>BSBM01001474.1:3000000-3395000 GCA_027924585.1 Larix kaempferi | reverse complement strand
TCTCTACCCTAACCTCCTTTCCCACCTCTCTCTCTCAACACCTACACTCCCCCCTTATCTACAAAGTCCTTCCTCCTCCCCAAATCCATAACCCCCATGTCTCTACCCCCAAAACCCCCACTCCTATCCCCCTATCCCTACCCCCCCTCTCTACCTACCCCCAACTCTACACTCCTAACCCCTACCCCTACCACTACACCCATCTCTCTCTCTCTCTCTCTACCCCTAAACTCTCTCTCTCTCTACTCCTAAACCCACCCACTCTCTCCTCAATGCCCCTCTTACTCCACCTGCCCCTAACCCCACCTCTATATCCCTCCTTATCCCCCTCCTACCACTTGTCTCTCTCTCCCCCCACACTCCAACCCCCCACCCCTCACTACTCAACTATAACCCCCTTCTCTCCAACTTCCCTACTCCTACCCAAACCCCTAACCCTCCTGATATCTATCTCTTTCTCTCCACCAAACCTCCTCCTCCCCCTCCTCTCTCTCTCTCTCTCAACTCCTTAACACCCCCTGACCTCTCTCTCTCTCTCTCACACACACACACACACACCTATACTCCCAAACCTACCACTAACCCCCCTCCCCCCCCTCTCTAACTCTCAAATCCTTAACACCCTCTCGATATTTCTCTCTCACACACACTCACCCATCTAATATTACCACTACAACTAAGCCCCCTCCTCCCTCTCTCTCCCCCTTCCTCACCCTAACTTATACAAACCCCCTCTTTCACTCTCTCTCTAAGGCTACTCCACCACCACCCATTTCTATCTACCTGTTAGCACTCAGTAATTTCTCTGGGTTGTATCAGAGAAATACTCAAGGTAACCATTTCAAACCACTTGAGGAATGGAGCTGACCTTTTCCCAACCAAATAGGGCTCTCTTTGTACAAATGAAACTCATAAGGTCAGGTCTGGAATAAAGATAGAAATTTTGACAAGTTTGTTGGCTGAGTGTGCAAGAGAAACCATTGGGCATATGGTCAAAAGATGAAAAATCAACTGATAGACAAACTAAAGTAGGAAAAAGAACTTCATAAGGGAAATACAGTCTATGCAAATCTGGTTTAATTTTTTATTGTAGTATGGAGAGAAGAAATGAGATAACAACCCATTACACCTGAAGCATCTAACTAAGGATGAATTTCATGCATAATTTTAGAATAAATCAATGGAGCATTCAATTGTCGTGAACAAAGAATCAACTACAGGATGAATTATGTTCATATATCTCCAATTAAATACTAGAAGGAACATTCATTGTAAATAAACACTGTAAATAACATACACAAAGAAATCACAATAACAAATCACAGTAGACATGGGAACTCTTGGAAGAAAAAGGCAGCCTCAGCCTGAAATTTTTTTCATTAAAAGTTCACTAGTTCAATACAATGGTATCTTCCTAAGCTACTCCAACCAACCCCTAGCTTTATAATATTTCGCCAATATATAGATCTATCATATCCTCTCCCCCTAAAGAGGTCGAAATCCTTCTTTAGAAAGAAGTTACAACCGTTTAAGGTTTATTTATTAATTACATCTGGCGAAAATATGGAAAAATAGGACTTAAATATTATATCATATATCCAAAATAACGATAGTTGTTACAAAATTGAAGGATTTTTTTGTAGATGAGTCCTTTATTGAGAGAAAACTCTCTCACTTTTATAAAATTCCTCTTTAGCTTCTCGAAATCCATGCTAAAAGATAATGACTAAAACAGGAAATGGCGAAATCTGGAAAAATATGTTGTAAAGATTCATTCGAATATTCTAAACCATGACACCTGTGAAGAAACTGAAAAAGGTTTTTATTACTGAGATCGTTATTGACAAAAACCTCTTTGGGTTTTTTAAAATTTGTTTCCATCTGTTCAAAACCAATTTTCAAAATGATGACAAAAACAGTCAAATTCGTAGCGAATTGGGGGTTTTCTGCACAATTCGCTACGAAATAATTCCAATGAGCAATTCGTAGTAGATTATTTCACTGTGAATTAATTCCTACAGCTTTGATATTCATGATTCGATGAAATGAGCATGATATTCATTTCCTCCAGCTTGACTAATGACGTGGCAACCTCACCAACACCTAGAAAGTTTGTAGAAATCGGTTTTCACATAATTCACAGTGATAAAACTGAGCTGCTACGAATTCTCTTTTCAAGGAAACTTTTCAATGAAACATGGTACATAATTTGTAGTGAATTGACATGCTGCAAAATATCAATTTCAAGAAAATTTGTAGCAAAATTTCTGGCACGCTACGAAATGCATGTTCCAAGAGAATTTGTAGCAAACAGCACACTACAAAATGCTATTTTTTAATATTTTCTCATTTTCTTTGTTCAAATTCTAATTTTTACTCATGTGGCACTATACCATTGACTTCTAACAACATCCATTTCTCCTTAGAAACTAAAAATAACCATGAATTTCATGACTAATAAATACCTTATTCATTTTCAAAACCTTCAAGACTAAGACCAATTTCAATGACCCCTAGTGCATTACCATGCACTAAAACTACCCAACCCCCTAACACCTACCCTCTCTCTCCCTCTCTACCCCTAACCCACCTCTCTCTCTCTCCCCAACCTCCCCACTCATAACTCTACCCCCTTCTCTCTAAATTCCCTACTCTTCCCCAAACCCCAGACCCTCCTAATATCTTTCTCTTACTTGTTCTCTCCACAAAACCATCTCCCCCCTACCCCTAATGATCACACTCCCTTGTCTCTCTCTCTCTCTCTCACACACATACACACACACACACACAACCCCCTACTCCTCTACCTACCCATAAACTCCACCCCTTTCTCTATCGTCATACTCCTTAACACCCCCCCACTCTCTCTCTCTCACACACACACACATTGAACACCCTAATCCCACCCCTACCATTAATCTCCCGCCTCCCTCCCTCTCTCTCCACTCCTCCCCTTAACCCTCACTAAAACCATTCCTCATTTTCTCTCACCCCTACTCCACTAGATACCCCTAACCCCACCCCTTTTTCTATCTCCAACCCCATAACACCCAGAGTATCCTCCTCCTCCTATCTCTCTCTCTCTATGTACCCTTAATCATCCTCTCTTTCCTACTCTTACCACTAAACACCCCTCCCTCTCTCCCTCTCTCTCCTATAACTACAACTAACCACCCCCTTTCCCTCTGTCCCTCTCTCTCCTACTCCTACAACTAACCACCCCCCTTTCCCTCTCTCCCTCTCTCTCACACACACACAACTTCTTAACACCCTACCAATATTTCTCTCTCACACACACTTGCCCCTCTACTCCAACCCTTACAACTAGCCCTTGTCCTCCCTTCCTCTCTCCAATATATTCACTCTAACCATTACTAACTCCCTCTCTCTCTCTCTCTCTCTCTCTCTCTCTCTCTCTCTCTCTTCCTTACTCCACCTACCCATAACCCCACCTCTTTCTCTCTCCCCCAATCCCCTATCAACTACCCTATCTCCCCCACTTCATTCACCACTAACCCAACTATCTCTCCCTAATCCCCTTCTCTCTCTCTCTCTCTCTCTCTCTCTCTCTCTCTCTTCCTTACTCCTCCTACCCATAACCCCACCTCTTTCTCTCTCCCCCAATCCCCTATCAACTACCCTATCTCCCCCACTTCATTCACCACTAACCCAACTATCTCTCCCTAATCCCCTTCTCTCTCTCTCTCTCTCTCTCTCTCTCTCTCTCTCTCCTCAACCTACCACTAACCCCAACCTCTTTATTTATACCCCAACCCTGTAATACCTACCCTCTCTCCCCCTCTCTACCCCTATACCACCTCTCTCTCTCTCTCTTTCTCTCTCTCTCTCTCTCTCTCTCTCTCTCTCTCTCCCTCTCTCGCTATTTATCTCTATATCTCTCTTCCCAACCCTCCCACTCATTAATCTACCACCCTTGTATCTAAATTCCCGATTCCTCTCCAAACCTATAACCCTCCTAATATATTTCTCTTACTCTTTATCTCCATCAACACCAAACCTTTACCTACGCTTAATCACCCCCCTTCTCTCTCTCTCTCTCTCTCTCTCTCTCTCTCTCTCTCTCTCTCTCTCTCTCTCTACCAATAAACTTCACCCCTTTCTCTGTCAGCCTACTCTCTAACACCCCCCCTCTCTAACACTCGCCCTCTCTCTCACTCACTAAACCCCCTTATAGCCACCCTTGCCAATAATATCTCTGCTCCCTCTCGGCCTACTCTCTAAGGGGTATGACAAAAAACAACTAACCATGGCATTCCAAACTTTGACAAAGCACATGACTTAATAGTTTGCAAGATTGCATGTATATCATTTAATTGCATATCACTCATACATCCACATTGACTAATATTTATTCATCAATATTCAGAATGCAACAAAATACATAACATCTTATCACATCATTCATGCACATTGAACACCAAATGTAACATGGAAACCCAAATGGGATAAAACCACGAAAGTGCTTTCTTTATTCATGAGTCGCAGTCAAATAATCACTTCATGTTTTTACAATGACTTACATATTTCTCCTTCCTTCACATTGGATCTACACACACAGCCTGCAAATCATGCGACTCTTTCCTCTTCACATACAATATCTTCAAGATACATACCAAAATTAGGGGTAACCAAAAGAATGAGTATTGATTAACCAATAGACTAACAACCTAAAAAATCCTAACTTGTTACATTTTTATAGGGTGCACATAGCATGTCCGCTCCCACTACCCCATTACTCAACTGCTCCACTCATAAATGTATGTGGACAAAAAATCCTAACTAACTTAACCAACTTTTCACCCTAGACATAGTCAAAATTCCCATCTTCCTGGATTCTCAACCACTACGCTAGAGTTGATCCTTCTTCGTCAGACCACTTTTCCTTAACCGTGTTTGCATCAAAACTACATCAAACTTTACCCAGCTTGACAGTTTAAGAGGTATGTGCTAGCCACTTACAAAATATTTTCCATCCCAGTCCCAATGACCTAGGGCACTTTCCTAATTAACCTCTCTTAAAAATTCTTCCAAAGCACCTGAAGAGAGGGTGTGAACAATAAAGACCCATACATTTTCCTCTGTGTACCCTGACAAGAGGGAACACCCTAACCATCCACCATTTTTGGATCGTCATTAAATGTACTACTTACTATAACTTCAAAAATGGATGAAAACAAAAAAATAGAACCTTCAATTGTTAACTCATATTCACCTCCACAAATTATGAGCATTTCATGCATAGTAAAATTAATTTGCATTTTTGATGATTCCTTATCCAAAGAAGGTAAAATAATGGAAGAGAGAAACATGAATTTAATTTTTGAGTGTGTTTCAAGAGAGAGACACAAATGACTCCAAACAATTCATATAATTTGTATCATCTATGTTCAGTTTATGGGGGTTAGTTTATCGGGAATATGGATTGCTCTACCTTTTGTGATCCTTGTGGGACAATATAAGGAGAAAATGGGGAAATCAATATCTGAAAGTACATTATGCACCTTAACAATGTAATTTTAATTCTATCCATGTTTTCATTTTTTTGTGGAAAATAACAAGTAGAATTAATTAGTAGGGAATAATGTACTTGAATGAATCAATTATTTCAATATTTTAGTAATGACAAGAAACATGATATTTCTTTTTTCCATAAATATTGTGGACAATGTAGATATTAGCTTTAGAGACAACATACCAACCTAGTGAATTATGACAATCGAGAGCATGTCATAACTGTATATAAACCAGTCCAATAAATAACAATAATATTGATCATAGTAGGAATATGTTATTACAGATAAATTGCAGGTTGGCAGTACAGTTAGTGATTTTGGCCATGAGGTTTTAAATGGGGACCAAAGGAAGTACAGGCATTGAGCAGGAAGAATGGGGTTGAATCCTAATGTTCCCTATGAGCTAAATTGCAAAGGCAGAGGAGGTTTGAAAGCATTGCAGTGATTGGTTGATCTGATGATGGATCTCCAGTCCACGTTGAAAGCGAAATGGTAAGAAGAAAGTAGTTATCAATATTGAGTAACGAGTGGATATAAAAAGCTTGAATATGATCCCACGACCCACATCCCTCATGCACTGAAAAGTTGCATGACGAAGAATGGTCCCAAGGGCGCATTATGCCAAAAACCGCTCAAGACGTGTTGCTAAAAATCATTGGTCGCGCATCCTCCACTATTTTTTGAAAACCTCCAACATTTACGAGCATTACCACCCTAGGAATATAGGGCGGTTTCCGCTCAAAATTAAAGTGGACTATTGACGATAGCTAGTGTTCATGCCATCTGGTAAAGTGGACCAAATTTTTACTATATTTTATAAATTAGTGAAAAATTCGCCAAGTTTTTACAATTTTTTATAATTAAGTGAAATATTCACCAAGATTTTACAATATCTTATAATTTAGTGAAATATTCGCCAAGATTTTACAACATTATATAATGAAATGAAAGATTCGCCAAAAAAATTATATATAGATATTATATTATTGATAAAATCGCCTTCAAGTTTTCCTATATATATTGGGGAGATTCGCCCATTTTTTATACATATAAATTTTGGGGGGTTCTTAAAATCATCCCTGCTTGCTTTCATAGGTTTTCAACCCTCATTACATTGTAAAAATAGGTACTTATACATCAAAGCTCATTGAGCCAAAACCTAACTTCTTGCTTTCCAAAAATAAATATATATAACTACCTATTACAATCTATTTTTATCAAAATTTTCCTAATTTGAGGTTTCCCAAAATAGCAATTGATTCTTTATGTCTTCTTCAGGTTGCAATTGCTGACAAGGCTTGTCTCAAACGAGAATCTTCAAGTATGCAAACTGTACTTCATTTTCCCATACTTATCCACCATCTTCCATTGTTATGTAGAAGGTACTTCATAATTAGTCATCTCCTTGACCCGAACTTTCATCTCTGTGTGCTCTGCAATGGAAATTGGAGGAATATTTTCACCTATCATGGCCAGCTAGTTTAGAATTTCAAAATCATCTGAAAGTTTCTCCGACAAAATTTTCCCTGTTAGAACATGAGTTAAATCTTCAAATTTCTCATGGTTCATCTTGATGTTAAATAATAAATTCTTATACTCATTTTGGGAAATTAGTTCATCATTTTCATTCCAAAAGGATGGTTATCCTTTTTTAATTAGCTTTTCAAATCCTTTTTTGAAAGATGCTACATGTTTCTTCATTTCTTCTGCTTTAGCTTGAAAATTCTCAATGTGAGAATATTTCCCAAGCATTATTATTGCCCAAGTTATGATTGTTACTCTATTTTTAATGCCCATTACTTTTAGATCATCCTTAGTCAGAGTATTTAAGTTTACAGTATTCTGAGCTGTATCCTTTGGTTTTCTGTCCAAAACTTCTTTCATTATTGTGCAACTCTGCAAACTATCATGTGCTATGGATTCTTTTGTCTTCATAAAACTCAGATAAGGTACGAATCTTGCAGCTTCATTAATGATTGAATCCCAAATCATGTGCTCTGCACCTTGCATGGGAAGCTTCCCAGTTACTTGGCTTGTGAATTTCTGATTTCTACCTACCAATTATTTATTCTTTTTTTCCAATTCTTTTATTTCATTTTTTTTTTTATTTCCCTTTTCTAATCTTTGTTTTTCTTCCTTTAACTCTTTGATTTCCACCTCTTTCAAGCTAACTTGAGACATAGCTTGAATTATATCCTTTGTGCTTGCTTCTTTGATATCTTAATTTGTTCCTTGTTTCTCCTATATTAGATTTTCCAATTTTGTTTTCAAATCTTCAATTTGAGTCTTGAGACTCAACCTGTCTTTCTCCCAACTCACCTATTTTTCTATAAACTTAAGCAATTTAGCTTTGTTGTCATCCAATTCCTATGACAAATTTTCCTTCTCTTGTTCCAACACAGTCAATTCAGAGGCTTGAATTAACTGAGTTGCTGGAATCTTAAGATTTTTCTTAAGTAATTGGATAATGTTTTCCATGTTAGTCAAAATATTTTTACTTGCTTCCCCTTTATTGGGTTCATCATTGCTCTCCACTAGGTCAATTTGCAATCATTTTATATGTTGTTGATGAGATTTTTTCAGTTTTTTTTGTCTCAACTGAATCTCTAGCCAATTAACTGTGTTCTGTAGCTTAGAAACCTTCAAGATAGACTTCATTATGTCTGTGTAGATGAATTCCCCAGTCTTCCTATGCAAATGAATTTTATCTGGGACTGCTATCTTCTGCAAATTCAGTTTCATAGAGTTCATATGTGCACAGAGTTTTTGAGTCTTCCTTCATTTACTTTTGTACAGACTAGTCATTAGGGGTTTCATATTTCATTTCATCATGTGCAATGAATTAATCACAGAGTGAGAAAGTGATTATGAACACGTCTAAAACCAAAATAATTTTCCTTATCGAGTCTTCTACTGTAAGGAAATCCCTCGAAATACCTCTGTCTCAACCTTGTGAACGGGAAAACCTTTCAAAAGAATCCATGGTCAGTCAGTACCAATAGTCATCCTCTGAAACTAAACAGGCCCTCCTAACTAGTTTCCTCAAGCTCAACCTCGTAATTGATGATACTCCCTATCCACTAGATGTGAATTTCTTTAATGAGAATACACAATTGGTCTTATCACTAATATCCCCGTTTTCATGATTAGATAGTGATGCAGTAGTAACAGAAGTTCAATTGAGTCTCCTTTTTAGGTTAATTTTTGGCATACCAGGGACATAATACAGCCAGGTACCATGTCTTAAATTTGATGAATTCCTAGCTAAAAGTATTCACCTTCAGCTAGTGAATTTCCACAACACCAGGCACTTTAGATTCCAAACTTACCTGATGAAAATGTTTCTATCTTCAAGCAAGAAAGAATTTCATTTTTCGCAGACAATTTTTTCAAGTACATTGGAAAGCAATATTTTTAATTTCATGAACCTTATTCTATCAGAAGTATATAAATTAATTTTTGGAGAAGAACTGCCAAGGGTACTGCCGGAAATGAAAACATTGATGCAATTGAAGCCATACAAAGGAGTAGGATATTGGTTTCTGTTGAAGGAGCACACAGTAATCAGACTTTATGGGTTTATGAAGGAACCTTATATCTTGCCATCATTTTTAACCTCACTGGAATATTTTCCTTGTATTTTATCAGGAAGAAATTAATTGTTGAAAATGACCACTTTCTAGCTTTCAAAAAACCTCCAGACATAAAATTCCCTTTGAAAGTGGGTCCTTTCATCATAAGAAACAAGAATTCCCTTTCTATTCTAGAAAAACAATTGGAGGAGTTGAAATTAAAAAAGGAAATTATTGTAGACTATGATCCTTGTCACATTATTTCTCAAAGAAGATAGCAGAATAAGAGTAAATCATTTGACCATGAGCAAGTTGAGGGGTTAGAAAAAATGGAAAATATTCTACAGTATGAATCTGACAAATAAGTTTCATCGTGTTCACAGTCAGATCCTTCTGCCCCAACAAAGTCTTCAACTGAAGTAATACCTACCCCAAGAAAGATGGAAATTATTATCAAAGGGAGTTTTCAAGAGATTATTGATACAGAATTTGAAGAACGGGAAAGAGAAAAGAATCTCAAGGAAGATTCTCAAGGTGATTTGGTTATGTTTGTAAGTGGGAAAGAGAAAGGGAAAGAAAAGTATCAAGGTCCAGAAGTTCAAATACAGGAATACAAATTTAATTAAGCAAAGGCTGTAGGTGACACTAATAAATTCCAGTCAAGGGAATACTTATATGTTAAGTATGGACAAGACAAGCAAGCAGCTTTGGAAAAAATATATAAATTATTTCCAAAACTTGGGAGTATTATTGACTTGGAGGTTACATTGATGACCAGTAGAGACCCTGCAAAAAATACTTTGAATTTGGCTATATCATCTGATGATAAATTCACAGAGATGAAACTGAATTTGCAGAAGATAGCATTCCCAAATAAAATTCATTTGCATATGAATACTGGGTAAGTCATCTACACAGACTTAATGAAGGCCACCCTGAAGGTTTCTAAGCTACATAACACAGTTAACAGGATAGAGATTCAGTTGAGACAAGAAAAAACTGAAAACAAAGCTCATCAACAACAAATAAAAAGATTGCAAATTGACCTAGTGGAGAGCAATGATGAACCCAATAAAGGGGAATCAAGTAAAAATATTTTGACTGACAAGGAAAACACTATCCAATTACTTAAGAAAAAGCTTAAGATTCCAGCAACCCAGTTAATTCAAGTCTTTGAATTGACTGTGTTGGAACAAGAGAAGCAAAATTTGTCACAGTAATTGGATGACAACAAAGCTAAATTGCTTAAGTTTATAGAAAAATAGGTGAGTTGGGAGAAAGACAGGTTGAGTCTCAAGACTCAAATTGAATATTTGAAAACAAAATTGGCAAATGTAATACAGGAGAAACAAGGAACGGATCAAGGTACAAAAGAAGCAAGAACAGAGGATATAATTAAAGCTATGCCTCAATTTATCTTGAAAGAGGTGGAAATCAAAGAGTTAAAGTAAGAAAAACAAAGATTAGAAGAGGAAAATCAAAAGAAAAAAAAAAGAAAATGAAATAAAAGAATTGGAAAACAAGAATAAAGAATTGGTAGATAGAAATCAGAAATTCATAACCCAAGTAACAAGGCAGCTTCCCATGCAAGGTGCAAAGCACATGATTTTGGATTCAATCATTAATTAAGCTACAAAATTCAGACCTTATCTAATTTTTATGAAGACAAAAGAAGCCATAGCACATGACAGTTTATAGAGTTGCACAGCAATGAAAGAGGTTTTGAACAGAAAACCAAAGGATACAGTTCAGAATACTGTAAACCTTTTAAATACTCTAACTGAGGATGATATGAAAGCAATGGGCATTAAAAAAAGAGTATCAATCATAAATTTGGAAAGAAGAATCCTTGGGAAACATTCTCACGTTGAGAATGTTCAAGCTAAAGCAGAAGAAATGAAGAAACATGTAGCAGCTTTCAAAAAAGTATTTGAAAAGCTAATTCAAAAAGGATTGCCATCCTTTTGAAATGAAAATGATGAACTAATTTCCCAAAATGAGTATAAGAATTTATTATTTAACATCAGGATGAACCATGAGAAATTTGAATATTTAACTCATGTTCTAACAGGGAAACTTTTGCTGGAGAAACTTTCAGATGATTTTGAAATTCTAAACCTAATGGCCATGATAGGTGAAAAGATTCCTCCAATTACAATTGCAGAGCACATAGAGATGAAAGTTTTGTTCAAGGAGATGACTAGTTATGAAGTACCTTCTACAAAACAATGGAAGATGGTGGAGAAGTATGGGAAAATGAAGTACATTTTGCATACTTGAAGATTCTCGTTCAAGACAAGCCTTGTCAGCAATTGCAACCAGAAGAAGATATAAAGAATCAACTGTTATTTTGGGAAATCTCAAATTAGGAAAATATTTGATAAAAATAGATTGTAATAGGTAGTTATAAATATTTATTTTTGGAAAGCAATCATTTAGGTTTTGGTTCAATGAGATTTGATGTATAAGTACCTATTTTTACAATGTAATGAGGGTTGAAAACCTGTGAAAGCAAGACACTTTTTTGTATCGAGTAACTCTAGTTTTTATAAAGACAACCATGCATATTTGAGCATATTTTGTAGAACAAAGATTCTCGTGTTGATCAAAATTACAGTCTGTATTGTCCTTTCCTTTATGCTGATGTGTTCTTTCTTGTAATCCCTTTCCATTATGTTCTTTCTTTCATACTTGGATGAGAGTTAAAATGAATCAGAATTCATATATGTATGCTCTGATTTGTTAGGTCTAAGTATTCACAATTTTTCCTCCAAAGTCAATATTGGATTCATCTACAATCGGTGCCCATGTTGATGGAATATTTATTTTTTCTTCTTTTATCACCTGCAAATAAGATTTTGACTGTAAAATGACAACTACCTCGCCTTTGTAAAAATTCCTATTGTTATATTTATGTTGGTTCTTGAAATATTCAAATTTGACTCCATGCCCAATGGTTCTTGTGTGTTTCAGCCATACACCAATTTAAAAACATAATCTTTTTCCAATATTTCTAGCCATTGCATTTATATTTTGAGAGAGCCCTCTCTGGTAGGAAAAAATGCTAGGTTTCCTCATAAAGTTTGGTTTGAAAGAGTTACCTTAGGATTATCCTTCCATAAAGAAAGGGTAAATTCTGAGTGCTAACACTAATTATAAACCTAAAAGGTAGGAATGTGCTTACCCCCAAGCGTCAAACATTTGTGCATTATGTGCCAGCCATATTCCCCATAAAACGAGACATGGGATTACTATGAAACACTTTAATTTTATTTTTATTGAAACTAGGCTCTTAAGCAATCCTCTAGTGAATCACCCCTCCCAACTTTTCAATGTCTCTCCAAAAATGTTGTGCATAAGAACAATGGATAACTGGGTGAGAAATAGTTTCTACTTCCTTCATGCATAGACAAAAAATGTTGGATCCTTGTCTTCCCTTATTTTGTGAGCCCTCCAAGTTAAAATTGTATTTCTTAATGACAGTCAAAGAAAGATCCTTTTCTTTCTAGGATCCTTGATCTTCCATATTTTAGACCACCACTAGCACCCACTTAACCATATCGTCCCATTAAAACTTGATGTCCTAGCTTTGCAATGTATATACATGAAGCTTTATTCTTTTCCCACGTCAAAATTTCTAAATCTTCCCTAATCCAGTCGTGAATTCTTTTGAGGTATGCCTGAAACATATACTAGTTTTCTACCCATGCTTCATCCAGCTCAAGAGATCCAAGATACTTCAATCCCCACTATCAAACACTAATAATATTTATATCCGTAATCTAAATTTAAAGTGAATATCCTTTTGTCATGGATGAGCCTCATCAGAGTAGGATTAAGAAAAAAAAATGTTGGCCCTCATTATCAAGTGAGCACCAACCCTCACTTGATGCAAAATATTTAGCAGTTTCACTTGAAAGGTCAAAATCATGAGTTGTTTTTCCCAATCCAAATAATCAAAAGATTACGATATTATTGAGGAATGAATCCAGTATTGTCCAAAGTTCTCTCCTTCATATATGGTCACAAAAAAATGTCATTTAAGGGTTGGGTGCAGAAAATGGATTTTTATAACTTAAGTTGACTACTGCTGCAGATTTATTTGGTGCCTTGAGAGCAAGATCATATGATGATGAGGTAAGAAAGTGGGTAGTGGAAATTGGAGTAGATAGCATTGGCAAGGAGCTATTGAACTCAAGGGAAGGGCCACCGACCTTCAAGAAGCCTGCAATAACATTGGATAAACTCCTAGAGTATGGATACACATTGGTCCAGGAGCAAGAGAATGTGAAGCATGTGCAATTGCATCAAAAATATCTGAATGAGGATACTCTCAGAGATGTTAATGAGGACGTGATTAAAAATGGGACCTTTTATGGTTGGTGCTTTTTCTTTTATAAAATAATCTTACACCATACCTTGTTGTGTGTTGTCTTCTTGATTGTTAATATTGTCTTTGTGATGTCTTCTTAAATACAAGATTACTAAAAATTAATCCACAGACATAGCTAACTCACTTTCACAATTCTAAAACACTTTCAGAATCATGATACATTGAGCATTTGCCTAAAACTAGCATTACATTGGTTTTTAGGATGGAAATAGTTGACATAGTTGTTTGTTGTTCCAATTCAAGAAAATTTGGACAAGATGTGAACGTGCATGTTCTTTAAAGTTGCACAAACCCAAAATTAGAATATATGACCCAATAGGTAGAAGTGACGAGAGAACCTGTGTCCCCATTTCCTAGAAGCAACAAATATGTATGTTATCACTAAAAATATCAAGCTCTTGCTAACAAAATATTGTTACAATTTTGAAACTGAAGGGCGGGCCTATTAGTACAATATCATATGCCATAAGGTAATGTAGGTCCTCATATGAAGTAGCATTTGAATGACTAAATGAATGATGTATGAATATCTCTTTCTTTGAAATTTCTTTCCATATACATTAAAATATATAAAATCCTTACCCATTTTGTAGAAAAAGCATAGATATTGTCCAAGGTATTTTTTTAAGCTAGTATCCATGTTCGAACTAGTGACCTAACAAAAGGAGTGACTTAATAGTACACCCATTCACTGTCTATTCTATGAACAATGGGATGATATTCTCCAAGTTAAAATCCATGCAGAATGTATAAATATTCTTCAAAAAAACCCATGTTTTTCAACAACCAAAATCTAGGGAACCTAAAACCCCTCAGAGAAAGGGTAATGCTCAGTATAGTTAACTTCATCACATCCAAACTTACTCATAAAAAACACAAAATTTCATTGGAAGTCACATTAACAAAGTAAAATTTTGTCCCAAAAAATAAAAAATAACCTCTAAACTTGCATAAAACAAGAAGGGTCTCGAACCATAGGTAATTTACATGGTGAAAAAACAGAGTCTTTGAATCATATTCAAAGCCACGAGTGGTAAAGGTAAGACCAGGAAGCCTCAGCACTGAGTCCTGATAATTTCTAGAAAAATAACTTTTTTCCATAAACTTCTTGTAGTTATAACAAAAATTTGAGAAAAAAATGCTCAAACATGGATGAAACTTAACCTAAATAGTCTGAACTAGTACATAAATCAGTTGAACAAAATGAGGTAGGCTCTAGAGAATAGTTCCCTAAAGCGCAATTTAGGAAATTTGTACAAAGAAACCTTAAAAACCTTCTCTTCATCTCCCTCCCCCCAAAAAAACAAGGAGAAACTAAACATGAAGGAAATTATATGAACTCTAAACAAACAAAACTTGTGTAGGAATTCTAATAAGCTTGGATATAGAAGCAAATAAGTCCTCACAAGAATTTATTCACAGATATGCAAAAATAAGAAGAAATATTGAAGCAGAACCATGAGAGACAGAACTCAATTGATGTAAATATCATCTATGTATTATTCATCAATAAGATTAAAATATATAATACATCTCTTAGAGATAATTATAATGACTAGGAGGCAAGTTTGAAAAGCTCACAAAAGGTAGGCTTACTCAAAGCAAAAAACCCTCAATAGTGGCAACATCACTTTCCAACTCGGTCAAGGACCTCATTAATTAGATAAATCATATATGGAAACTAATGAGTGATGAAAAATTAGTAAGATGATGGATTTTGGAGAGAAAAGGATGGAGGATGTGTTGGCAAAAAAATATACAGCTTTCCAAGTCCATAAAAGCACCTAGCTTTATCCTTATCCACTGAAAAGCAGAAAAAGTAGGACAAAACTATGTAAAAGCAAGAATGTGCTCTTACTAATTCAAGACAAACATAAAAGCAACAGAATCTTATCCAAAATCTTTATAATTGCACTCATGAGGATAATGATGGCAAGTGTGATCCAAAAGAGGCAATAGGTGGCCAACTACCTAGTCAAAACACTTAGGAAAGTATCAAAATGAATAATACTTTATATATCCTAAGTCTAAAGTGGGTTTTTAATATTCTAACACCCCCCCTTAAGCCTAAATTAGTGTGAGTAAAATATGATGAGGGCCGAGGAAATTGTGGCCTATGGTCACCCTTTACAAAAATTTATTAGTCCATGTAGGTGAGGAAAGAAGGAAAACCATTTGGGAAGAAAACCTCCCCTCAAAATCAACATGGAATACACCATAATAAGTCTCTCCAAACTCCAATCACCTGAGAACTTGGTCAAATGTCTAGAGGAATCTTCTTCTTGAGAAGAAGTGTAATGTGCTCATCAAACTTGAATGAGACTTAATGATGTCAATAATAGGTTGTTAACTCATTTACTAGCCCAAATTAAAAGATTATTAACTCATTTACATGCTACATTTGTATACTTAAAATTATGTAGTATTTTTATTTTACTAAACTTCTCATTAATAATCTTTTCAAGCACTTTGAATCAATAATAATAACATACCTATTAATATATTTTATTAAATACTTGTAATTAAATTCATTCATTCAAACATTACAGATTTCAACTAAATTTTTTGCAATAACATAAAATAATACACAATAGTAAAACATATAATAACCTACACTATGTAGGGGGAGACTTGAACAAAAATAGAAAGAAATAATGTAACGAAATTGGATTTTAATGAAAATTTCTGCAAAAAGGAAAGCCAATGCCGCCGACTTTAAAATCATATGACCAAATTATTTTGGATGAATACCGCACGCTCACACGAGTAGGGGTCGAAATCGGCCACGCTAGTAGCTACAGCTATATCGTTGAATTCTTGTATTCCATCTTTTCCATATATGTCTGTCTGATGGATGGTCGTCAATGTTTTCAAGAACTACAAGTATGTTGTCGTCACCCTATATTTTTATGATTATTCTCATGTTCATTAGGGTTAGTGAAGGTGGTCCATTACTCTAGGCTCACAAGAATTGTACATACTTTAAGTTACTATTTATATCATCATTTCAATAACCATTAAATTTTCATTTAAATAAGAATATTTTTGTGTGCACTTACATTTTTATTTGTAAAAAAAAATCATTGCTTATGTATTCTATCTCTTGTCGACTTAAAGAAGCACATTGTAAATATTCAATTTTGAATGGTTTTGAGTGTTTTTGTTGCTTAATACTAATTGGCATGGATGGACACAATAGAGGTTGGTTAGAAGAGTTAATTTTGGGTGTCCTTGCATGTTGACAAGGAGCACAATAAACATGTCAAATGACCTTTCCCAAAGATTGATCGAACTGCTCAAATATTGATTGGATCGTAAAACTTGGTAACTTGTATTAGTTGGATGGACCAAAAGAAGCATGGACGACAACTTGGTGAGTGAAGGCAAGAAAGTTATTATGGATAACCTCATCCATAAACATGTAGTATGCATGATAGACAAAGTGGCAAACAAAATTGATTGGCTTATAGGTGACTTTAGTGCACTGTATAGGTGAATTGAGTGCACTGCTAGGAAAACCTTTCCAGGTGCACTTGCTAGGTTCATATTTGGGGGCACTTTTCCAAGTGCAATTTACTAACTACATATTAGAGCGCATGTTCATTGGATCTGGGCATGGCACTCTAAGTGTGACACCATTGAATGCAAATGACAATGACAGTGGACAAGTCATAAAGGGTATAATTGAATTTGGATAATAGGGAACTTGGATTTTTTTGGACCTTGGTGTCACTAAATTTATTAGAGTTTTTTTGGACCTTGGTGTCACTAAATTTGAGATTGTAGCCATCAAAGATTGAATCATTAATATACGTAATTGCATTTTACTTCATAGTTTTTTCAATTAATAATGTTAGCTTTTCTACATGCTACTGTCATAGTTAGATGGCGTATGTTTCCTCCACCTATCCCTTTTTTCCTAAATATGGAAAAAACTAGCATAACTCATTTGTCAAACTAAGAGTGAGGAAAACCATCACTATATACTATCCCCAAATACAAGTTGACTTCCACTCCTACCAAAGGCCTTTGGGTCTTGGGCCATTATGATATTCCTTCCAACTATATTTATTTATAGTTCATTTGTAACTATAATAAATATATTATTATTCTTGAATCTTGTAATAAAAATTCTAAGAGAAAAATTAAAATGAATTAAACATTAGTTGTAGTACAATTACATGGAGACTATGAGATCTATGTGATCTAGCAAAGAATTTGGTTATGTCATATTGGTCATGTTTAGATATGTAATTTAATTATTTATATTTTGGTAAGAATGAAATGAAGGCACATAATTTGTATTGTAGAAAAGTCTCAAGGTACAATGAAAACCAAATTCTATTAATAACGCAATGGTGAAAAACATTAAATAATAGAATGACCATAATGGTGGTAGTTTTATTTGAGAAGATGTGTATGTTGTACACTAATTTGCAAAAATATCACAACCAAGAGACACAAATTCATTTTGTTACAATATTAAACATAAAAACTGAAGTGCAAAACCCTAAAGAAAAGACCCTAAACCTAATAGTTGAGGTGGAAAAATAAAGGTGAGACTAAAGAAGATGATTTGGAACGTCGACTTCCTAGGGCCATAAATTATCCATGTAAAGTTTCTTTGGGGAAATAACCCACCTTTGGAAATATCCAAGTTTGCATAATAGAGTGGGTACTTACACTATACTGTCCTCGAAATCCTAGACGCCCCAAAATTACTTATTATGATCCTTGATGATTGCAATTTAATCAACCAAATATCTCCATCAAGTAAGCATCAACACCAGAAAGTCCTCCTTGGCTTCAACAACAAGCTTGTAGCACTCAATCTCTCCACACTAGCATAATTATCCTCCTTAGGGATTGCAAACCCTGACCATGTTACATCACAAAAGTACAAGGAAAGAAAACTCTAGTGATAACATCCAAGTCTACATGGTCATCCTAGGGTTTGAATCCTCCATCCTTAAGTCTTCCACTCTTGCATCATCACAACCACCAAGACCTCCATGGAGCATCAATAATACAAGAATTCCATGCTCTTTCCCTAGCCTTAGATCCCAAAAGATCAAGGTTCCAAAATCATGTTAGGTGTTAGTGGCCTTAGTTTTAGAAAAGGAGGCATAAGAAGCATCTTCATCTTTAACATCATGTTCTTCTCTATGTTTTACATGTATAGCACAATCCCTATTCATTGCAAGATAAATCCCTAACATCACACAATATAAATCTCTCCAAGAACATCCAAGATGTCCCAAATTCCCCTTATATTCTCCTATGGTAACCTCATGATCCAGAGCATATAAATCCTAAGCTTTCCTCATGAACCTTATCATCTCTAAGACAAGTACAAATTCCTCCTTGGCTTCAACAACAAGATTGTATCACTCAAGCTCTCCACACTAGCATAATTTTCTTCCTTAGGGATTGCAAACCCTAGCCATGTTATATCATATGAGTACATGGAAAGACAACTATAGTGCTAACATCCAAGTCTAATTGGTCATCCTAGGTTTTGAGTCCTCCAACCCTAGGCCTTCCACTATTGCATCATCACAAGCACCGAGAGCTCCATGTATCATAAAGAATACAAGAATTCCTTGATCTTTCCCTAACCTTACATCCCAAAAGATCAAGGTTCCAAAATCATGTTAGGTGTTAGCTCCACTCTCCATGTCTTATACTAGGGTAGGGACATTAGTGTTAGAAAAAGAGGCATAAGAGGCATCATCATCTTTAATAGAATGTTCTTCTCTAGGTTTTACTATGTACGTGTATAACACAAACCCTACTCATCATAAGAGTGATGCATAGGATACCACAAGATAAATATTTCCGAGAACATCCAATATGTCTTTATTTCCCCTTATCTTCTCCTATGGTAGCCTCATGATCCAGCGCATCTAACTCCTAGGGTTTCCTCATGAACCATATCGTCTCCAAGACAAGTACAAAAAAGAGTACAATGATGATAATGAATACAAGAGCTCTCTCCTCCCTTATATATACAAGTAGTTGAAGGGGGCTAACATAAAATAAGGACATGTGTCCATACAAGTAACCAACAAGCAATCCCACATGGATTTATCTACAATACAAGGATGTACTTTCATCAAACTTGTTCATATAATGATGGATCAGAAACCTATAAATTTCAATTAATTTTGAGAAAGTGCCAAATTAGTTCAAAAGTAGGTCATCATGTATAAAAATAAGAGCAAGAGAGTGAATGAGTTTCACATGGATCAATTGGATTATGTTTTACATGTGAGTGCATGTTACCATAAAGCTTGTATCACTCAAGCTCTCTACACTAGCATAATTGTCTTCCTTAGGGCTTGCAAACCCTAGCTATGTTATATCACACAAGTATATGGCAAGACAACTCTAGTTCTAACATTCAAGTCTACATGATCATCCTAGGGTTTGAATCCTCCAACCCCATGTATTCCTCTCTTGCATAAGCACAAGCACCAAGACCCCCATGGATCATCAAGAATACAAGAAATCGATGATCTTTCCCTTTCCTTACATCCCAAAAGAACAAAGCTCCAAAATCATGAAAGGTGTTTTCTCCACTTTCCATGTCTTCTACTAGGGTAGAAACCTTAGTGCTAGAACAAGAGACGTAAGAACTATCATCATTTTTAGCTTCATGTTATTTTCTAGGGTTTGCATGTATATCACAAACCCTGGTCATCACAAGAGAAATCCCTAGCATCACATAAGAGAAATATTTCCAAGAACATCCAAGATATCTCTCTTTCCCCTTATATTATCCTGTGGTATCTTCATGATCCTTAGAATTTAATTCCTAGGGATTCCACATGAACCATAACATCACAAGTACAAAGTCCTCCTTGGCTTCAACAACAGGCTTGTATCACTCAAGCTCTCCACACTAGCGTAATTGTCTTCATTGGGGCTTGTAAACCCTGGCCATGTTATATGACACAAGTATATGGCTAGACAACTCTAGTGCTAACATTCAATTCTACATGGTCATACTAGGGTTTTAACCCTCCAAACCCATGTCTTCTTCTCTTGCATCATCACAAGCACCAAGACCTCCATGGATCATCAAGAATACAAGAATTCTGTGATATTTCCCTAGCCTTACATCCTAAAATATCAAGGTTTTGAAATCATGTTAGGCCTTAGCTCCACTCTCCATGTCTTCTACTAGGGTAGTGACCTTAGTGTTACAACAATAGGCATAAGAAGCATCATCATATTTAACATCATGTTCTTCTCTAGGTTTTACAATGTACATGTATAACACAAACCCTACTCATCACAAGAGCAATTCCTAGCATCACACAAGAAAAATATCTCCAAGAACATCCAAGAAATCTATTTTTCCCCTTATCTTCTCTTATGTACCAACGTCTCAAAGCTGGTACAGTATTCAAGCTTTGAAAAACCCTAGCTTCGGAAACCTAAAAATCCTAGCCAACACCAAATATCTCCATCAAGTAAGCATTTTTTATGACCCATATGTCACAAAAATCTGTATTTTCTCAAGATCAAGTTCTTCTTAAGGGACCTTCATTCATAATAAATGAGAATTTTTGGAAATGAAACTCCAAGAGTGGGATGAATTCCCTTATCTAGGGTGTAAAACTATCAAATATGCTCTAAAGTGTAACAAACTTTATCCCTAACAAGGTTTATGTCTTTCTCCTTGATCTCTTTCTTCAATGGCTAACAAACTCTCCATCTAAGGGAAAATAATAAAACCTTTCAACCTCCTCAACAACCTTCCAATAATAAGTGGTTATCATATCCTTTTTGTTCCAGTGATATATAATAATATAATGGAAACTCTCTGTGAAATTCTATTACACACCAAGATCTATTCAAGCAATTACACACTCTCGCAAATTGCCTTGCAAAAAACAAGTCATAGAACACTGAAAACAGTAATGTATTTGATGCAAAAAGTATAACTCTATTGAATAAGTCTACATCATCCAAAATTAGGAAATGTAATGGATATACATATATATAATTACATCGCATATTTGAAGGCCAAAAGATTCCATTCAAAATCCTCACAAAAGTAGGCTTACTATTTATCTATGCAAAACCCCCCTAGGTGCAAAGAGTGCTTTCCAAGTCACCTCTAAAGCTCGCGAATTTGTGAATTAGTGATCATATGGTGATGTATGATGGAAAATAATCCTAAGTTCAGAATTTAGGAAGAGGAAAAATCATGTAGGATGAGTTGGCCAAAAAATAGTTAAGACAAGTCAACTAGCTTTCACCTTTTCACAAAACCTAGTAAAAATCAATAAAAAGCAATAAGGCGCCTTTCTATTCCAGAATTGGATAAAATATAACAAAATCAGATCATATCTTATCCAGAATCTCATAAATTCTCTCTAGTGACTCTAGGATTCTTGTGGTCCACAGAAAGGAGACTTGTAGTCCACACAATGGGTAATTTGGCCAACTACCTATTCTAACACCTAGTAATTAATCAAAATGACTAATTAATGTTATCCTAAGTATTAAATGACATGGATGGGTTTTAAAATACTCCAATACCCCCCATTAAGCCTAACTTTATGTGCTAGAAATAAGAAATAAATAGTGCCCAACAACTTGGCATGGTCACCCTTTAACATACTACCTTGTCCACAAAACAAGGAAAGAAGGAAAACCTCATGGGAAAAACCTCCCCTCAAGAATGGACATGAAAAAAATTGAAATATTGTTGATCAATCCTTCACTCAACCACATTTTCAACCATCCCAATAAGTGATCTCAGATGGCTGAAATGCTTCTCAGTAAAAGCTTTAGTGAAGATATATGCAATTTGCTCAGCTGATGGGCAATATTGCAGATCAATGATGTGATCATGCACTAAAGTCCTGATGTAGTGCATATGGATCTCTATATGTTTGGTTCTTTGCCTATATATTGGATCAGTTGAGACCCTTATAGCACTTTGATTGTCACAAAATATGACTGTGGGAGTGCTAAAGGAAATCCCAAACTCTAAAAGAATACCCTGCAACCGCACACACTGAGTTACAGCATTCACTGCTCCTTTGTACTCGGCCTCTGTTGAAGATAGTGCAATTGCATTTTGTTTATTACTTTACCAGAAAACATGGCCTCCTCCAAGCATGAAAACAAATCCAGAAGTGGACTTCCTATCAAGGCTATCACCATCCCAATCTGAGTCAGTAAAACCAAGAAGATCTAGGCTAGAATTTGCAACATAGTGAATCCCATCAAACTTGGTTCCTTGCACATAATGAAACATTATTTTTTCATCCCTTCAATGAATATCATGTGGCTTCTCCATGTATCTTGAGGCCACACTCACAGCATAAGAAATATCAGGTCGAGTATGAGTCAAGTACAACAAGCTTCCAACTAGCTTCCTATACAGGGCGTTGTCCACCAATGGTGTAGAATCTGCTTCTCCAAGTCTGACTCCTGAAAGGAAGGGAGTCTTTGAAGGATTTCAATCAGCCATATTGAAATTATTTAGTAGGTATGAAGCATATTTTGACTAAGATACCTTAGTTCCAAACTTAGATTGTGAAATCTCAAGCCCCAAAAATTGCTTAAGAATTCCCAAGCCAATCATGGAAAAAGATTGATGCAAGGAGGTATTTAAGGAAGTTATTTGATCAATAGAGATACCTGTGATTAGTAGGTCCTCAACATATAACACAATAATCAATATGGAGTCATCAATCAGATTCATTTAAAAATTTGGATCAGACTTGCATCTAGCAAAAGATTGTGACAAGAGGAAGTTGTCCATCTTGGCATACCAAGCCCTGGGGGCTTGCTTAATCCCATATAAGGACTTCCTGAACCTCCACACAAGGTTAGGATATGATGTATACCCTTATGGCTGATTCATATAGATATCCTCCTCAAGATATCGATGGATTAAAGCACTCTTGACATCCATGTGATGCACTTCCCAGTGCTTGGATGCAGAAATTGCCAGAACTAGTCTTATCAAATCCTTTTGTGCAACTGGTGCAAAAGTCTCATTGTAGTCAAGCCCATGGACATGGGAGAAGCCATTTTCCAAAATCCTTTCCTTATAATTCACATCTGCACCATCAGCTGCAAATTTGGTCTTGAATATCCACTTGCAAGTTACCAATTTTCTGCCTGGGGGGAATGTAATGTCCCTTTTTTTAATTTTATTAAAATGGTCAAATTTTCAACTTTTTCCACTAGTTCGACCTTTGACTAGTATTGGTCTCTTGGTCTCCAAACGACTCCAAATGCTCCCAAATTGTTATAGACGGTGTATGGATGATATTGGGACATGAATATGAGGTTTATGGATGCTTTATAAACTTCAAAAGGCTTCTGGAACTCTCCTTTAAGTTCTGTCCAAAGTAGGGAGTTTGACTAGCAATTTCTCTTTGACTAGTATTGGTCGCTTGGTCTCCAAATGACTCCAAATGCTCCCAAATTGTTACAGAAGGTGTATCGATGATATTAGAACATGAATATTAGGTTTATGTATGATTTATAGACTTCAAAAGGATTCTTAAACTCTTATTTAAGTTCTATCCAAAGTAGGGAGTTTGACTAGCAATTTGGGGTTCAAATCCCCCTTGTGTAGATGTTGGAAATGGCTCTCCAAGTGCTATGGGAACCTATCTAATTTCTGAATAGAGGTAGGTTACATATAATAGACATAAATATAGGTTCATATGTATCTCCATTCAAGTTATTAAGTCTTTAACAACCCTCTCCAATCATATACAAAAATACTAGTTTCGACCTTGGGGGAAATGATAGGCAAACTTCTCCAAATGCTATGAAACTGAACCAAATGACTCCAAAAGCTTATGCACTAAACATGAAAGTTGTAATACACGCTATTAAAATTCCATATATCATTATTCCATCAGTTTTTCACTTATTCATTTGAAATTATCATCACAACATTGGAAAACATCAACATAGTGGGGAAAAGGCACCATTTTCTCATTAATGATCAGATTTATACATTTCCACTTGGAATCTAGAACTTAAAATTTCTGAAGGTGAAGAAAAAATAGTTTTCATCATATTACAAAATAAATGGGTCATTAGAAGATTCCCCAAAGAGTACAATATCTCACCAAGTGTGTCTTCCCTCAAGGATCATGAATATGCCAAGAAATAGAAGAATGGTTGTAGAAGCAAGCTGAAAGAGATGTGACCATGAGCTTCCATGTATCTTCAACCTGTAACAAAATACTCCATAAAATCTCCAAATGAAAGGTCTTAATGTCCTTTCCAATTACCAACTAGGATGGGAATCTTTCACCCTCGAAATTGGTGCTAAGGCAAGTAGAGTAGTAGTCCACTAGCTTTCTTCACCAAATGCAAAATGGAAATTCTAAAATGATAAAAATCCACCATCCTTCTTTTTTATTGTCTTTTATAAACTTCTGAGGTAATCCATGGGTCGAATTCCTCCCAATATCTTCATGTCAACTCAAGTTGGGAAGAGATTCCCAAGTATGCCACTTGTCCTTCCAAATCTAGCTCTCCCCTTCTATAAATTCGAATTGGTGTCTCTTTGGCTGCCCTAAATCACTTGAGCACCCTCTTGGAGGCAATTTTTAGCCCTGACATGTCATATCTTTCATATGTCAGCCTTCAGGTCTGATTTGTGTCATAGGTGTCATAGCATCTTCATCATTGTTGTCATAGAGCTAGGGAACCTAGTCTAAGTGTCTCACCAGCTCCAAAATGCCTCTTCCTCTTCCATGGGAGTTACTCTTCCACTCCAATTCGACCTTAATTGATTCATGCCAAGTATATTGACCTCCCAACTCATCCCAAGAACATTAGGATTCTTATGGATTCGAAATGACAAGAGGAGGATGCCATGTGGCATAGAAAATCTAGCTTGTGTGGGTTCCACATCCTCCATGTGTCTTCATGATCAATTGCCACTTTGATTTTCCCTTGTATTTATTTATTTATCTCCTTATTAAATATTTATTCCATTCTAATTTTCAAACATCATTTATTATCCCCCTTATTTCAAATCCCAAAGCTTCCACCCCCCAACCTAGGGAACTAGTAATTTTCCTCCATGGCAGTTCATTTGGATGGGTATATTACAACTTTGAATTGGGAATTTCTCTTAATGTGACCCACCTTGTCCATTTGGATCTAATTTAACATTATTGCTAACTTAGACTTCATTCTTGGAATTTATTTGACCCTTAGCATCCATTTGACAAACTATCATGAGTATGGCCAAGGGGCTTAGGCCATTGTAATTTGTGACCCAATGCAAAATTTTGGGACATGAAAAATACTCCCTTCCCAATATTTCTTGTCCTCAAGCAATTTAAACACATGTATGTGGAAGAACCTTCTTTCTTTCCAAAATTTTGCTTCCCAAAACTTCTCTTCTGTAACCTTGAGTAGAGCCACCCATGCACTACAATTGTGTGTTTCCAAAAGCAAGGAGATGTGGATTTTCTTTTTCATTTTGATATCCCCTGTAACATCACCACTAAAACACCAAAATGTTAATTAAATCAATCAAAACCATGTTTGCACAATTACTCTTTACCTCTTTCATATTTTGGAAACCCCTTATGATACCATTGTAATTCTGGAAGTTGCCATTGAGTTGCCCAACTTTCAGTCTTCGAGATCCCATGAATATTTTAGAGAGGAACCACCTTGATTGTTGCTGCACTACTCTGGTTAAAATCACTTTATGAATTAGGGAATCCATCTCCCATACTGCTTGTTTCCCCAAAAAATTGAAATCAATGGGACTAAAAATTATTCCAAGGTCCCATTGCTTGTATTGCACTCCAACAATTAGGAGTGCTATCCAACTCATACCATCAAGTAAGAGAATTCTTGGATCCCATTTTCTTGTATGCATTCTTCCAAACATCATGAGTACAAAATATATATCATTAAATTACATAAAAACATAATGAAAATGTACATCAAGGAGGTCGCTCTAATATACAAAATAAGATATTACCCCTACTCCTTTCCCTGTTCTGTCGCTCTGATATACAAAATAAGATATTACCCCGTACTTCTGATACACACACACACTTCAGATCTTTTGATGTTCGTTATACTGTGTGCACCTTCTATATGTTGTAATACCGCTGTTACTTTTCTGCATACACCACTTGATTTCTCATTCCACTCAACACTTTACTTCAAATGTTGTTGCACTTCATGTGATGTGTTCTTCTTCAACTGATTCTACAGTCTACACCAAAGGTTCAATATTAATTTATGCTATTGCGCTTCTGCAACTTCAACTGATACTACGCATCAACTGATAACTTGTCATTCTGATATTGCTCATCAATATCATATGGAACTATGCAACTTCGGTGATATGTTCATTCTGATTAGGTTCCATAGTATTTCAGATAATCCATGACCAACTTTGCATTATATGATTCGTCCTTTCTGTTTAATGCACTTGTCTTAGATTATCCTCATCATGACGTGCATCCTTGATTCTATTGCAAATCTGTCTTTGCACATCTGATGGACTTCCTTGCTTTGCACACATCAACTCAATCTTCGTGCATTAATTACACTTATTCACTTCGATAAATATTCTGATATACTTCGGATCTATCTCTGAGCTTTTGTCTTAGATCATATATGACTATCTACGTTTTTTTTGCGATACTATCATTCGATCCTCACACACTTGTGCATATTCTGCAATTATGCCCTTTTGTCTTCTCACAACCATCACAAATTCACAACATCATTCTTCACACTGTCATCTATTTCATTATTCCGTTTGTGCGCAATCGACTCTTCGTCTAGATCATATTGTTTTGATTCCACAAGCCCTTGATTCCCCCAAAACTATAAATCCATATCTTCCAACTTTCCTACAAGATATTCATCCTTTCTATCAAGCTTACTTCAAATTTCCAACTTTCTTCTTATTTATACATGTCTTGCACAAATTGTATGTCCGCAAGTTGGTTGTGGCATTCCTTCTTCTTTGCTTCATGCTTTATGCTTCTGCCACTTGTCTTCTTATGTGCTATTGAGGTGTCATCTCTTGTGGGTATTGTGCATACATGGTCCTTGACTTAGTGGGACTTTAAGCCTTGTGGTGTGGTCTTGCCCCTATTATGTATCATTGCCTGTGGAATTTGCACATTTCATATCTTCAACCGCTACACCCTTTTTGGTACTTGTGTGCCTTCAACAAATGAAATCTTCTTCTGATTGGTGAGTCTTGTGTGCTTTTAGGACTTGTATAACTATTCAACCATTTCTTGGTGCAATTCTCTTGCACACTCACGAACCTTTTCCAATCAAGCTTTGACTTGCTTGCACACTTTAACCTTTGTCCAATGAAATATTTGGATTTATTTCGCATTCTTTAAGCTTTTGTCCAACCATTTCTTTGACTTGCTTGCACACTCAAGAACCTTTGTCCAACCAACACTTTAATTTGTACCTTGAAGGACTATGATTGGATGGACTTGATTCCTGCTCATGTACCACATGTACTAGATGTATTCCTTATGTACTTCTTCAAATTGGATATGCATGATGTACCTCTAGATATAATTCTTCATACCAGGATCCATACATTTCTTCATCTTGCTTGCACATATACCTCTTCAAAGTGGCTTCCATGGAGAAAAATTAAAATGAATTAAACATTAGTTGTAGTACAATTACATGGAGACTATGAGATCTATGTGATATAGCAAAGAATTTGGTTATGTCATATTGGTCATGTTTAGATATGTAATTTAATTATTTATATTTTGGTAAGAATGAAATGAAGGCACATAATTTGTATTGTAGAAAAGTCTCAAGGTACAATGAAAACCAAATTCTATTAATAACGCAATGGTGAAAAACATTAAATAATAGAATGACCATAATGGTGGTAGTTTTATTTGAGAAGATGTGTATGTTGTACACTAATTTGCAAAAATATCACAACCAAGAGACACAAATTCATTTTGTTACAATATTAAACATAAAAACTAAAGTGCAAAAACCTAAAGAAAAGACCCTAAACCTAATAGTCGAGGTGGAAAAATAAAGGTGAGACTAAAGACGATGATTTGGAACGTCGACTTCCTAGGGCCATAAATTATCCATGTAAAGTTTCTTTGGGGAAATAACCCACCTTTGGAAAAATCCAAGTTTGCATAATATAGTGGGTACTTACACTATACCATCCTCGAAATCCTAGACCCCCCAAAACTACTTATTATGATCCTTCATGCTTGTAATTTAATCAACCAAATATCTCCATCAAGTAAGCATCAACACTAGAAAGTCCTCCTTGGCTTCAACAACAAGCTTGTAGCACTCAAGCTCTCCACACTAGCATAATTATCCTCCTTAGGGCTTGCAAACCCTGACCATGTTACATCACAAAAGTACAAGGAAAGAAAACTCTAGTGATAACATCCAAGTCTACATGGTCATCCTAGGGTTTGAATCCTCCATCCTTAAGTCTTCCACTCTTGCATCATCACAACCACCAAGACCTCCATGGAGCATCAATAATACAAGAATTCCATGCTCTTTCCCTAGCCTTACATCCCAAAAGATCAAGGTTCCAAAATCATGTTAGGTGTTAGTGGCCTTAGTTTTAGAAAAGGAGGCATAAGAAACATCTTCATCTTTAACATCATGTTCTTCTCTACGTTTTACATGTATAGCACAAGCCCTATTCATTGCAAGATAAATCCCTAACATCACACAATATAAATCTCTCCAAGAACATCCAATATGTCCCAAATTCCCCTTATATTCTCCTATGGTAACCTCATGATCCAGAGCATATAAATCCTAAGCTTTCCTCATGAACCTTATCATCTCTAAGACAAGTACAAATTCCTCCTTGGCTTCAACAACAAGATTGTATCACTCAAGCTCTCCACACTAGCATAATTTTCTTCCTTAGGGCTTGCAAACCCTAGCCATGTTATATCACATGAGTACATGGAAAGACAACTATAGTGCTAACATCCAAGTCTAATTGGTCATCCTAGGTTTTGAGTCCTCCAACCCTAGGTCTTCCACTATTGCATCATCACAAGCACCAAGAGCTCCATGTATCATCAAGATTACAAGAATTCCTTGATCTTTCCCTAACCTTACATCTCAAAATATCAAGGTTCCAAAATCATGTTAGGTGTTAGCTCCACTCTCCATGTCTTATACTAGGGTAGGGACATTATTATTAGAACAAGAGGCATAAGAGGCATCATCATCTTTAATAGAATGTTCTTCTCTAGGTTTTACTATGTACGTGTATAACACAAACCCTACTCATCATAAGAGTGATGCATAGGATACCACAAGATAAATCTTTCTAAGAACATCCAATATGTCTTTATTTCCCCTTATCTTCTCCTATGGTAGCCTCATGATCCATAGCATCTAACTCCCAGGGTTTCCTCATGAACCATATTGTCTCCAAGACAAGTACAAAGAAGAGTACAATGGTGATAATGAATACAAGAGCTCTCTCCTCCCTTATATATATAAGTAGTTGAAGGGAGTTAACATAAAATAAGGACATGTGTCCATACAAGTAACCAACAAGCAATCCCACATGGATTTATGTACAATACAAGGATGTACTTTCATCAAACTTGCTCATATAATGATGGATCAAAAACCTATAAATTTCAAGTAATTTTGAGAAAGTGTCAAATTAGTTCAAAAGTAGGTCATCATGTATAAAAATAAGAGCAAGAGAGTGAATGAGTTTCACATGGATCAATTGGATTATGTTTTACATGTGAGTGCATGTTACCATAAATCTTGTATCACTCAAGCTCTCTACACTAGCATAATTGTCTTCCTTAGGGCTTGCAAGCCCTAGCTATGTTATATCACACAAGTATATGGCAAGACAACTCTAGTTCTAACATTCAAGTCTACATGGTCATCCTAGGGTTTGAATCCTTCAACCCCATGTATTCCTCTCTTGCATAAGCACAAGCACCAAGACCCCCATGGATCATCAAGAATACAAGAAATCGATGATCTTTCCCTTTCCTTACATCCCAAAAGAACAAAGCTCCAAAATCATGAAAGGTGTTTTTTCCACTTTCCATGTCTTCTACTAGGGTAGAAACCTTAGTGCTAGAACAAGACATAAGAACTATCATCATTTTTAGCTTCATGTTCTTTTCTAGGGTTTGCATGTATATCACAAACCCTGGTCATCACAAGAGAAATCCCTAGCATCACACAAGAGAAATATTTCCAAGAACATCCAAGATATCTCTCTTTCCCCTTATATTATCCTGTGGTATCTTCATGATCCTTAGAATTTAATTCCTAGGGATTCCACATGAACCATAACATCACCAAGACAAGTACAAAGTCCTCCTTGGCTTCAACAACAGGCTTGTATCACTCAAGATCTCCACACTAGCGTAATTATCTTCATTGGGGCTTGCAAACCCTGGCCATGTTATATGACACAAGTATATGGCAAGACAAATCTAGTGCTAACATTCAAGTCTACATGGTCATACTAGGGTTTTAACCCTCCAAACCTATGTCTTCTTCTCTTGCATCATCACAAGCACCAAGACCTCCATGGATCATCAAGAATACAAGAATTCTGTGATATTTCCCTAGCCTTACATCCTGAAATATCAAGGTTTTGAAATCATGTTAGGCCTTAGCTCCACTCTCCATGTCTTCTACTAGGGTAGTGACCTTAGTGTTACAACAATAGGCATAAGAAGCATCATCATATTTAACATCATGTTCTTTTCTAGGTTTTACAATGTACATGTATAACACAAACCCTACTCATCACAAGAGCAATTCCTAGCATCACACAAGAGAAATCTTTCCAAGAACATCCAAGAAATCTCTTTTTCCCCTTATCTTCTCTTATGTACCAACATCTCAAAGCTGGTACAGTATTCAAGCTTTGCAAAACCCTAGCTTCGGAAACCTAAAAATCCTAGCCAACACCAAATATCTCCATCAAGTAAGAATTTTTTATGACCCATATGTCACAAAAATCTGTGTTTTCTCAAGATCAAGTTCTTCTTAAGGGACCTTCATTCATAATAAATGAGAATTTTTGAAAATGAAACTCCAAGAGTGGGATAAATTCCCTTATCTAGGGTGTAAAACCATCAAATATGCTCCAAAGTGTAACAAACTCTAGCCCTAATAAGGTTGATGTCTTTCTCCTTGAGCTATTTCTTCAATGGCTAACAAACTCTCCATCTAAGGGAAAATAATAAAACCTTTCAACCTCCTCAACAACCTTCCAATAATAAGTGGTTATCATATCCTTTTTGTTCCAGTGATATATAATAATATAATGGAAACTCTCTGTGAAATTCTATTACACACCAAGATCTATTCAAGCAATTACACACTCTCGCAAATTGCCTTGCAAAAACAAGTCATAGAACACTGAAAACAATCATGTATTTGATGCAAACAGTATAACTCTATTGAATAAGTCTACTGTTATCACAGCATAGTAGCAGGGCTACTATTCTTGTACAGCAGATATCTGCACATTCCAGAGCTTCCATTATTCCAGAGCATGGCTATATATTTTGGATCACTCATGATCAGAGCAGTACATTATTCAGATTTGTATATGACCTTGTGTCAAGGCTGAGCCTTGAGAGTTCAGATTTGATGACTGATGTGACCACTTATCTCATTACAGTTTCAGTTCAGTGCCTAGAGATGTATTACAACAGTGTTTCAGATGATATTGGATGATTATTATTATGATGATGTTGTATGATCTATGGATATGTTCTCACTGACTGTGGATTATTATCTTGTTGATTTGGTCATGATCATAGCATGTGCTTGGTATATTATTCCTGATGTGGCAAATTATTTAAAATGAACTGTAAATCATAAAATGGACAATTGCTTGCACATTTAGGTCATTTAACAAAACTTACTGGTTTTTCACCTTACATAGATATGGTCTTTCCCGACACCAGTTGTCTGCTAGTGTAGGCTCCATATTCACTTGTCCCCATCCATACATGACCTTCCTGTTTGACTTTAAAACCTTGACTTGTCCCATTTGACTTTCTGATACCGAGGACTTCCCCATTTTTCTACCTCTATGTTTGGACCGCATCCATGTTTATTCAGTGTCTCGGCTCTGAGTTGGTGACAAAACTTGCCTTTGGTGAGTTGGATTGTAGGCCTAAATCATTCTGGTCAGTTGTCCCGATGTTTGGCATTGGCTTGAACTCCCCCTAGTCACTTGAGATGTTGTTGGCTAAAACTGAAAGCTCATGTTCTACCTATGGAAACTCAAAAATTCGCCCATGGAAACAAATAAAAAGGGCAAGAGCGATGAACAGCTAAAAATACTCCTCGAAGAGTATAAAGAAAGGTCCAAAAAAGCAATGGTTCCTAAAAGTTATATCTAAACAATTGCTGACCTTGTAAATATTTGAAAAAGATGCCCTGGATGCAAGCTGCAACTAGTTGTGCTTCTCAGCACATCTGAAATCCGAAGGGTTATGTAGGCCAAAAAGGCCATGGAATAAAATTGAATGATCCTAATGAACCTGGATCAACTTGATGTAGACATGATGCCTAAGTTGAATAAGCGTTCTCTAAACAACTTATCCATTTGTGAGGCACAGCCATCCCCCGTGTTCTTTTGTCCAGCACAGAGTTTGTAGCTTTCCCCTTTCTCCCAGTCCAAAGTATTTTTGAGTTGAGTTAGACAGGTCAACCCCTTTGCCCAACCTTGTTCCTAGCCTTAATCCTTCACTAGCAGTTTGACCATGTCCAATGGGTGAGTTTGTCATTTGAACTATTGTGCAAGTAATTTTATTTAACAACGGAATATGCTAACTTGATCAATGCCACTGAATGGATCTTATACTTTGAGCTAGGCTGTGAAAATGATTAGAGAAGCATGTCTTAGTCTACTGATGTGATTTGTCCTTGGTTGTATAGATTATAGGGATCTGTGATGATGTGGGCCATGTATAGATGCCTATTTGATGATGATTGATGGTCCCACATACTTGATGATGATATCATATGATGGACATATGATGCAGATGATGTTTGATCCATTTCTTCAGGTTTATTACTACTTCAGATCAACAGATTATACATTGTCCATATATGGTGGACCCTACAGCTGGCCCATTAGGGCAACCCATGGTGTATGAGTACACATTTCTAGTGGATTTGGGTCTTCTGGATCCATTGAGACACTTATCTTTTAGTTCCGGGCACTTCTGACAGTGATTGATGCAGTTTTACACTTGTTGACCAGATTTAGGGCTGATTTCCCAACCTGAGCAGCAGGGGCCCCGAGAGGCCAGTTCACCTAGGGAACTGATGATGGAGGGGGTGGTCCAGGCACTTGTTTTCACCATTTACCCCCCCTTCTGGAGAGCCTGGTGGGCTCAGATGGACAGCGCCAGCAACCTAGGAGGCCGTTTTGGCACTTTCACAGTTCCCGAGGCAGTTAAAAAATGGGATAAAGTGGTCACTGAGGAAATCGATTTTGGCAATTGAGGCAAGGTTTTGGCATTTGGTTTTCACAGAGGTCTTCCAAGGTGGAATCACTATCTTCCAGTCAGTTTTCACCATGTGGGTATGCCCAGATTGATCAGAGGAGGACATTTACTGCTTGACTGTCATGGATTCTGAGGACAGTTTTGATCATTTACATTATATTGGACATATTTTATTATTTTATTGTGCCTTGGGGATGAGCTAGTAAGGATTGATGCCTCCTAGCCCCACCATGAGCTTATTTTGTCATGTCCTAGTCACCATGAGATGGATTATGGTACCTATTTTTCTCTAGTGGATGACGTCACCCTCTTATTGTACCATTTAGTGGGGGCGCTATTGTTATATTGAGTGATCCATGTGATTTATTGTTATGGTTCATCTTAGCCATTGATTGTATGATGAGATCTTTTAATCTCAACCACTCATTTGATGTAGTATTGAGGAGTGGTATAGGGTTTTGGTCTTTATTATCCTATATAAGGAGGAGACCCCCCATTGTATAGCTCACCTTTGGAGCTCTGGAATATTGGAATAGAAGATTTTTTGTGGAGCACATCTCTCTTGCATTGTGGATTCTCTTGCATATTGAATATACAGTATCTCTTCTATGTATCATTGTGGATTTTTGTGCTTCTTCTAATCTTTTGACAGGAAAGTCGAATTGGTGGAGAGGAGGGCGACTTCATGAGGGTTATTGTTGGAGGGATCCACATATTCTCTCTTGGGTTGATCTTGTGACAGGGAGTATCATTATTGTATCTTTGTGACATAGTTGATGCTTTCTATTACATCTTTCTACCATTTTCATAATCATCTTGCTTGACTTGTTTCTTTGATCTTGTCTTGTAGGAGGAGGACGATTTGGCTATCTTGGAAAAGGACGTTTTGGTTGGATCTCTTGGATCTCACTCTTGAATATACACATAGGAGAATGCTATCAATTTGTAAGGTGGCCATAAGCAATTGAGGTAAGATCTACAAGGTATGTGCCTCTTTCATCCATTCTATCTTCATTGGTCATAAAACCCTAATTAATTAAAACCCTTGTTTTTGGTATTTTTAGATCTACTTAGATCTAGCCTTGAAATTGAAGAGATATTGAAAACCCACCTCTATAGGATCCACCCCTAGTTGGATCTATAGTTTGGTGGTGATTGGCTAAAATTTGACACACTTTTCAATGCAAAAAGCCCTCTTGAACCCAAATCGATTTTCCTAAGAGAAGCTTGTTGGGTTAGATCTAGCACATGGGTAGGTGAGATCCCACTTGATTTGAAATCTAGACACTTGATAACATATACCCAGATTCTTACTTTGGTGAATTCTACCTTGTGGACATCTTTCCATGTTTTAAGGGGTTAAAACCCCCTTTTGAATTTCCTAGCACCTTAAAACTCAGATCTACTAAGATCTAGCCATTGGGTTCACTTGAATTTTTGACCATACATAGATCGGGGTACTAGCTACTTGGATCTATAGTTTGGTGGCCATTGGGGTTGATTTTGTCCACCAAACCCTCATTTTAGCCCTCCTTGAGCAAATCGCACCCCCTTGAAAATCTGAGTTTCTCCACTTCTAGGAGGTGGGTGTTTGAGATTTTCGTGGATTTGGAATGCCCATGCCTTGAAACCTAGGTCTATACTGTCTTTTTGTCACGATCCGCCTTGGGGGTTGCATTCCTTGTTTCAAGGGATTGTGGTCCACTTAGGATTATCACTTAAAAACCTAGATCTAGTAAGATCCAACCATTGGATCTCATTCAACCCACTTAACTTGGCTTCTAGGTGTCCCGATCTACACTTTGACATACCTTTTGACCCCATTAGCCCATCCAACAAGGCACTAGTCCCTCTCTAAGCAAGTCGCACTCCTTGGGAATAGTGTCAAACCCTAGATCTAGTATGTGGGTACTCCTTGAATCAACTTAGATCCATAGATCTAACCTTCACCTAACCCATAGTACCAACTTCACACCTAGCTTCATCTTGTGGGCCTACCTAGAACCATTTCACACTTCCCAAGAAAACAAGACCCACTTGTGTAAACACGTGGTACTATACCTAGTCATCATACCCCATCATGTGGCCTAAACCATACATAGGTTGAAACACTAACAATCTCTTACACCACCTTCAACCATTCCTTAACTCTTAGGTCCACTTAGCCTTGCATTGGTTTCCGTAACTCATCATTTACCTACCCTTAGAGACCTTTGTTTGGATCCAATCAACTGTGATTGGGTATAGGGTCTCCCCCTTGGTCTAGTTACACCCTGACCTAAAGCGAAGAGTTCCTCGGTTGACGTGACTCCCACCTTGCATTGGGAACCGTGGCATCTCTTGGGTCACCTCTTCAGTTGCCTGCCTCCTCTACCGTCCCGGATGGGATACCTCTAGGGGAAACTACAAGTTGTGTGATAACATTTTTGGCGTCGTTGCCGGGGAGGTAGAGGCCTACCTTGGTTCAACACACCTTTGTGTCTCACTATCTCTCTGCACTTTAAACGACATACCTCTTGGTAGTAGAGCCTAAAAATCTACCTGGCGACTCCTAATCGTGACTCCGCTGAGAATAGAACCCACAAAGAGATGTCTACTCAAAATAACATCTCTCCCGAAATGACCATGTAATTTATGTCAAACATGTGTGAAATGGTCACCAACATTGCTATGTATCTGAAGAATCAAGATGAGGATTTCAAAAGACGTGATCAACAAACCAAAGAAATGTTAAAATCCATCTGTAGCAATTCAATCCCTCCAAAGGCTAGTCCTCCCAAGACTCAACAACTTAAAACGACTGACCCACAGCCTAGCAAGGCAGTGCATCAACCTGTCCGAAGAATCTTGTCGAAAGCTACAAAGCTTTCTTCTGAGGTCATCTCAAAGGGTAAAGCTGTGACCAACACTAGCCAATCTCCTCCTGCAAACAAAAAGACAGATCAAGCAATAAAAATTGATCCTCCCCCTAAAACTAATGTTCCAAAAGCAACCCTTTGGAGAAAGCAACCAAAACCTCCCACAGTATTAAAGCCAAATCAGGAGCTTCCAAGGACAAACATCCCTAGTAAGCTAACCAATTCATCTGCTTTGGTGGCCTTAAAAGACCTAATCAAAATCCCATCTGTCAAGTATGACATCATGAAGTTCCTAGGTTTAGGTACGAATGAAAGGGATAAGGAAAACCCCTACAACCTGAACATTGATATCACAAGCTTCCTGGAAAAAGTAAACATGCCTATTCCCTTCGGTGAAATTTTCAAGATCCCTTCATTCCGCAAAAGAGCCACTACTCATCTTGGAATTCAAACAAGGAAGCAAGCTCCTAAGAAAACTTCTCCAGAAATTAAAGATTCCCCTGTCATGATCCAAAGTGTCTCTGGGGACAACTCTGGAAGTTTCCCGCCCTTTTATATTGCTTTGGAAATAAATGGTTTGATATTGCATAACTGCATGTTGGACTCAGGAGCTGAAGTTTGTATCATGCCTTTAAGAGTCATGGAACAACTTGAGTTAATGCCCACAAGACCCTATAGAAATGTATGTGGAATGGACTCCAAAACTATGAAATCTATTGGGATAATCGAAAACTTGCCTGTTAGGTTGGCTGCCTGCTCTGACATTGAGCTCTCAATGAGTGTTTTAGTCCTAGATATCCCTGACGCATGGGGAATGTTGCTATCTAGGGAATGGTCGGCAAGGTTGGGGGGAAGTGTCCAAATGGATCTAACATACGCCACAATCCCAACCAAGGAAGGGTCATTCGTAACTCTGTTTAATGAACCACCTATGCAAGAGCATGTTGAGACACCTGAGCACTTATTCACTGAAGCAATGTATTCGAGTGATGAGATTGGAAACTTCATGGTTCTAGCAAACTATTGGGAGGAGGTTAAAAAGCACCCCTTTTCGCATGAACAAGTCTGGAAAATGCACTTTGACGGGGCCCGTTCCCGACATGGTGCAGGAGCCGGTATAGTCTTAATTTCACCATCAGGAGAGAAAAGCTTATTCTCTTTTGTATTGGAGTTTGAGTGCACTAACAATGTGGCTGAGTATGAAGCATTGCTTTTAGGTTTAGAAATTGCCAGAGAAAGAAACATCAAATCTTTGTCTGTCACAGGAGATTCTGACCTCATTGTGTCCCAAGTCAAAAACGAATTCACTTCCAAGAATAAAAGACTTAGAGACTATATAAATGCAGTTTGGGACACCATCGAATGCTTTGATGCCTTCGTAATTAAGGCTGTTCCCCGTGAGCAAAACACTTTGGTTGATGAGCTATCTATGATGGCTAGTACTCTTCAAACCTCTGAGTCCTTAAAACAACAAAGCTACAAGCTTGAAGTCTTGTTTAGACCTTCTGTCCCTGATAATGAAGACCATTGGCAGGTCTTTGACAATGATGCCCAAATTATCCGGTTTTTGACTGCTTCTCAAACCCCAATGGTAAACTTTGAAGATGAAATGAATGGTGGCTCAATTGAAGGAATGGATGTCACAGAAATCGCCTTCCCCCTTGAAAAAAATTTCAATAGGAATGATGAGTACAAAGGTAGAAGATCTGAGCCTATAGATGGGGTTATTGAAATAAATGTAGGATCCTCCTGTTCCCCAAAAATTATCAGAATTGGGATAAATGCCTCGGAAGAAGAAAGAAGAAGAATTGTAGAATTAATCAGAGAATATAAAGATGTGTTTGCATGGGTCTATGATGATTTAAAAACTTATGATCAGTCCATTATAGAACACACTATTCCTCTTAAAGAGGGAGCCAAACCATATCGACAAAAGTTGCGAAACATGAACCCTAAGTTAGCTCCTTTAGTTAAAAAGGAATTGGAAAAGATGTTGGCAGCAGGTATCATTAGACCAGTTAGGCATACAACTTGGGTATCCAATCCTGTGATCATGAGAAAGAAAAATGGGGAGATTAGAATTTGCATTGACTTTAGGAACCTAAATCAAGCGTCTCTAAAGGATAACTATCCATTTCCCAACATGGAAAATCTGTTGCAAAGTGTAACAGGGGCTGGCATGCTATCTTTACTGGATGGTTTTTCGGGTTACAACCAAGTCCAAATCAAGAAGGAAGATCGTGGGAAGACAACCTTCACCACCCCGTGGGGAACATTTGAATATATAAGAATGCCATTTGGGCTTCTGAATGCAGGGTCAACCTTTCAAAGGGCAATAGATCATGCATTTGAAGGCTTGATTGGCAAAATTATTGCAATTTATCAAGATGATCTAACTGTTTTCTCTAAAGACAGGGGGGACCACATAAAACACTTAAGGAGAATCTTTGAGAGATGTCAAAAATTTGGAATATCTTTGAATCCCAAAAACTCTACTTTCGGGGTAGATGAAGGGAATTTATTAGGTCACATTGTTTCCAAAGAAGGCATTAGAATTGATCCTGAAAGAGTGCAAGGAATTCAAGCCATAACTCCCCCAAAGGATGTCAGTTCATTACGATCATTTTTCAGAAAAATAAACTTCGTAAGAAGATTCATCCCTAACTTAGCTGAATTGGCCAAACCCTTGAATAATTTGCTTAAGAAGAATGTAAGGTTTGTTTGGGATAAGAAGTGTGATGCCTCATTTGAGTCTCTAAAGAAATCCATTGCTTCGGCACCTGTCCTAGTAAGCCCAAACTACAATAAGGAGTTTTTGATTTATTCCTATGCATCCGAGGACACCATAGCAGGTGTGTTGTTACAAAAGAATGAAGAAAACCATGAGCAGCCTATTGCCTTTATGAGCAAAAACCTTAGAGACGCAGAACTCAATTACACAACCACCGAAAAACAAGCCTATGCCTTGGTCAAATCTTTAAAACAATTTAGAACATATATCGGATACTCCAAGATTGTTGCCTATGTCCCTTATCAAGCAGTGAAGGATGTGTTGTCTCAGCCTGATGGCATAGGGGTTAGGGGAAATTGGATTTCAAGAATTCAAGAATATGATATTGAAATCAAACCAATCAAGATAGTGAAGGGCCAAGGGTTAGCACAACTATTGACTGATTCCAAAATGCAGCAAAATAATATGGTTCTTTATATTGACGAAGATCACGAGTGGTACAAGGACATCATTTTTTACCTTAGACATATGACCTGCCCTGATCACCTTGCAGACCACCAGAGGAGAGCTTTAAGGTTAAAAGCATCCAAGTATGTATTAACTGAAGATGGTTTGGGTTGGAAGAATCCAGATGGAATCATACTCAAATGTGTAAATCATGATGACTCCCAGAGAATCATCAAGGAGATGCATTCTGGATTATGCGGAGGACATTATGCACCTAGAACCACAGCTGCTAAGATCATGAGAGCTGGGTATTATTGGCCGTCCTTGTTCAAATATGTGCATGCATTTGTAAGAACATGTCAGGAGTGTCAATTTTATTTAGGAAAACCTAGACTACCTTCCTTGCCGTTGACACCAGTTATTATAGAAGCTCCCTTCCAACAATGGGGAATGGATTTTGTAGGACCAATAAACCCAAGCTCTTCAGGTGGATATAAATACATCTTGACCTACACAGATTATTTTACTCGCTGGGTTGAAGTTGTCCCTACCAAGAAGTGCACCGCCGAAGTAGTGATCAAGTTTTTAGAAGAAAATATTGTTTCCAGATATGGTTGCCCTTGTAAAATCACAACCGATAATGCCCCAGCTTTTAGCAAAACAGAGATGTCGACCTTTTGTTCTGACCACGGCATTACTCTATCCCATTCCTCCAATTATTACCCCTAGGGTAATGGATTGGCAGAGTCAAGCAATAAGAACCTAATCAGGCTTCTAAAAAGAATGGTCGGCGAAAACAAAAGGACTTGGGATGTCAAGCTTAAGTATGCCCTCTGGGCAGATCAAACAACAGTTAAAAGAATAACAGGAAAAGCTCCTTTTGAAATAGTGTATGGGCAAAATTGTAGGCTTCCGATCAATCTTCAAATCCCTGTTTATGAGTTACTGCGACAATGTTCCACTGAGCAAGAAGCCATGCAAGCAAGAATTGACAAGTTAGTAGAACTAGATGAAAACAGAAGGGAAGCATGGGATAAAATGGTGTTGGAACAAGAAAGAATTAAAAGAACTTTTGATCAACGAAGCAGGGACATAAGTTTTGGAGTAGGAGATATAGTTCTACTGTGGGATAAGAACAAAGAGAAACCTGGAAACCATGGCAAGTTTGAAAAGATATGGATGGGTCCCTATCAAATAAGTAGAGTTGCAGGTAAAAACTCTTTTTGGTTGGAAACATTGGATGGGTATGAATTGGAGCTGCCAGTAAATGGGGTATTGTTGAAACACTACTACCCCCTTATCCCCTTTGAATAATCATGCCTTGCCTTGCCTATTTAGAGTAGGTAGCTTCTGAATAAGCTCGCTTGAGCAGTAGGATTTGTGTGATTTTTCTTTTTCTGTGTGCCGAGTATTGTCCCTTTTTCTTTTTCTGCCTAGAATGTCTGCTTGTTTTCATCCTTTATTGAGTTGAGCCTTGCTCCTTCCTAAGCTTGTCTCTTCTCCTGCATGCATTTAAGAAATTGTAGTTGGCATTTCTATTTGTGGCTGCCTGTGCAAATTGCCTGATTGAAGAAGTGCACAGTAAATGAAAATGATAAATGAATAATATATGCCATGTTAGTTTATATTTATATTTTGGCGCATTTTATGCTTTAGATTAGATTTCAGTTTAGTTTTATTTTTGTCCCATACATGCTCCATGATGGTATTCTAGTGTTTGTGAGAGCAGGAACAAGTGCAAGATAAAAGCCGAAAGCAAGGATGGTGCAATGCTGGATTGAAGATTGACGCAGAGCTATTCGAGACCAGAGATTCTGAGGTTCTCAAGCGCTCTCTCCCTTAGAGCACTTGTCCCAGCTGGAGCCAGATGTTATCACACCATAGTAGCAGGGCTACTATTCTTGTACAGCAGATATCTGCACATTCCAGAGATTCCATTATTCCAGAGCATGGCTATATATTTTGGATCACTCATGATCAGAGCAGTACATTATTCAGATTTGTATATGACCTTGTGTCAAGGCTGAGCCTTGAGAGTTCAGATTTGATGACTGATGTGACCACTTATCTCATTACAGTTTCAGTTCAGTGCCTAGAGATGTATTACAGCAGTGTTTCAGATGATATTGGATGATTATTATTATGATGATGTTGTATGATCTATGGATATGTTCTCACTGACTATGGATTATTATCTTGTTGATTTAGTCATGATCATAGCATGTGCTTGGTATATTATTCCTGATGTGGCAAATTATTTAAAATGAACTGTAAATCATAAAATGGACAATTGCTTGCACATTTAGGCCATTTAACAAAACTTACTGGTTTTTCACCTTACATAGATATGGTCTTTCCCGACACCAGTTGTCTGCTAGTGTAGGCTCCATATTCACTTGTCCCCATCCATACATGACCTTCCTGTTTGACTTTAAAACCTTGACTTGTCCCATTTGACTTTCTGATACCGAGGACTTCCCCATTTTTCTACCTCTGTGTTTGGACCGCATCCCTATTTATTCAGTGTCTCGGCTCTGAGTTGGTGACAAAACTTGCCTTTGGTGAGTTGGATTGTAGGCCTAAATCATTCTGGTCGGTTGTCCCGATGTTTGGCATTGGCTCGAACTCCCCCTAGTCACATGAGATGTTGTTGGCTAAAACTGAAAGCTCATGTTCTACCTATGGAAACTCAAAAATTCGCCCATGGAAACAAATAAAAAGGGCAAGAGCGATGAACAGCTAAAAATACTCCTCGAAGAGTATAAAGAAAGGTCCAAAAAAGCAATGGTTCCTAAAAGTTATATCTAAACAATTGTTGACCTTGTAAATATTTGAAAAACATGCCCTGGATGCAAGCTGCAACTACTTGTGCTTCTCAGCACATCTGAAATCCGAAGGGTTATGTAGGCCAAAAAGGCCATGGAATAAAATTGAATGATCCTAATGAACCTGGATCAACTTGATGTAGACATGATGCCTAAGTTGAATAAGCACTCTCTAAACAACTTATCCATTTGTGAGGCACAACCATCCCCCGTGTTCTTTTGTCCAGCACAGAGTTTGTAGCTTTCCCCTTTCTCCCAGTCCAAAGTATTTTTGATTTGAGTTAGACAGGTCAACCCCTTTGCCCAACCTTGTTCCTAGCCTTCATCCTTCACTAGCAGTTTGACCATGTCCAATGGGTGAGTTTGTCATTTGAACTATTGTGCAAGTAATTTTATTTAACAACGGAATATGCTAACTTGATCAATGCCACTGAATGGATCTTATACTTTGAGCTAGGTTGTGAAAATGATTAGAGAAGCATGTCTTAGTCTACTGATGTGATTTGTCCTTGGTTGTATAGATTATGGGGATCTGTGATGATGTGGGCCATGTATAGATGCCTATTTGATGATGATTGATGGTCCCACATACTTGATGATGATATCATATGATGGACATATGATGCAGATGATGTTTGATCCATTTCAGCAGGTTTATTACTACTTTAGATCAGCAGATTATACATTGTCCATATATGGTGGACCCTACAGCTGGCCCATTAGGGCAACCCATGGTGTATGAGTACACATTTCTAGTGGATTTGGGTCTTCTGGATCCATTGAGACACTTATCTTTCAGTTCCAGGCACTTCTGACAGTGATTGATGCAGTTTTACACTTGTTGACCAGATTTAGGGCTGATTTCCCAGCCTGAGCAGCAGGGGCCCCGAGAGGCCAGTTCACCTAGGGCGCTGATGATGGAGGGGGTGGTCCAGCCACTTGTTTTCACCATTTACCCCCCCTTCTGGAGAGCCTGGTGGGCTCAGATGGATAGCGCTAGCACCCTAGGAGGCAGTTTTGGCACTTTCACAGTTCTCGAGGCAGTTAAAAAATGGGATAAAGTGGTCACTGAGGAAATCGATTTGGGAAATTGAGGCAAGGTTTTGGCATTTGGTTTTCATAGAGGTCTTCCAGGGTGGCATCACTATCTTCCAGTCAGTTTTCACCATGTGGGTATGCCCAGATTGATCACAGGAGGACATTTACTGCTTGACTGTCATGGATTCTGAGGACAGTTTTGATCATTTACATTATATTGGACATATTTTATTATTTTATTGTGCCTTGGGGATGAGCTAGTAAGGATTGATGCCTCCTAGCCCCACCATGAGCTTATTTTGTCATGTCCTAGTCACCATGAGGTGGATTATGGTACCTATTTTTCTCTAGTGGATGACGTCACCCTCTTATTGTACCATTTAGTGGGGGCGCTATTGTTATATTGAGTGATCCATGTGATTTATTGTTATGGTTCATCTTAGCCATTGATTGTATGATGAGATCTTTTAATCTCAACCACTCATTTGATGTAGTATTGAGGAGTGGTATAGGGTTTTGGTCTTTATTATCCTATATAAGGAGGAGACCCCCCATTGTATAGCTCACCTTTGGAGCTCTGGAATATTGGAATAGAAGATTTTTTGTGGAGCACATCTCTCTTGCATTGTGGATTCTCTTGCATATTGAATATACAGTATCTCTTCTATGTATCATTGTGGATTTTTGTGCTTCTTCTAATCTTTTAACAGGAAAGTCGAATTGGTGGAGAGGAGGGCGACTTCATGAGGGTTATTGTTGGAGGGATCCACATATTCTCTCTTGGGTTGATCTTGTGACAGGGAGTATCATTATTGTATCTTTGTAACATAGTTGATGCTTTCTATTACATCTTTCTACCATTTTCATAATCATCTTGCTTGACTTGTTTCTTTGATCTTGTCTTGTAGGAGGAGGACGATTTGGCTATCTTGGAGAAGGACGTTTTGGTTGGAGCTCTTGGATCTCACTCTTGAATATACACATAGGAGAATGCTATCAATTTTCAAGGTGGCCATAAGCAATTGAGGTAAGATCTACAAGGTATGTGCCTCTTTCATCCATTCTATCTTCATTGGTCATAAAACCCTAATTAGTTAAAACCCTTGTTTTTTGTATTTTTAGATCTACTTAGATCTAGCCTTGCAATTGAAGAGATATTGAAAACCCACCTCTATAGGATCCACCCCTAGTTGGATCTATAGTTTGGTGGTGATTGGCTAAAATTTGACACACTTTTCAATGCAAAAAGCCCTCTTGAACCCAAATCAATTTTCCTAAGAGAAGCTTGTTGGGTTAGATCTAACACATGGGTAGGTGAGATCCCACTTGATTTGAAATCTAGACACTTGATAACATATACCCAGATTCTTACTTTGGTGAATTCTACCTTGTGGACATCTTTCCATGTTTTAAGGGGTTAAAACCCCCTTTTGAATTTCCTAGCACCTTAAAACTCAGATCTACTAAGATCTAGCCATTGGGTTCACTTGAATTTTTGACCATACATAGATCGGGGTACTAGCTACTTGGATCTATAGTTTGGTGGCCATTGGGCTTGATTTGGTCCACCAAACCCTCATTTTAGCCCTCCTTGAGCAAATCGCACCCCCTTGAAAATCTGAGTTTCTCCACTTCTAGGAGGTGGGTGTTTGAGATTTTCGTGGATTTGGAATGCCCATGCCTTGAAACCTAGGTCTATACTGTCTTTTTGTCACGATCCGCCTTGGAGGTTGCATTCCTTGTTTCAAGGGATTGTGGTCCACTTAGGGTTATCACTTAAAAACCTAGATCTAGTAAGATCCAACCATTGGATCTCATTCAACCCACTTAACTTGGCTTCTAGGTGTCCCGATCTACACTTTGACATACCTTTTGACCCCATTAGCCCATCCAACAAGGCACTAGTCCCTCTCTAAGCAAGTCGCACTCCTTGGGAATAGTGTCAAACCCTAGATCTAGTATGTGGGTACTCCTTGAATCAACTTAGATCCATAGATCTAACCTTCACCTAACCCATAGTACCAACTTCACACCTAGCTTCATCTTGTGGGCCTACCTAGAACCATTTCACACTTCCCAAGAAAACAAGACCCACTTGTGTAAACACATGGTACTATACCTAGTCATCATACCCCATCATGTGGCCTAAACCATACATAGGTTGAAACACTAACAATCTCTTACACCACCTTCAACCATTCCTTAACTCTTAGGTCCACTTAGCCTTGCATTGGTTTCCGTAACTCATCATTTTCCTACCCTTAGAAACCTTTGTTTGGATCCAATCAACTGTGATTGGGTATAGGGTCTCCCCCTTGGTCTAGTTACACCCTGACCTAAAGCGAAGAGTGCCTCGGTTGACGTGACTCCCACCTTGCATTGGGAACCGTGGCATCTCTTGGGTCACCTCTTCAGTTTCCTGCCTCCTCTACCATCCCGAATGGGATACCTCTAGGGGAAACTACAAGTTGTGTGATAACATCTACATCAGCCAAAATTAGGAAATGTAATGGATATACATATATATAATTACATCACATATTTGAAGGCCAAAAGATTCCATTCAAAATCCTCACAAAAGTAGGCTTACTATTTATCTATGCAAAACCCCCCTAGGTGCAAAGAGTGCTTTCCAAGTCACCTCTAAAGCTCGCGAATTTGTGAATTAGTGATCATATGGTGATGTATGATGGAAAATAATCCTAAGTTCAGAATTTAGGAAGAGGAAAAATCATGGAGGATGAGTTGGCCAAAAAATAGTTAAGACAAGTCAACTAGCTTTCACCTTTTCACAAAACCTAGTAAAAATCAATAAAAAGCAATAAGGAGCCTCTCTATTCCAAAATTGGATAAAATATAACATAATGAGTTCATATCTTATCCAGAATCTCATAAATGCGCTCTAGTGACTCTAGGATTCTTGTGGTCCATAGAAAGGAGACTTGTAGTCCACACAATGGGTAATTTGACCAACTACCTAGTCTAGCACATTGTAATTAATCAAAATGACTAATTAATGTTATCCTAAGTATTAAATGACATGGATGGGTTTTAAAATACTCCAATACCCCCCCTTAAGCTTGAATTTATGTGCTAGAAATAAGAAATAAATAGTGCCCAACAACTTGGCATGGTCACCCTTTAACATACTACCTTGTCCACAAAAAAAGGAAAGAAGGAAAACCTCATGGGAAAAACCTCCCCTCAAGAATGGACATGAACAAAATTGAAATATTGTTTATCAATCCTTCACTCAACCACATTTTCAACCATCCAAATAAGTGATCTCAGATGGCTGAAATTCTTCTCAGTAAAAGCTTTAGTGAAGATGTATGCAATTTGCTCAGCTGATGGGCAATATTGCAGATCAATGATGTGATCATGCACTAAAATCCTGATGTAGTGCATATGGATCTCTATATACTTGGTTCTTTTCCTATGCATTGGATCAGTTGAGACCCTTATAACACTTTGATTGTCACAAAATATGACTGTGGGAGTGCTAAAGGAAATCCCAAACTCTGAAAGAATACCCTGCAACCACACACACTGAGTTGCAGCATTCACTGCTCCTTTGTACTCAGCCTCTGTTGAAGATAGTACAATTGCATTTTGTTTATTACTTGACCAGAAAACATGGCCTCCTCCAAGAATGAAAACAAATACAGAAGTGGACTTCCTATCAAGGGTATCACCATCCCAATCTGAGTCAGTAAAACCAAGAAGATCTAGGCTGGAATTTGCAACATAGGGAATCCCATCAAACTTGGTGCCTTGCACATAATGAAACATTATTTTTTCATCCCTTCAATGAAGCTCGTGTGGATTCTCCATGTATCTTGAGGCCACACTCACAACATAAGCAATATCAGGTCGAGTATGAGTCAAGTACAACAAGCTTCCAACCAGCTTCCTATACAGGGCGTTGTCCACCAATGGTGTAGAATCTGCTTCTCCAAGTCTGACTCCTGAAAGGAAGGGAGTCTTTGAAGGATTTCAATCAGCCATATTGAAATTCTTTAGCAGGTATGAAGCATATTTTGACTAAGATACCTTAGTTCCAAACTTAGATTGTGAAATCTCAAGCCCCCAAAATTGCTTAAGAATTCCCAAGCCAATCATGGAAAAAGCTTGATGCAAGGAGGTCTTTAATGAAGTTATTTGATCAATAGAGCTACCTGTGATTAGTAGGTCATCAACATATAACACAATAATCAATATCGAGTCATCAATCAGATTCATTTAAAAATGTGGATTAGACTTGCATCTAGCAAAAGATTGTGACAAGAGGAAGTTGTCCATCTTGGCATACCAATCCCTTGGGGCATGCTTAATCCCATATAAGGACTTCCTCAACCTCCACACAAGGTTAGGATATGATGTATACCCTTATGGATACTTCATATACATCTCCTCCTCAATATATCGATGGATTAAAGCACTCTTGACATCCATGTGATGCACTTCCTAGTGCTTGGATGCAGAAATTGCCAGAACTAGTCTTATCGAATCCTTTTGTGCAACTGGTGCAAAAGTCTCATTGTAGTCAAGCCCATGGACATGGGAGAAGCCATTTTCCAAAATCCTTTCCTTATAATTCACATCTGCACCATCAGCTGCAAATTTGGTCTTGAATATCCACTTGCAAGTTACCAATTTTCTGCCTGGGGGGAATGTAATGTCCCTTTTTTGAATTTTATTAAAATGGTGAAATTTTCAACTTTTTCCACTAGTTCGACCTTTGACTAGGATTGGTCTCTTGGTCTCCAAATGACTCCAAATGATCCCAAATTGTTATAGAAGGTGTATGTATGATATTGGGACATGAATATGAGGTTTATGGATGCTTTATAGACTTCAAAAGGCTTCTGGAACTCTCCTTTAAGTTCTGTCCAAAGTAGGGAGTTTGACTAGCAATTTCTCTTTGACTAGTATTGGTCACTTGGTCTCCAAATGACTCCAAATGCTCCCAAATTGTTACAGAAGGTGTATGGATGATATTAGAACATGAATATGAGTTTTATGTATGATTTATAGACTTCAAAATTCTTCTTAAACTCTTATTTAAGTTCTGTCCAAAGTAGGGAGTTTGACTAGCAATTTGGGGTTCAAATCCCCCTTGGGTAGATGTTGGAAATGGCTCTCCAAGTGCTATGGGAACCTATCTAATTTCTGAATAGAGGTAGGTTACATATAATAGACATAAATATAGGTTCATATGTATCTCCATTCAAGTTATTAAGTCTTTTACAACCCTCTCTAATCATCTACAAAAATACTATTTTCGACCTTGGGGGAAATGATAGGCAAACTTCTCCAAATGCTATGAAACTGAACCAAATGACTCCAAAATATTATGCACTAAACATGAAAGTTGTAATAAACACTATTAAAATTCCATAAATCATTATTCCATTATTTTTTCACTTATTCATTTGAAATTATCTTCACAACATTGGCAAACATCAACATAGTGGGGAAAAGGCACCATTTTCTCATTAATGATCAGATTTATACATTTCCACTTGGAATCTAGAACTTAAAATTTCTAAAGGTGAATAAAAAATAATTTTCATCATATTACAAAATAAATGGGTCATTAGAATATTCCTCAAAGAGTACAATATCTCACCAAGTGCGTCTTCCCTCAAGGATCATAAATATGCCAAGAAATAGAATAATGGTTGTAGAAGCAAGCTGAAAGAGATGTGACCATGAGCTTCCATGTATCTTCAACCTATAACAAAAGACTCCATAAAATCTCCAAATGAAAGGTCTTAATTTCCTTTCCAATTACCAACTAGGATGGGAATCTTTCACCCTCGAAATTGGTGCTAAGGCAAGTAGAGTAGCACTCCATTAGCTTTCTTCTCCAAATGCAAAATGGAAATTCTAAAATGATCAAAAGCCACCATCCTTATTTTTTATTGTCTTTTATAAACTTATGAGGTAATCCATGGGTCGAATTCCTCCCAATATCTTCATGTCAACTCAAGTTGGGAAGAGATTCCCAAGTATGCCACTTGTCCTTCCAAATCTAGCCCTCCCCTTCTATAAATTCGAATTGGTGTCTGTTTGGATGCCCTAAATCACTTGAGCGCCCTCTTGGAGGCAATTTTTAACCCTGACATGTTATATCTTTCAGATGTCAGCCTTCAGGTCTAATTTGTGTCATAGGTGTCATAGCATCTTCATCATTGTTGTCATAGAGCTAGGGAATCTAGTCCAAGTGTCTCACTAGCTCCAAAATGCCTCTTCCTCTTCAATGGGAGTTACTCTTCCACTCCAATTCGACCTTAATTGATTCATGCCAAGTATATTGACCTTCCAACTCATCCCAAGAACATTAGGATTCTTATGGGTTCGAAATGACAAGAGGAGGTTGCCATGTGGCATAGAAAATCTAGCTTGTGTGAGTTCCACATCCTCCATGTGTCTTTATGATCAATTGCCACTTTGATTTTCCCTTGTATTTATTTATTTATCTCCTTATTAAATATTTATTCCATTCTAATGTTCAAACATCATTTATTATCCCCCTTATTTCAAATCCCAAAGCTTCCACCCCCCAACCTAGGGAACTAGTAATTTTCCTCCATGGCAGTTCATTTGGATGGGTATATTACAAATTTGAATTGGGAATTTCTCTTAATGTGACCCACCTTGTGCATTTGGATCTAATTTAACATTATTACTAACTTAGACTTCATTCTTGGAATTTATTTGACCATTAGCATCCATTTGACAAACTATCATGAGTATGGCCAAGGGGCTTAGGCCATTGTGACCCAATGCAAAATTTTGGGACATGACAAATACTCCCTTCCCAATATTTCTTGTCCTCAAGCAATTTAAACACATGTGTGTGGAAGAACCTGCTTTCTTTCCAAATTCTCTTCTGTCACCTTGAGTAGAGCCACCCATGCACTACAATTGTGTGTTTCCAAAAGCAAGGAGATGTGGATTTTCTTTTTCATTTTGATATCCCCTATAACATCACCACTAAAACACTAAAATGTTAATTAAATCAATCAAAACCATGTTTGCAAAATTACTCTTTACCTCTTTCATATTTTGGAAACCCCTTATGATACCATTGTAATTCTGGAAGTTGCCATTGAGTTGCCCAACTTTCAGTCTTCGATATCCCATGAATATTTTAGAGAGGAACCACCATGATTGATGCTGCACTACTCTGATTAAAATCACTTTATGAATTAGGGAATCCATCTCCCATACTGCTTGTTTCCCAAAAAATTTGAAATCAATGGGACTAAAAATTATTCCAAGGTTCCATTGCTTGTATTGCACTCCAACAATAAGGAGTGCTATCCAACTCATACCATCAAGTAAGAGAATTCTTGGATCCCATTTTCTTGTATGCATTCTTCCAAACATCATGAGTACAAAATATATATCATTAAATTACATAAAAACATAATGAAAATGTACATCAAGGAGGTGCTTCATCAAAGAATCATGAAAGTGCTTATACCTCCGAGTAAGTAGACCACCATTTGCCAAGTGCATATAAGCTTCAAGTGACCAATTAAATATGATCCAATGACATAGGTGAGGATCCCATGTCCTGTAATGCTACTCCAAAAGGATGTAAGATGCAACAAAATAATCATCCATGTGTTCTTTCATCCAATAAATGAATGAAGAACCTCCACTAAAATCTGAACCAAGTAGGGAACAAGGAAAACAATAAACCTTCAAGGGGCTCATAGAAGTACCATTTGTGCATCCATGAACATGTGTATCATCGAGAAATAACAAAGGATGTTGCTTCCAATAATAATTTGCTCCACTCATATATCTCTTCACCCAAGTAGTGGATGAAGTTCCTCCAATATCAATTGAACTAAGCAAGGAACAAGGAAAATCATGAGTCTTCAAGTGACTCAAGTGAACATCATAAGTGCATCCATGTAGATGTGTTTCATCATAAGGTAAAACGGAATGTTGCTGCAATTGTAAATAATAAATGGCCCTAATAATATCATCATATAAAGGAGAGATAGGAGTTTCATGCTCCTCATGTGGCACCATCAAGAATAAACCTTTCACCCATACTTCATTAGGATGAATGCTGCAAAATATGGAGAATGAACCAACTCACCCAATTGATCAAAAAGTATAGAAGTGTCCTCATGTGAATTCTCCATAGCGGTAGGATCATGCACCTCCCTCAAAAGTGCAGAACTTTCCCCATAGGTTGGTTCCAAGGTAGTGGAATCAAATTCTTCAAAAAATGTGTAACCATTTCCCAGAGGAAAATCAAGTTCCTCTACCACCACATCAAGCGCTTGGATCTCATCGATCTCATCTTCAAACACATCAAGCACATGCAAATTTCCATGTTTCTCATGATCTACCATGTCATGAGAATCCTCCATGCAATCTACCATATGACAATTTGAAACATAGGAGGAAGAACAAGTATATTTCAACCTTTCAAGAAGTTGCTCATTTTGAATTTTGATTTTATGAATATCCTCATTATTCTTCAAGTATGCATCAGGTAATAATTCATTAAACTCAACCACATTTTTCCTATAAAAAAAAAGGCATGAAATTACCTTTGTTGTTGCACATTTCTCTTTGAATCTTCTCCATGTCTATAAGGAAGGATGGATCCTCCAATGTGTTATCACTCCAGGAAACTCTTCTAGGTTGTAGCTCGAAGATTCCCGGTAACTTAACTTATTCTCTCAATGATGGGTACGTGGTTGGATCAAGATGAATATCTAACATCACTGGATTGTCTACTCGAGACAGTGGAAAATTAAACCTCCTTTTAACTTCAACCAATTAGTAGAGTTTGTTAATGCATTAGGTTACCAACAATGTATCATAAGCATGTTATCAACATAGAATCAAGCACATCACAAGACAGTATTTGTATATTAAACTTTATTTATATTTTCATATGATGTACAACGGAATACTACAATCTTCGCGATTACAATCGACACCAACTGATGAAAAGAGAACCAACTCTTGTAACAGGACCCAGCCTGGTTTTCTTAGCTCCAACTAAGAAGGGTTTGAGGAGTCCAATCCTCAAGTGCAAGATTCGTCTTGCAAGCTTGATGCCAATCACTGATTTTCATCAATCTGCTGCTCAACTATCTCTGCTCATCATCATCTGGTCAATCAACCTCTGCTCAATAGACCTCTGCTTAATAAGCCATATGTGTCAAGTCTGTTGCTGCCATACCACTTGTCATCTACTGTAGGTATCACTGCCATACTGCTGTAGGTTTCAAACTATCATCATCATCAGCTTCTTCATCATGCTATCAAGTTCATCATTCTTCATACTTATGCTAGGACTGTCAACCTCTGACTGTCAGCCTTGGACTAGTCACACTCCACAACCTCATGAACTAGGGTTGTCATGCTTCAGCTAGTTAGGGCTGTCATCTTTAACATCATCATGTACAAGGCATCATCATCATAAATAAATCATCATGGATCTACTGTATACATATGCATCTTGTCTATTTAATGTCTGTAGAAGATTACAACCGTGTATATCATAAGGTATACTTGTCACTGCTTGCTGCTCATCTCTGTATTCACACATCCAAAGATGCTACTGTATACTTTGCTATACTACACCACTGTATATGTATAAAGCATTCATCACCATCATGTGCATGGAGTATGCATCATCATTATTTCAAGTAACATCATAAGGTATACATCAAGCATTCACTAATCATTTACATCACCTTATCTTTACACATCACTGTTTATTACTCGTGCATCATCATAAACATCATCTCTATAGATTTTTACACTACTATTCACACATCATTGTGCATACCTTGTACATGACTGTAAATGTATCACTGATGTTCATACAGACTTCCACACTTCACTAGACACATCACTGTTCATACTGCTGTAGGTGTCAAATCAAGCTGCCATCAATCTATGCCAGGAGGTTTCCAGTGAATATTTTAACAAGGATATCCAACATCTTAAGTGTCATCATGAATGCATTTTGTAATATTCAGAAAAACTCATACATATTCATCTGAGATTGATATTTGTATGTCAATCTTCTATACTGCTGCAATATGAACTGCCTTCAAGATCATTCAAGACTTGGTCACCTGTGTAGCTACTGAACCTGTGGATCTGTTGCTGCTTCAGTCATTAGATTTATCCACACTTTATACTGCAGTTGTCTTCATGCTATCTTTTGTTTATCAGAATAACGATGCCATAGTCATCAACCATGCATCCAGAAATCAGACCCTCAAAGAACTTCAACAAACAGCTTAATCCTTCATCATTATCTGCTGCATGCTTCTACTGTACTTGTCCAAATTTCAGATCTCCTGTACATACCCGAAATCTGAGTTCTGATCTTATTTAGCTGTGACACCCGAATTCAGAGCTCTGTTCAAATTAATCATTGTCTAGCCCAAATTTTCAGATCTGAAACTGTTCTATAGCTGTCATAAATCAATCTCCTACACCAGCAAAAATTTGCCTCAGTATGCCGAAAATCAGAGCTCACTTCACCTTCTACTGCGGCTGCTAGAGTGATGGGAATTTCAGAGCTCAACATCATATCAAAAATGTTACAAATTCATTCTGTCCGAAAATCCTCAAAGCTCCCACGAAATTCCTGCTCAGTCAACAAATTAGGGCACCCACGGAATTTCCACAGTCTGCAAATTCGGATTGTTTTTCACTTCCAAAACAAATTCGAGAATGTTGGTACAACCCCAAGACCAGTCCAAGATTGGACTGCCATCAACCAAAAATAAATAAAAATTAACTGCTGCTAAAAACTTGAACTATGAAAGATTCGTCTGCTGCTGCTACGTTTACCTCAATCACCTCCCAAAAAAAAATCTCAGAACAGATCCAAATTTTTTCTTCTTTCATAAATGAGGGCGTTGATAGGGTATTTATACACTTTTTCAATACTATATCGAGCCGACATATCTCAAATTTTAATTTTATTTTTGGAGCCAACTTGCTTGGGGTTTTTAATATTATTTTGAACCAAAATTTGAGTGGGCCGACTTCACCATTAATTTTATTTACACGATGGGGTTTCAAGCATTTGAATGGTGGAGTATCATCATTATTTTAGTAAGGGATTCTTCAAATTTTGTTGGCTTCATCATAACCATGTTTCATTAAATATATGATATTGTTCAATAACCAATATACCCAAACCTCCAAGGGCTTCAATACCCCATCAACGCACACATCATCTTCACCATTCCTTCAAGAGTACAAGGACCATTAAGCCACCAAGTGTGGGTCCAAGGACTTCTACAAAAAGCTTCTTCACCATGACAAGAGGCTTCATGGGTTCCACATGTCAAAGACCATACAAGAATTCCACCAAGTGTGGGTCCAAGGACTTCTACAAAATGTCAAAGACCGTACAATAATTCCACCAAGGGAATCAAGGTCATCATCATCATAATGGTAGCAAGGATCATATACAAAGGTTCCATGACAAAAACATAAATGACCATAGAATGGGTCATTAATTTTTTCTTCAACCCATCAAGGGCTTCTCCATCATCGACAAGGGATTTAGCATCATAACCAAAGTCTTCAGCATCTTTCCAAGGTCTTCATCCTCATCATAGCATCATCAACAAGGTAGTGGTTTCCAAGATCCAATCTTGTGGGTTAAAGGACCTTATCAACTAGATGTAGGGATCCACATATATATGAGCCACTTGATGCCCAAACTACCTTGTCCATCAATGTAGCAAGATTATTCTCACATCCATGTTGACATCAATGCCAACAAATACTCAACATTAAGTATACTCAAACAATACAAGGCCTTCAAGGACTATTATCAGATAGGTAAAAGGATAAAGAAACTAATCAATTAACCAGAACATACATAAAGCAATTATATATGGTGGGCCAATCAACTAGCAATGAATGTTAATGATCCTAGTTTGAATAATCAGAGGTAAGATGACAGTTACCATAGGATTATAAACATAGAAAAAGAATACCATTCAACTCAATAGCACAGAACAAAGATAAGAAGATATGACAATAATGAAAGAAAGAGGCTTGTAGGATGATTATATTAAAGAAAGTGCCTCTTCACAAAAAACAGTAAAATAGAATACTCAAAATCCCCCCTTCATTTCATCAGATGTCTTTTGCTTTATAGCCTTTACAACAGATATCCAGATCCTAAGAAACTGGATCTAATTAACTAAAAATAGGTAGTCAAAAACAGTTACAAGAAAATAGGAAAAGATCCTATTTTGAAGGTCAATCTCCTTATCTCAAATGATCTTCTTGGTCTTCGAAATCTTTGACAGCTGTAGGAAACCTTCCAAAGCTGATGGGTAAGGTCAAAAAATGACACCTTAAGGACATGTCATTCTTTTGCTAAATATAGACAAGAAGTTACATCATTTCCTCTTTGCTTGCACTTTCAAAACTGAGATAGAAGCTTGATTATTATGCCTTCAATTATTTTCTATCATGAGAAACCGTCCTTATGGTATTCGGATCAAGGAAAGTTGGACCTATGCAAAAATAGTAGTGCTCCGCCCTGTTCTACGCTTTCGGTGGCTACGAAAGCCAAAATTCAAACCTATAATCCACCGAAATCTCTACTTTCGGTTGCTAAAGGAACATCACAATACTCTTAAAATTCTTTGATGTTGCTCGCTCCCAGCTGCTGAATCCATCACAAGAAAAGATTCTCCAAGCTTATTATATTTACCAGATGAGATGCCATAAATTGCTCGAACATTTTTAAGGTAAGTAAAATGATAAAAAAAACTGAATGTGTAACCAGTATTTTAGTGCAGGAAGCAACAGTGTCATTTGAGTTCTCACCCATCCTCATCTGTAAATTTGAAAACATGTGGCATATCCACTTGATGATACCTTTAAACCTGCATACAATTCACATGTGCATTCTTTGAAATGATCCGCCATTGAATATAGTCTATTTCCTTCCTATTTCCGAGACATATGGCTGCATGTTCGCAAATCTATCAACTATAATGTAGTTGGCATGATCTACGCTATGTACTTTAAGAACGAAAAATCCTGGGAGTAGATCCAATTATTCAGGAGTGATAGTGTTTTAACTAGATTTGGCAGTCGGCCTTTAAAACCTGATATCTACCATATATGTACAGCTGTAACATTTGGCACATTCACCTGCGCATAAAGCTTCCAACCACATTGATCTGAACTTTCTCTTTGACATCTGTAATCTCAACTTGGGCACAAAATTTGATATCCGACACTTGTTGATGAGGTGGATAAGATAAGAGTTCGGCACTCAGTACTGGGTTTTGGTGTTGACTTTTGTGAATGGGTTATGAGCTAGCATGTAGTTTAGGCATATGTAGTTGATATTCATGATCTATAAGATTTATCATATAGATTAATAGACCTTGATATGATCCGTGCTATGTGCTTGTAAACCTAAAGTTAAGGTATTCACCAATACATGCACACACCACTCTTTTAAATGTATACCAAATATATTTGAAGACCCAAAACATAGACTAAGGCTTAACTATTTTTTGCATAGCTCATCAAGAGGGAAAAGTTAAAGGTTGTTGGGAAAAAAAGTGATCAACCAGAGCTTGTTGAAGAACCTGATGGTTTAAGGCACTGGCCAAAGGACTGAAGAAAGGAATAAGTCAAATAAAGAAATATAAAAACGCTCTCAAAAGTCCATTATATTTGGTCTTTAACATCTGGCTCCAACTGGGATGGAGACCTCCCTGCGAGGCTCCAAGAACATAGTAGTTCCAGTCGCCTTCACCATTGAGCTATGGAATCATTTAGCCTGTGCAACTGATCCTCTGAAAATTGATAAGACCTATGCAACTGATCTCTGCACACCTTCAAAAATTGCCATTCTCAAAATATTCCTTTATTCATACAAACTGACTGCTATTTCTGTTGCAAAAAGGAAGAAAAGAAATGCTTGGGCATTGAGGTTATTTCCTACCCTATTCTACTCTAACCAGCTGTGCAATTTGGTTAGGTAAATGCTGACTTCCATAACAACCATTCAAGCAATTTTAAAATTGAAGAAACCTTGTCTCTGTCACTATTCAATAGCCAATGTTTGAAATGTAACAACAGTAATAAGAATTCATTCAAGAAACCATACTCACTCGGAAATGCGGATGAGTTTAAAAAATCTGAAATCTTCAAGTTTTTTGAAATGTCGAATTCTATGAATGCTACCAACGGATCCTTAAAAGGAAGATCATAAACATAATGGTCTTCGGGAAACAGCTGCACATCTATGGCAGCCTCTTGCTCAATCATGGTTGTTCCTCTGCAAGAAGAGTGACCACTTTCTTGTTCCCTTAAGCTCATATCTTGATCATCAATCATCACAACTTTCTCTTCAAAAAAGTGCTCAAAAAATGATGATAAAATAGTGTTAAAATCATATGAATAAGGATCAGTTAAAAACATATAATTGCCTATGCAATCTTCAGTTATCATAGGCTCATCCTGGTTAGCAAACTGATCATAACATTCTGACTCATACCTGTTTCTAGAGCATTTAGCAAATATTGAAGAATCCTGACCTGAATCTGAAATGAGCTCATATGCTTGATGTTGTTCCAAATATTCTTCAGACTTGTTACTTTGTTGTTCAAAATCTGAACCATACTCACAGTTCATTTGTTCATGTGCTTGCATATTTTCAGATTCGACTTGCACTCGGATCCACCTGGATGCACGGATATTTTCCTCAACCTCTTGAGCATCTTCAAACAACTGGGTTAAGGATGAGGACTTCCTTTCTAACAGAAGAAAAACGAGTTCTTAATGAAGACCCATAACATAATATATCATGGCAGCTGTCTCTGTAGGCCGGACCTCCAAATACATGTCATGGTAGATGTTGTAAAATCTTTGATTGAATATGGACAAATCTTCACCCTGCTCTCTCTTCAAAGCATAAAAATCAGCAAGATATGAATCTAGTGATTCGTACTCACCCCAATACTTCATGAAAGCATTAGAGAACTCGATACAAGAGTCAATAGAATCAAATCTCAAAACCTTAAACCATGCAGCAGCATCTCTGATCAAAGAATTGGAGAAAAATCTCATGATCACATCTTCATGAACAATCTAGAATCACTCAACAAAATCCTCAAAGGATTCCAGGTGCCTTTCAGCTGAAACTTGATTCTCTCCAGAAAACCGGGGAAGATATTCATAACAGTCAAGAGGATAAGGATTAAGGGGATAGGGAAGCCTTAAAGGATTGAACATCTTCCTCCTAATTTTAATTTGAAAAGCAGTGAGTTGCTCATGATATTTAACAGGCTGATGACATGGTTCGGCAATAATGCCAAAAGATGTTGAGTTTTGGACAAGTTTAGAATCACTTTCAATTTCTACAACATCAGAAGAGTGATCAAATTCAAGAGGAATGGGAATGCAAGACTCATCTTTAGGAACAGGTTGTGATGAGGATATTGAATCAGCATCTACAATATATAGCTGTAGGATTTCCTCTTCTAAGCGTGGATATATACAAGAAGGGTAGTGATTTTCTGAATATACAAAACAGAAAATGATTCTCTTTACATGTGAAGGGAAAAACATGAAAGAGATAATAAAGAAATACAATAGTTCATGAAGCAGACTAATGAACTGATACCTAGATTTGGATTTCAGCCTCTTCATCTTCTATCAATCAGATCCTCCCCAGTGGAGTCTTATTAAACTCGGATGGATCAGGGAAATAGAAGGCTTTGTAAATCTTCCGTAGAAGCAGGGTTAGATTTTCTTCTCCTTTACAAACAAGTCTTGGAGAACAGACTCTACTACAGGTAAACTGGTATGAATAGGGGTAGAATTTCTCTAGTTCTATTAGCAAATAATTTAGAGAAGAGGAGCAGTCCTCTTCAGGGGTGTATTATTCAGCCTCTTTTCCTAATCCTATGTATAGAAAAATTCTCAGGAAAAGGATTTATAATAGCAGAATCTATGGAAGGTTCATCTCCTTTCAAATTTTCTGATTCAACTACAATTTTCTAAGAAGCATAAAATTCAACAGAAGTAGACTTAATGGAAGGTGTTCTAGGTACAGATAAATAATCAGTACCTCTTGAGATACCTTATCTAGATGTCCTTGATGCTCTGGAAGTTTTCCTTTGTATAGATCTTCCTCTTCTGATGATCTTCTTTGGGTCTGCAACAGGTGTTGTTGGTGGTCTCTCTTGATTTGCTCTGGTATGAGCCCTCCTCGGAGCCACAATTCTTCAATGGAGTCGCCAGATAGAAAATTACAACCAAGTAAATGTCGAGGCTTTATCTATCATCAAAGCTAGATCTATGTCATGTCCCAAGGAAGCTGAGCTTCAATCTCCTCTCCTCGGCAACGGTGCCAAAATTTTATCACTCCAGGAAACTCTTCTAGGTTGTAGCTTGAAAATGCCCTATAACTTAACTTATTCTCTCAATGATGGGTATGTTCTTGGATCAAGATGAATATCTAACATCACTGGATTGTCTACTTGAGACAGTCTTAAGTATACTCAAACAATACAAGGCCTTCAAGGACTATTATCAAATAGGTAAAAGGATAAAGAAACTAATCAATTAACCAGAACATACATAAAGCAATTATATATGATGAGCCAATTAACTAGCAATGAATGCTAATGATCCTAGTTTGAATAATCAAAGGTAAGATGACAGTTACCATAGGATTATAAACATAGACAAAGAATACCATTCAACTCAATAGCACAGAATAGAGATAAGAAGATCTGACAATAATGAAAGAAAGAGGCTTGCAGGCTGATTATATTAAAGAAAGTGTCTCTTCACAAAAAACAGTAAAGTAGAATACTCAAAATCCCCCCTTTAGTTCATCAGATGTCTTTGGCTTTATAGCCTTTACAACAGATATCCAGATCCTAAGAAACTAGATCTAATTAACTAAAAATAGACAGCCAAAAATAGTTACAAGAAAATAGGAAAAGATCCTATTTTGAAGGTCAATCTCCTTATCTCAAATGATCTTCCTAGTCTTCGAAATCTTTGACAGCTGTAGGAAACCTTCCAAAGATGATGGGTAAGGTCAAAAATGACACCTTGAGGACAAGTCATTCTTTTGCTAAATATAGACAAGAAGTTACATCATTTCCTCTTTGCTTGCACTTTCAAAACTAAGACAAAAACTTGATTATGATGCCTTCAATTATTTGCTATCATGAGAGACTATCCTTACGATATTCGGATCAAGGAAAGTTGGACCTGTGCAAAAATAGTAGCGTTCTGCCCTGTTCTGCTCTTTCGATGGCTAGGAAAGCCAAAATTCGAACCTATAAGCCACCGAAAGCTCTGCTTTCGGTTTCTAAAGGAACATTACAACACTCTTAAAATGCTTTGTTGTTTCTCACTCCCAGCTACTAAAGCCATCACAAGAAAAGCTTATCCAAGCTTATTATATTTACTAGATAAGATGCCATAAATTGCTCAAACATTTTTAAGGTAAGTAAAATGACAAAAAAAACTGAATGTGTAACCAGTCTTTTAGTGCAGGAAGCAGCAGTTCCATTTGAGTTCTCACCCGTCGTCATCTGTAAATTTGAAAACATGTGGCATATCCACTTGATGATACCTTTAAACCTGCAAACAATTCACCTATGCGTTCTTTGAAATGATCTGCCATTGAATACAATCTATTTCCTTCCTATTTCCGGGACATATGGATGCATGTTCGCAAATATATCAACTATAATGTAGTAGGCGTGATCTACGCTGTGTACTTGAAGAACGAAAAATCCTGAGAGTAGATCCAATTATTCAGGAGTGATAGCGTTTTAACTAGATCTGGTAGTCAGCCTTTAAAACCTGATATCTACCATATCTATACAGCTATAACATTTGGCACATTTACCTGCGCATAAATATTCCAACCACGTTGATCTGAAATTTCTCTTTGACATCTGTAGTCTCAACTTGGGCACAAAATTTGATATCTGACACTTGTTGATGAGGTGGATAAGATCAGAGTTCGGCGCTTAGTACTGGGTTTTGGTGTCGACTTTTGTGAATGGGTTATGAGCTAGCATGTGGTTTAGGCATATGTAGTTGATATTTAGGATCTATAAGATTTAGCATATAGATTAATAGACCTTGATATGATGCGTGCTATTTGCTTGTAAACCTAAATTTAAGGTATTCACTAATACATGCACACACCACTCTTTTAAATGTATACCAAATATATTTGAAGACCCAAAACATAGACTAAGGCTTTACTATCATTTTTGCATAGCTCATCAAGAGGGAAAAGTTAAAGGCTGCTGGGCAAAAAAGTGATCAACCAGAGCTTGATGAAGAACCTGATGGTTTAAGGCACTGGCAAAAGGAATGAAGAAAGGAATAAGTCAAACAAAGAAAGATAAAAACGCTCTCAAAAGTCCATTATATTTGGTTGCTAACACAATGAAGACACTTTCCAACACGAATTTGACACTAAGGCTTGAGTGTCATGGAGCATGCTAAGGGTCTCTTGGATCTTCTTTTCATTCATCTTCAAAGACCCTTCAAGAAAATGAGGCTCTTGTAAATGAACCTCCTCATCTTATTCCTTCTTACTTGGACCAACTTCATGAAGCTCAAGTGGTGATGGGGAAGTTGATCTTGTTTCTTCTTCAACTGCTACAAGGTCTTCATTTTCATGCTTAATGGAATTTGGCTTGCAGCAACACTTTCAAAAGTTGTCTCTATGTCACCAACATAGAGGTGTGAGAACCCATTAGTAGGCACTCCTTCATATTTTAAGCATCCATCAGTAGATGCTCTTTGATTCATGTCCAAGGTAGAATGTGTCTCTTCCTTTTGCTCCTTCATGCAAGCTGATGCATTTTGTACCCAAGTATGTGCAGAAATTTGAGATGAGCCTCTTCCTTTTGCTCCATCAAAGGTGGGAAGTGGAATTTTACTTATTGCATAATTCAATTCTCTATTTTGAAATGGATTCTTATTACCTTCCTGTTGATGCCTCGGTTATCGTAGCATCAATCAGAAAGGGATTCTCCCCGATAGACTATCCCAATTAGATTATCTACCATTTGGTATAGGGAATCCGTCCGGTTAACGGTTCCGGCAACCGTGGATTTTGGAGTTTTATTCCAATTATACCGGTTATGGCCCGATCCACCATTTTTTTGATTTTATATTTTATAATGATATGCAAGTGCCTAGTCTAAATTCAATCTAAATGCAAAACTGAAACATATCTAAGTTTAAGACTGAAATAAATCTAACTATCCCCGCAAGGAGCGAATTAAAAGCATGAGCAATGAGCTGTAGGAGATATCTTAAAGAAAGAACAGATAGCCATTAAATCTTACAGTTAAAGCTATAGCAAAGATGAGAAATATCAGAAGATAGCTTCTAATTTAATATGAAACACATTCATTACTCATGAAACAGAGAATTTGTTTGCACAGAAAGGAGTAAAACCATTAGTTACAAAGAAATAATTCAGACAGCAAGAAAGATCTCACATTAAAGTATGGAAGTCACCAGAATAATCCAATATGCATCAATTCTTCATTCCCATGCAAAACGTCCTCTCCCGGCTTTCATTAGAAGATTTTATTTTCTTAAAACATGTGCAGGTCAGCCCGTACAAGTCTAGAAAATAATTCCCTGCCAAAAGTCCTGTTCATTCCTTCCTAACTTCTATTTATAATTACAAAATTGCCCTTTGGGCTGCCACCTGGCCTTTTACACTTGTCATCTACAGAAATTTTCTTCTATAACAGACAAAATGTGACTTTTCTCTTTACATAAATTATTTTAAAAGAAAATAGGGACAACTGTCCCATAGCTTCCACGATTTACATGTTTTGAGAGCTCAAAATACAAAATATAAGAAATAATGCTCTGAAATCAGCGATTTCACTCCTGTGCGTGTGCTTTTGCTTGAAGAGGGTCGCTCAAACCAACTGTTCCTACTGCTGCTATTTGGGAAGAAGGAATTGAGCCCACTATTATTTATGTTGCTGCAGGGAGTGAGGAAAACGAGCCAGCTGCTACAGCTGTTGTTGCCGGGAGAGAAGACTTCGGGTTTGCTGTCACAGCTGTTGCTTCTTCCTTTTTCTCCACCTCTGCAATATAACTATACCAAATTCATGTGTCCCTTATGACTACGTTTGCGGAAGCAGGGAGCAAGATTTTCTGAGAAGTCACATTTTTTCTAAGCTCTGCTCTAATGCCTTGAATTTCCGTTACTGCAGCTTGATGCACTTCTTTAAGCAAATGGTTGTGGACTGATGACATTCCAATATAATGTTGTAGGTCATCAATTTCTAGGACATCAATTTTCTTCACATATTCGGTTTGGGTGCCCAGCTCTTCCTTTAGTTCAGCCAAGCATTGTTCTTCACCTGGGAAAGCATCGAGGGATTGCGGGAAACTCAATTTGCACCTGTCATGCACTCCTTGGATTCTTTGATACAGACCATTGATCTTATCCATTGTCCCTTGTACACTGGCCATTAGCTTATTACCACAGTTTCTGCAGAAGTCCAAAAGAGCTATGTCTTCATTAAAACCCTCCACAGACTTGAATGGGAGGTGCGTGGGGAAATCCATCTTTCCTTCTCGCCATTCTATCTGGCTCAGGATATTTTCCTTAACCCGAGTATGCTTAGCTTTAAGCCTATGGGCCTCTGCATTAACTTCTTTTAGTCTGACCACCATGGCCTTGAGCTTGCTAACTTCATTAGTGATTAGTTCCTGAGTGTCATATATTTGCTTCAGGATGCTGCAGGACAGCTCATGGAAGGGAGACATGTCCATCGTTCTACTCTCATCTTGCTCTAATTTCTCAGCTAATGCCAGCTTGTCTGCTTCTAGCTGGGACACTCTGGCTCTTGCATCATTCTTTTCTGCTTCCACATTCATCATCAAGACTGATAGTTGTTCCTTTTCTTCCTCCAGCTGGTTATACTTGTTTGATAGCTCTTTATGCTCGATAGATAGGTGATTATACTTGTTCACCACAAAATCCCTGTAGGCTTGCTCATTAGCCACAGTATGTTGTAGCATACGAGCTCTCCTCTTTGTCGATTCATTCTCTCTGACTATATCGCTTACATTGTCCAGTGATGCTTTTGCTGTCTCTACAACTGCAGATGCCATAGCTAAGGGATCCTTATTTGTATTCCGCATTACAGTGATCTCCCGGTGGGTAATGATATCCTCCTGGAAGAGTCTTTTGATCCTCTCTTCTGATTTAAGGACCATTGCTTTCCTTTTCTTATCATAGACAAATTCATCCCACCTGGACACCGTATGTTCTCCTAATGGAGTGTACGGGACAATTGGGAGGTCCATAATGTCTATTTCTACTTCCGCTGGTGGGGTTTGGACTACCTGAGCTTGATCTGTTCCCACATTTTGGCTACTAAAGCCACCTGCCTGTGAGGCATCCGCTTACACATTTTGAGTGCCAGAGACACTTGTTTGAGGTATGTCAATTTCCATGTCCTGTCCACCAGAGCCACCTTCCTGGGCATCTTCACCTGCTTTAAGCTCTTCTTCTGCTTTCCGCTCTATCTCAGCTCATTTCCCTTTCTCTTCTTCCTCAGCTTTCTGCTGTCTTTCATCTTCAGCTTCCTTTTGCTGTTGGGCTTCCTCAGCTTCTTTCTATAGCCTCACACTTTCTGCTTCTTGCTGCAATCTGACAACTTCAGCCTCTTGCAGCAACCTTGCTTCCTCAGCTTCCTGCTGTACCCTTTCCTCCTCTCTCAACCTTTGTTCTTCTTTGGCTCGGGCATCATCGGCTTCTTTCTCCTTCTGTTGGCTAGTTTCCTGGGTCCTGGTATAGCTAGAACTTGCTCCACTGCCTTGGCGAAAGGTTCGCAGCTCATCCATGTTGCTGATGCCTCTGAATACCTCCTCCTCGGCATCATGATAATGAGAGTACTCAAAATGAGCATAAATCTCCTTACAGTGCTCAACAACTTTTCCCTTCCTGTCATTCCTGTGGAAGATTACCTCACCGAAGTGGAAGGCTTTCAACTCCTGAACAAACTCTTCGGCTGAGGCAACCCCCGAGAACTTGTAAGCTCCTATGCAGAAAGGTAGAGGGGGAAAAGAGGCCTTATGTTGTTTGTTGAGCATTGCTCCAATTCCATCCAGGAAGATTTGTCTTACTGCCTCCTTAAGGACCACATAATCTGTAGCATATATTGGCAAAATATATGGAGCTTTAGTCCCTCCAAACATTCTGAGATAGGTTCCTTGCTCTGAGAAATAAAAGTCTCCATAATTCTCAAGGACTTCCATGGCATTCTCCGACAGGCAGTTGGGCTCTTATTTGAATATCTTCTCATATAGGGGCATGATGAACCCCTCACAGATGAGCTTATAGCTGGGTTTGTAATTCTGAGCCCACAACATCCTGAAGGCAATATAAACCGGAGTGTTGGCCTTATCCCATGTGTAGCCTAAGTTGGGAAAAGATAACTTGGCCAAAACATAATCAATAAGACATGAGGACATGTAGAATTCTACCTTCTTTAAGGCTAGTCCTTCTCTTGCAGCAACCACCATTGAGGCAAAACTGTCTGACAGGAGAGTGGCCCAGTCAAACACAGTTCCTTTAAATGCCATGAAGTGGATGATGGGGACCCACTGAATCTTGTACACGGTGCCATCGGGCATGCTGAAGATTCTGCACAACATCAAAGCAATCAACCTGAAAGGAGGTCTCAGATTCTGGACGTCATATTCGTCATTTCCTTTCTTTCTTAAATGCTTGCCTGCGACCAGTAGTTTCTTTGCCATTTCAATGTTGTTCATCTTGCCCAGCCATTCATCAGTCAAATCTTGCTAGGGTCGGGGAAATTTATAGGCTGCGGAAAGGTATGCTGGGTTAAATGAGGCAATGGCTATCTTCCCGTTGTCATGAATTACTCTTCCCTCCGCATCGGCATGTTGGAGTATCCACCCGATTACTTCAGAACATGGGAACAGTTCAGGGCGGGTGGCAGCTCTGGCTATGCCTGAGGTTCTGATATTGAGATAAATCTGCCCCTCTTCTATCAACATGTCCGGGACATCTTGGTCTCGGATCATCCTATAGATGTCACCCCAGCGGATCTCTGGAGGAATACCGGTGGTGCACCTAGTATCCTGGAGTGTGGTCTCAGTTCTAAGTGGTGTAGGTTGTTTTTCTGTCATTTTAGCCTTCTTCCTACCACCTTTTGACATTTTGACTTATCCCTGATAGCAACCAAATACAAGCCATTATAAAATGGAGCAACATACTGTGAGATTTTAACAGATAGCATCACCATTTTAACATGTCAATGAGATAAATACAATGTGAAGCTGTATGTTAGGAAGCAAAATACACCATTTCAACAGGAAACATAATTATAGAAATTTGATTCTTTTAAAGGGACGGGTTTGGAATTTTCCCAAAAGGATAGGTATGTCGAGGGAACAACCTGTTCTTGGTCTAGCTCTAGGGGAGAAGGTGCCCTTCATTTTGGTTCAAAAGGTAAATGGCCGGTTAGCTTGGGTTGATATAAATTTAAAACGAAGCCAGAGATGGCTCTCCGTGCTGATGAACAGGCGAGGGGCTCGGCCGGATGCCAGGGTTTATTTATCGTATTTTGACGTGAAGCTCTATGGCCATGCTTAGGATTTAAACGAGGGTAGTGGCTGGTGCATAATCGGGCAGACATTCTGAGGTTTCGGCTGATAGGAACGAGACCTTAACGCGAAAAATAACGACGTACGCGTTCATGGTAGGAAGTTGGAAACATTCCACTCGTCAAAACTGACGCTCTTTACACCATATACACATGTTTTTTACAATTTATTTGGGAAAGATGAAATTTAGACTGTATTTGACGGGAAAAATAGCCCATGACGGGCATTTTGCCCGTCAAAATCCAGCCCTTGCGACCAATGCCGATCTTCTTCTAAAAGAACAACCCAAAGGTAAACTGACGCGTGGAAGAGACAAAAATAATGGTTAAAACATCCTACCTGGCACCGTGAATATGGCTGAATGAGGTGGCCGTGAACGTGGACGAGCGAGCTGAGCTGGAGCGGTCGTGCGGCGTCCAAAAGTTTTGTTAATCGACACAAATAGTGATGGGGTCGGTCCAAACGCAATTGTTTATTTAAACGTTCTACGTACGTGCGAGGTTTTAATAAAGTGGGTGGCGCTATTAAAACGCTTTTAAATTTTATACGCCGTGGTCACATCGTTATCTCGATATGCGTGCATGACCGCCATCTTCGGGATGGACTCACGAATTTCGTCCGCCACTGCAGAAGCATATAGTGAAGGCTTCCACCGTTTCGAAGGGAATTGTCGAATGTTTTCCGCAAAATGATCGTGAACGTGAAATTTTCAGTAAAAGGATCCTGCGGTCGCGGAAAGAAAACTTAAAAGGCTCCGGCGTTTCGGGAGGTTCTCGCGAATGGCTTCCGCAAAATGAACGTGATCGTCAAAGTCCTTTTGGCGGGTTTTTGGGATGATAATGTGAAAGCTTCTGAAATTGCGGAAGGCTTTCGCGAATAACTTTCGCAAAAGGCTCCCGCAAACTTGAGAAATTTTCTAAGTCTTGGTCGGGCTTCGAGAGCGCTTCGGAAAGCTTTTGCCATTAGCCTCCGCTTTTTCGGAAGGAATTGGTGAAATATCCCGCAGTTGCAGACGGATTCTGTGAATGGTTCTGAAAAGGTCTAAGTGTTTCGACATTTCGGAAAGTTAACCTGAAGGCTTCCGCAACTGCGGGAGGAAAAGCCAAATGGTTCCACAATTTTGAAAGAAAATTTCTAAGTTCTTTTCGGAGTTTCGGGGAAAACTGGCGAATGGCGCCCGTCGTTTCGGGATGAAAACTCGAAGGCTTCCGCAACTTTCCCAAAATAATTTCTAAGACTTTCGAGAGGCTTATACAAATGGTTCCCGCCATTTCGGGAGAAAAGTTGAGTTGTTCCGCAGGGTGTTCCGCAAACTTTCGAAAAAAATTTAAGTCCTTTTCAGAAAGCTTATGCTAAATGGTTTCCCCCGTTTCGGGAGGAAAACCTGAATCCTTCCACAACTGCGGGGCTTTCTTGAATTCCTCCGCCGTTTCGAAAGGAATTCTCCAATGGCTTCCGCACTTTCCAACGAAAGTTTCTAAGTCTTCTTTGGGAGGTTTATGCGATTAACTCCCGCTGTTTCGGGACGAAAATGTGAATGCTTCCAAAATTGCGGGGAAGGATTCTGAGAAGCTTTGCATCTTCGGGAAGGCTTCATGAATTCTATCATTTGGAAGAAAACTTGGATGCTTTCAAAGAAATATTTTCTGTTGAGAACAAAGATAAAAGATGGAAATGGCCTCTTAAGGCAGCCTTTCTAAAAATAAAAGGAGGGGCCCCAATATGTACAAAAATTTTGGGGGGGGATGTTGCTGCAACAACAATGGCGAGTCGCTGGCGAACACAGATCTCTGAAAAAATTCCTCTTCATGGTCCGAAGCCTCATCAAAGACATCCATCTTAGGTGCAATACTCAGCTGAGCATTTAAATTCATGTGAGGGGAAGAAGGCACTTTACCTGCTAGCCATTGGGGATAGGGGAGCTTAGACAGAAACATCTTAAAAACTCTCAAAGGGCCAACATATGAGATTCATTTTAGAAGGGTCATCTTTCAGATGGTTATTATTGTCGGACTCCACAGGATTTGCAACACTTTCTCATGGGCATCATTGCTCTTGTTCCTCATTCCCATGCCGCTTGCATCCTTTTGGATGTTTGTACTTTGGACAGCTCAGCTGTTTGAGCCTTCCAGAGATATTTTCTTTTGGACATGATCTTTGATTTAGGCTCCTCAATCCATAATGTCCTTTTGTGTGAGTTAGAGATTTTATTGATTTGATCAAGCCTCACGGACGGAGAGGATCCCATTTTGGGCTGAGCCTTTTAGACAACCTTCTTGATTTTACATGTCTTTTGCTTTTGTCTCAGCCATGCTTTAATTGAGGCGAGAATCTCTAGAAAACAGACCCTTGAATATAAGCCATTTTGGCTGTTAGATTTGCAGCATGGAGTCATTTCAATACCCTATGCCCTCGAGGTGTGTTACTTTCCATGGGTCCAACTTTAATAACCTTCTTGAGATGCCTTTAAGTGTGAGAGTGGGTGGAGCCCAAAGATAGTAGTGAATATGTTCATAGGTCTCTGCTATTTAAATATGATTAGTGTGACTAGCAAAGTAGGCTTCCTTTCTTCTGAACATTTCAGCGAGAGCACAACAGACAGACTTTATTCGAGCATAGTTCCGGACTCATGGGTTGCGAGATTTATTTGAGAGACTTATCCTCGACGAGAAACTCAACCAAAAGGGCTTTCAGAAAACAAAACTTGTTGCAAAGGTTCAAATGACAATAACAGAGACAAAATGGCCGAAAATAAAACAAGTGAAGGCTAAAGCAACAATAAAAGAAAACTTTATTTATGTACAGGAAGTCTCAAAGAGACTATGCAAAGTATTGTTTCAGGGCCAGGCCATTGAGAGGAAGGGTTACTTCTTCTCCCTCGAGATTTGTCAATTTATAAGTGGATGGGCCTAGTTTTGCTGAAATTTGGTACGGGCCTACCCATAGATGTTGGAATTTTGTATGCATTCCTTTGCCTTCATGATTATGGTCCCATTTCAGGACTAAGTCCCCAACTTCAAAACTTCTTTTACCGAACTTCCTCTTGTCGAACCATCTCTTAACTATGTCTTGGTGTTGATGGAATCGATCTTTCGCTTTCTGTCGTGCTTCTTCAAGTTGAAGCAGGGTATTGATCCTGGATTGTAAGGCTTGGCTACTAGAACCCCGAGAGGCTTGGGATAACTATAAGGATGGGAGTAAGATGTTTGGAGGAAGGACGGCTTCCTTTCCATAGACAAGAGTGAAAGGGGAAACACCTAAATCGTTCTTTGGGGTCACCCTATCTTCCCATAAGGCGTTTGGGAGAGCTACATGCCAGCTTCTCTAGTTTTCCATCACAGTCTTCTTAAGAATCCGAATCAGATTCTTGTTTGAGGATTCAGCTAATCAGTTCCCCTGAGGATAATAATTGGCTGAATAATGCAACTTAATTCCCCATTCATAAACAAATTCATTTATCTTGCAAGATGAAAAATAAGTAGCATTATCAAGAACAAGGGAAATTGGAACCCCAAACCTGGTTATAATGTTCTCTTTCAAGAAGCTAATGACCACGTCTTCATTGATCTTGCGCAAAGGGATAGCCTCCGTCCATCTAGTGAAGTAGTCAGTAGCTGTTAGGATGTATCGATGTTGTAAAGAAGAATTTGGATTTATTTCTCCGATAACATCTATACCCCACTGCTCAAAAGGTTCAGAGATGATAACCGACTGCAATGGTCTTGCTCCCTTAGGTAACTTCCCAGCACTTCTTTGGCACACATCACAGTTTCGTGCATACGTATGGGCATCTTGGAACAGAGTGGGCCAATAATATCTGGCTCTCAGTATCTTGTGTGCTGTCGTCTCTTTTGAATAATGTCCACCCGCAGAGCCATTGTGTAATTATTTAACAACTTTACTTGCATCTTCCTTTTCTAGACATCTAAGGAGAACTCCATCATAATTCTTCCTGAAAAGTATCCCATCAATGATTTGATAGGGTGCTGATTTCAAACAGAGTGCCCTTATTTGTTTAGAGTTCCAGTGCTCAGGTAGATATCCCTGCTGTAAATAGTGCACCAGGTCTCTATAACATGACTGAGGAGTCGAGAAGATAGGTCATACTTCAACCGAGTTGAGCTCAGCTTCATTCTTCCAATGTTGCTTTTCATTAGTCAAGTTTCCCGCAAGTAATTTGCACAAGCCTTTCCCTTTGATGATCGTGGCTGGTTTAAATTCTAAATCATATTCTTGAAGGGCTGTGACCCAGTTTCCCCTCCTTTCTCCTAGTTCCTTTTGAACGAAAAGGGATCTAACAGCTGGGTGGGGAACTATAACTTTAGTTCTGTTCTTAAGAATATACGGCCTAAACTGCTTGACTACTTTGAAGATGGCATATGCATGCTTGTCAACCATGGGATAGTTCATCTCAGCCCCTTGCAGACCAATGCTCATGAATGAAATTGGGTATTCATCCCCCATCTCCACCTTTTGTGTGAGTACAGCTGCGAGGGAGTCATCCGAAGTGAAGGTATACAGGATAAAATCCTTATCAAAATCTGGGCTTCTTAAGGAAGGAGCCTTAGCTATAGCTGCTTTAATATCTCTAAATGTATCCTTTTCCAAATCTGTCCATTTGAACTGTATTCTTTGTTTAACCATCTGTTGTAATGGCTTAACAATTTGTGCGAAATCCGGAACAAATCTGCGGACAAAATTGATAGTGCCCATAAAGGACTGCATAGATTTCTTGTTGTAAGGCATTGGAATCCTATTAATAGCTTGGACTCTTTCTTGATCTATTGACACTCCCCCTTTAGAGATGATATGACCCAAGAGCTTACCTTCGGGAACAGCAAATATGCTCTTCTTGGGATTCAAGGAAATACCATATTTTCGATAGCGATCAAAAATATGCTTTAGATGAACAGCATGATCTTCCCTTTTCTTTGAAAAGACTGTCACATCATCTAAGTATACAACAATGCATTGTCCACCCAATCCTCAGAAGGCAATATCCATCGCCCTTTGGAATGTAGCTCCTGCGTTTATCAGACCAAAAGGCATCCTTCTGTAGGTGAAAGTTCCCCATTTAGTTCGGAAAGTAGTCTTAAGACGGTCTTCTTCGGCTACTAATACTTGATTGTATCCAGAGAAACCATCGAGGAGAGAAAACAGCTCAGATCCTGACACCATTTGAAGGATTTGTTCCATTGAAGGGACGGGGTAGTTGTCTTTATCCGAAGCTCTGTTTAAATTTCTGAAATCTACACATAGCCTTATCTCTCCTGACTTCTTTCTTATGGGAACCAAGTTTGCAACCCACTCAGAATGTCGAACCTTAAAGATTATCTTAGCATCCAGGAGCTTCTTTAATTCCTTTTGAATCAATGGATCTAGAGTAGGATGCATCCTTCTTAACTGCTGCTGAAATGGCTTGACCCTCGCTTTCATTGGTATAACATGCTAGATAATGCGGATGTCATATGTTTTTAGATCTTCATAGGTCCATGCAAAAACATCCTTATATTGATTAAACAGTTTAATGAACCTATCTCTTTCTCCTGGTGAACAACATTTGCCCAGGTTGACAAATTTTGGTTCTGCCTCGGTACCCAAATTAACTAACTCATGTTGCATTGACGAGCTGTTAGTTTTGGTATTAGCTGGCCTTTTGAACTTATTTTGAAGATCGAACAGCATTTCGAGGGATCTTACCCCTTTGGGGATGAAATTTCCTTTCTCATCATCCTTCTTCATCAAATCAGAATCGTGTTCCTCTTCATCTATTGCAGCTCCTTGGAAGCTATCTTCGTTCGTTAGAAAGCTGATAATTTGTACATCGTCATCGAAGAATCTGAAGTTGGTGATGTTATCGAGGACGGAAGGCCTGAAAATCAATTCAATCGAGCATTTATTATTTGATGGCACCAATCTAGAAGCAGATGTTGCTAATAAATCAGCAGCAGAATTTTGCAATCTAGGAATAGATTTTATATTGAAAGCATCAAAATGCATGATTAAATCCCATACCTCAGCTTGATAACCTTTCAAATGAGGTGAGAGGCAATGAATGGTGTCCCTTACCTGTCTTACAACTATCTCGGAGTCACCAAAAACTTTCAGGTACTTAACATTTAAGCCAATGGCCTTCTTTAGTCCATGTACCAAAGCTTCATATTCAGCGGTGTTGTTAGTACAATCGAATTCTAATCTACAAGACAAAAAATACTTGTTTCTTTTTGGATCCATTAGAACACAACCGACTCCGGATCCTTCCAGAGTTTTAGAACCATCAAAGTATAATGTCCAGAAAATATCTTTAGATTCAACTAAGTTAGTTTCTCTGTGATCTACCTCAGTAGCTAAATTAACTATGTTACAATCAACATCATCAGTCCGAGAGAAATGAAGGAGATCGGACTGTTTATCTGATTCATGGCTAATGGATTCAGACTTATAATTACCCGGATCCATTTCTAAGAAATAATTCCCCAGAACCGAGGATGAGAAAGCTACAGCCTCATTTTTTTCTTCTAACTGAGTTACGTTTTGCTTCATATGAGGTTCTCTCAGGACTTTAATCTGATTCTGCCTGTTCTGATAAGGCAACCACAGATGAGACCAATCAGTAGCAAAGTAGCCACTCAGCTTGGTAGACCAATCCCTACTTAAAATCATCCCATAGGCTTCAGGAATATCAACCACCATTATGTCTATCAATTGACAGACTCTAGGGTCCGCTGATAGTCCAATGAGAACATCTTTCATCTCCCCAATTACTTTGACAGCAGTCCTATCTAATTGGATAATTTGGGCTGGAGATGGCACAGGATGCCCGTTAATTTTTTTACAAATGGACAGTGGCATGACATTTGAAGATGCCCCAGAATCTACCAAATAGTTGTGAACATTGTGATTAAAAATTTCAAAAGTCAATAGGAATGGCAATGTTTGAGACTTAGATTTCCCTCCGATGCTAGCTTCATTAATTTCGGGATTTGCTTGAGAGTCTGTTAATGGAGTGCTAGTCTGGGGTTGTAGAACATGCAGCAGCTTGTCTCGTTGATAGGGCAAGCTGCACATGTCAAATATTGACACATTTGCCTTGACCTTCTTGATATCTTCAATAATGTCGTATCCTATGTCAGATTCGTTCCCAATTCGGGTCGGCTGATTTGTTTTGCTCGTTGTGACCTTAGGTGGCTGAACTATGGTGTCAGCGTTTGGCTGCTTGGTCGCTGTTTGGTTGACTTTGGGCTGCGGTGGGATAATTTTTATATGCCTCCTAGGAGGTTCTTTTGAAAATTTAGGCTTATGAGGAGCTGATCTTGGCACAGGATCCACAATAGGGCCTTTGCTGCGAGTAGCAACCTTTACGGTAGAGGGAGAGCTTTCTATGGGATCCTCTTCTGCTAACTCAGTCATAGGTACCCAATCCCATAGCACCATAGTAGTGTCTGGAGTTGGTTCCTCTAATTCAGGGCTCGATTCCTCTGGAGCATCATCTTGGTCTGGGATCTGTGAATCTAGCATTTGGTTCATGACTAAGCTCATGGAATTAATCCATTGCAAACATCTTTTTTCCGAATGCGGTTCTTGATGAAAAGTGCAGAAATTTTCCATCCCAATTTCATTGAGGTTTAAAACAGGAGAAGTATTCATTGGTGGATGAGTTTGATCACCGTCTTCCCTCCTTTTATAAAAGGGCTTGAAAGGTTTCCTAGATGTGCTAGCAGCCTTATCTTTCTCAAGATCTACAATTTTATTAGATAATTTCTGCATCATCTTGACTACATTTTCCATGTCTGTAGATGGTTCTTCTTTACCTCTAGTGAGCAGCAAGGTCTTTTTACTGGCTGCTGGTTTTGGTTCTGCATCTAAGGCATGTTTAGCGATGCTATCAGCTTCTTCTTCTACCTTTCTAGCCTCCTCAAAGTTTTCTATCAGGGTAGTTTTCTTGGACCTTTTTACGAACATTGCAATGGGTCCTTCTAGAGCGGTTGTATAGTATTCAATCAGAGATTCCTCTACCGGTTTATTAGCTTCACTGAAATTATTTAACAACGTTGTGAATCTTTGATTGAAATCTTGAACCTTTTCTTTCTTTTCCATTCTCATGGATAAGAGCTCTTTCATAAGTGTTGCCACAGTCTTTTGTTTTCGTATTTCTTTAGAAAATAGTTTTTGAATTCATCCCAACTAGAGATTGAGCTGGGTTGAAGGCTAAAGTACCATGGATTGATACTTTTGGCTCGAATGTGTATGGAAACAGCCTGCAAACTACGTCTTCATGCTATACGTTCAAAAGGTTCAGAGCTAAGTAGAAACTCTTGAGATGATCTTCTGCCGAAATGGCTTTCCCTGGGTCGAACTTAGGTAAGACCTTTTCTGGATTTTGGGAAGGTTATGGAATGGCCCAGCCAAATTCAGCGCTCCCCTTGCTCTCCAAGATGGCACAGCCATGTTGGATGTGGAGAACCTAGTGGAGAATTGTAAGGTGAATTCTGGGGAGTATTCTTTGGAGTGATAAGTTCTTCAAGGTTTTCTTGATCTGAAATATTCTCTGAGTTTTCAAGATCTGCCTCGTTCAGAGGGTCTGAAATTTCTTCTAAAGTTAAATTCACAAGTTCTTCAAAACTTTGAACAAGAATCGAATCTCGGGTATATTGTGGCTCTTTTTTAGGGGTAGTTTTCCTAGGGAGAAAATTTACAGTGCTTAAACAACCTAGCTGCCTAACGTAGGATCACGTATGCCTTCTCAAATCCTCTATTTCTGTGAAAGGAACAACGTATAAAGCTTCTTGGGGCTCAGGATCAGAAATGAGGCGTTCTTGATTTAATAATTCAAGATCTATGTTGATTGAAATGCTTTCTTTAAGTGGGTTTTCAGTGATATCTATGACAGTGGGAGATTTTCCTCTATCAACCATGCACTTTCAGGCCCTCCTTCTAGCGCCAAAAACTATTGATGCCTCGAATATCGTAGCATCAATCAGAAAGGGATTCTCCCCGATAGACTATCCCAATTAGATTATCTACCGTTTGGTATAGGGAATCCGTCCGGTTAACAGTTCCGACAACCGTGGATTTTGGAGTTTTATTCCAATTATACCAGTTATGGCCCGATCCACCGTTTTTTTTATTTTATATTTTATAATGATATGCAAGTGCCTAGTCTAAATTTAATCTAAATGCAAAACTGAAACAGATCTAAGTTTAAGACAGAAATGAATCTAACTATCCCTGTAAGGAGCGAATTAAAAGCATGAGCAATGAGCTGTAGGAGATATCTTAAAGAAAGAACAGATAGCCATTAATTCTTACAGGTAAAGCTACAGCAAAGATGAGAAATATCAGAAGATAGCTTCTAATTTAATATGAAACACATTCATTACTCATGAAACAGAGAATTTGTTTGCACAGAAAGGAGTAAAACCATTAGTTACAAAGAAATAATTCAGACAGCAAGAAAGATCTCACATTAAGTATGGAAGTCACCAAAATAATCCAATATGCATCCATTCTTCATTCCCATGCAAAACGTCCTCTCCCGGCGTTCATTAGAAGATTTTATTTTCTTAAAACATGTGCAGGTCAGCCCGTACAAGTCTAGAAAAATAATTCCCTGCCAAAAGTCCCTGTTCATTCCTTCCTAACTTCTATTTATAATTACAAAAATTGCCCTTTGGGCTGCCACCTGGCCTTTTACACTTGTCATCTACATAAATTTTCTTCTATAACAGACAAAATGTGACTTTTCTCTTTACATAAATTATTTTTAAAAGAAATAGGGACAGCTGTCCCATAGATTCCGCGATTTACATGTTTTGAGAGCTCAAAATACAAAATATAAGAAATAATGCTCTGAAATCAGCGATTTCACTCCTGTGCATGTGCTTCTGCTTGAAGAGGGTCGCTCAAACCAACTGTTCCTGCTGCTACTCTTTGGGAAGAAGGAATTGAGCCCACTGTTATTTTTGTTGCTGCAGGGAGAGAGGAAAACGAGCCAGCTGCTATGGCTGTTGTTGCCCAAGGGAGAGAGGACTCCGGGTTTGCTGTCATAGCTATTGCTTCTGCCTTTTTCTCCACCTCTGCAATATAACTATACCAAATTCCAGTGTCCCTTATGACTACGTTTGCGGAAGCAGGGATCAAGATTTTTTGAGAAGTCACATTTTTTCTAAGCTCTGCTCTAATGCCTTGAATTTCCGTTACTGCAGCTTGATGCACTTCTTTAAGCAAATGGATGTGGACTAATGACATTCCAATATAATGTTGTAGGTCATCAATTGCTAGGACATCAATTTTCTTCACATATTCGGTTTGGGTGCCCAACTCTTCCTTTAGTTCATCCAAGCTTTGTTCTTCACCTGGAAAAGCATCGAGGGATTGCGGGAAACTCAATTTGCACCTATCATGCACTCCTTGGATTCTTTGATACAGATCGTTGATCTTATCCATTGTCCCTTGTACACTGGCCATTAGCTTACTGTCGCAGTTTCTGCAGAAGTCCAAAAGAGCTATGTCTTCATTAAAACCCTCCACAGACTTGAATGGGAGGTGCGTGGGGAAATCCATCTTTCCTTCTCGCCATTCTATCTGGCTCAGGATATTTGCCTTAACCCGAGTATGCTTAGATTTAAGCCTATGGGCCTCTGCATTAACTTCTTTTAGTCTGACCACCATGGCCTTGAGCTTGCTAACTTCATTAGTGATTAGTTCCTGAGAGTCATATATTTGCTTCAGGATGCCGCAGGACAGCTCATGGAAGGGAGACATGTCCATCGTTCTGCTCTCATCTTGCTCTAATTTCTCAGCTAATGCCAGCTTGTCTGCTTCTAGCTGGGACACTCTGGCTCTTGCATCGTTCTTTTCTGCTTCCACAATCATCATCAAGACTGATAGTTGTTCCTTTTCTTCCTCCAGCTGGTTATACTTGTTTGATAGCTCTTTATGCTCGACAGATAGGTGATTATACTTGTTCACCACAAGATCCCTGTAGGCTTGCTCATTAGCCATAGTATGTTGTAGCATACGAGCTCTCCTCTTTGTCGATTCATTCTCTCTGACTATATCGCTTACATTGTCCAGTGATGCTTTTGCTGTCTCTACAACTGCGGATGCCATAGCTAAGGGATCCTTATTTGTATTCCGCATTACAGTGATCTCCCAGTGGGTAATGATATCCTCCTAGAAGAGTCTTTTGATCCTCTCTTCTGATTTAAGGACCATTGCTTTCCTTTTCTTATCATAGACAAATTCATCCCACCTGGACACCGTATGTTCTCCTGATGGAGTGTACGGGACAATTGGGAGGTCCATACTGTCTATTTCTACTTCCGCTGGTGGGGTCTGGACTACCTGAGCTTGATCTGTTCCCACATTTTGGGTACCAGAGCCACCTACCTGTGCTGCGTCTGCCTCCACATTTTGAGTGTCGGAGACACTTATTTGAGGTATGTCAATTTCCATGTCCTGTGCACCAGAGCCACCTGCCTAGGCATCTTCACCTGCTTTAAGCTCTTCTTCTTCTTTCCACTCTACCTCAGCTCATTGCCCTTTCTCTTCTTCCTCATATTTCTACTGTCTTTCATCTTCAGCTTCCTTTTGCTGCTGGGCTTCCTCAGCTTCTTTCCGTAGCCTCTCACTTTCTGCTTCTTGCTGCAATCTAACAACTTCAGCCTCTTGCAGCAACCTTGCTTCCTCAGCTTCCTGATGTACCCTTGACTCCTCTCTCAACCTTTGTTCTTCTTTGGCTCGGGCATCATCGGCTTCTTTCTCCTTCTTTTGGCTAGTTTCCTGGGTCCTAGTAGAGCTAGAACTTGCTCCACTGCCTTGGCGAAAGGTTCGCAGCTCATCCATGTTGTTGATGCCTCTGAATACCTCCTCCTCGGCATCATGATAATGAGAGTACTCGAAATGAGCATAAATCTCCTTACAGTGCTCAGCAACTTTTCCCTTCATGTCATTCCTGTGGAAGATTACCTCACCGAAGTGGAATGCTTTCAACTCCTGAACAAACTCTTCGGCTGAGGCAACCCCCGAGAACTTGTAAGCTCCTATGCAGAAAGGTATAGGGGGAAAAGAGGCCTTATGTTGTTTGTTGAGCATTGCTCCAATTCCATCCAGGAAGATTTGTCTTACTGCTTCCTTAAGGACCACATAATATGTAGCATATCTTGGCAAACTATATGGAGCTTTAGTCCCTCCAAACATTCTGAGATAGGTGCCTTGCTCCGAGAAATAAAAGTCTCCATAATTCTCAAGGACTTCCATGGCATTCTCCGACTGGCGGTTGGGCTCTTCTTTGAATATCTTCTCATATATGGGCATGATGAACCCCTCACAGATGAGCTTATAGCTGGGTTTGTAATTCTGAGCCCACAACATCCTGAAGGCGATATAAACCGGAGTGTTGGCCTTATCCCATGTGCAGCCTAAGTTGGGAAAAGATAACTTGGCCAAAACACAATCAATAAGACATGAGGACATGTAGAATTCTGCCTTCTTTAAGGATAGTCCTTCTCTTGCGGCAACCACCATTGAGGCCAAACTGTCTGATAGGAGAGTGGCCCAGTCAAACACAGTTCCTTTAAATGCCACGAAGTGGATGATGGGGACCCACTGAATCTTGTACACGGTGCCATCGGGCATGCCGAAGATTCTGCACAACATCAAAGCAATCAACCCGAAAGGAGGTCTCAGATTCTGGACATCATATTCATCATTTCCTTTCTTTCTTAAATGCTTTCCTGTGACCAGTAGTTTCTTGGCCATTTCAATGTTGTTCATCTTGCCCATCCATTCATCAGTCAAAGTTTGCTGGGTTCGAGGAAATTTATAGGCTGCGGCAAGGTATGCTGGGTGAAATGAGGCAATGGCTATCTTCCCGTTGTCATGAATTACTCTTCCCTCTGCATCGGCATGTTGGAGTATCCACCCGATTACTTCAGAACATGGGAACAGTTCAGGGCGGGTGGCAGCTCTGGCTATGCCTGAGGTTCTGATATTGAGATAGATATGCCCCTCTTCTAGCAACATGTCCGAGACATCTTGGTCTCGGATCATCCTATAGATGTCACCCCAGCGGATGTCTGGAGGAATACCGGTGGTGCACCTAGTATCCTGGAGTGTGGTCTCAGTTCTAAGTGGTGTAGGTTGTTTTTCTGTCATTTTAGCCTTCTTCCTACCACCTTTTGGCATTTTGACTTATCCCTGATAGCAACCAAATACAAGCCATTATAAAATGGAGCAACATACTGTGAGATTTTAACAGAGAGCATCACCATTTTAACATGTCAATGAGATAAATACAATGTGAGGCTGTATGTTAGGAAGCAAAATACACCATTTCAACAGGAAACATAATTATAGAAATTTGATTCTTTTAAAGGGACGGGTTTGGAATTTTCCCAAAAGGATAGGTATGTCGAGGGAACAACCTATTCTCGATCTAGCTCTAGGGGAGAAGGTGCCCTTCATTTTGGTTCAAAAGGTAAATGGCCGGTTAGCTTGGGTTGATATAAATTTAAAACGAAGCCAGAGATGGCTCTCCATGCTGATGAACAGGCGAGGGGCTCGGTCGGCCACCAGTGTTAATTTATCGTATTTTGACGTGAAGCTCTATGGCCATGCTTAGGATTTAAACGAGGGTAGTGCTGGTGCATACTTGGGAAGACATTCTGAGGTTTCGGCTGATAGGAATGAGACCTTAACGCGAAAAATAATGACGTACGCGTTCATGGTAGAAAGTTGGAAACATTCCACTCATCAAAACTGACGCTCTTTACACCATATAGACATGTTTTTTACAATTTCTTTGGGAAATATGAAATTTAGACCGTATTCGACGGGCAAAATAGCCCATGACGGGCATTTTTCCCGTCAAAATCCAGCCCTTGTGACCAATGCCTATCTTATTCTAAAAGAACAACCCAAAGGTAAACTAACGCGTGGAAGAGACAAAAATAATGGTTAAAACATCCTACCTGGCACCGTGAAGATGGTTGAATGAGGTGGCTGTGAACGTGGACGAGCGAGCTGAGCTGGAGCGGTCGTGCGGTGTCCAACAGTTTTGTTAATCGACACAAATAGCAATGGGGTCGGTCCAAACGCAATCGTTTATTTAAACGTTCTACATACGTGCGAGGTTTTAATACGGTGGGTGGCGTTATTAAAACGCTTTTAAATTTTGTACGCCGCAGTCACATCGTTATCTCGATATGCGTGCGTGACCGCAGTCTTCGGGATGGACTCACGAATTCTGTCCGCCACTGCGGAAGCATATAGTGAAGGCTTCCACTGTTTCGAAGGGAATTGTCGAACGTTTTCCGCAAAATGATCGTGAACATGAAATTTTCGGTAAAAGGCTCCCGCGGGTAGCGGAAAGAAAACTTAAAAGGCTCCGGCGTTTCGGGAGGTTCTCGCGAATGGCTTCCGCAAAATGAATGTGATTGTCAGAGTCCTTTTGGAGGGTTTTCGGGATGATAACGTGAAAGCTTCCGAAATTGCGGAAGGCTTTCGCGAATAGCTTTCGCAAAAGGCTCCCGCAAACTTGAGAAATTTTCTAATTCTTGGCTGGGCTTCGAGAGCGCTTCGGAAAGCTTTTTCCATTAGCCTCCGCTGTTTCGGAAGGAATTGGTGAAAGCTCCCGCAATTGCGGACGGCTTCTGTGAATGGTTCCGAAAAGGTCTAAGTGTTTCGATGTTTCGGAAAGTTAACCTGAAGGCTTCCGAAACTGCGGGAGGAAAAGCCAAATGGTTCCGCAATTTTGAAAGAAAATTTCTAAATTCTTTTCGGAGTTTCGGGGAAAATTGGCGAATGGCGCCCGTCGTTTTGGGACGAAAACTCGAAGGCTTCCGCAACTTTCCCATAATAATTTCTAAGACTTTCCAGAGGCTCATACAAATGGTTCCCGCCGTTTCGGGAGAAAAGTTGAGTTGTTCCGCGGGGCGTTCCGCAAACTTTCGAAAAAAAATTAAGTCCTTTTTGGAAAGCTTATGCTAAATGGTTTCCACCGTTTCGGGAGGAAAACCCGAATCCTTCCGCAACTGCGGGGCTTTCTCGAATTCCTCCGTCGTTTCGGAAGGAATTCTCCAATGGCTTCCGCACTTTCCAACGAAAGTTTCTAAGTCTTCTTCGGGAGGTTTATGTGATTAACACTCGTTGTTTCGGGATGAAAACTCGAATGCTTCCGAAATTGCGGGGAAGGATTCTGAGAAGCTTTGCATCTTTGGGAATGCTTCATTAATTCTATCATTTGGAAGAAAACTTGGATGCTTTCAAAGCAAGATTTTCTGTTGAGAACAAAGATAAAAGATGGAAAATGGCCTCTTAAGGTAGCCTTTCTAAAAATAAAAGGAGGGGCCCCAATATGTACAAAAATTTTGGGGGGGGATGTTGTTGCAACAACACTTCCTTCATCTTGAGCTTGTTTGAGACAATGAGTTATTAATCAAATGGTAAAGTGTTTCTACAATCTTCACTCAAATTTTTCCATTCGAGTAGAATTTCTTCCACATCATTTGGGGATTTAATATTTTCTTTGGACTAAAGAAATTTTGTTGCAGTAGGCCTTGGTGTTATCTGAAATTAATTTTCTCTATTATGGGGTCCTGTGCTTGAGAGAATATGCTCACCCATTGGATTCTTTTTCTCTCAATGAGAACTGTTGTTGCCTCCTATTACTCCTCTGCTCCCAATTTGGCTAGCCATCAATTCGAATCCTTTCATCATCTATTTTTTCATGTCTATGATACCACTTGTAATGTCTTCAAAAAATGGTTTTATGATTGTAATAAATTCCTCCTCATGTTCTGAGGTTTCCCTTTCATCCTTAGGCATGGTCTCAACAATATACTCTTCTTCTCCTACTACTTCCCCTTCAACAAAACTAACTTTGGTTTCAATATCTAAGGGTGGTCCCTAACTTCTTGTCCTCATGGAAATAAAACAACATCAGGTGCCAAGATCATTCTCTGATACCACTGAATGTCCCTTTTTTGAATTTTATTAAAATGGTGAAATTTTCAACTTTTTCCACTAGTTCGACCTTTGACTAGTATTGGTCTCTTGGTCTCCAAATGACTCCAAATGATCCCAAATTGTTATAGAATGTGTATGGATGATATTGGGACATGAATATGAGGTTTATGGATTCTTTATAGACTTCAAAAGGATTCTTCAACTCTCCTTTAAGTTCTGGGCAAAGTAGGGAGTTTGACTAGCAATTTCTCTTTGACTAGTATTGGTCTCTTGGTCTCCAAATGCTCCCAAATTGTTACAGAAGGTGTATGGATGATATTAGAACATTAATATGAGGTTTATGGATGATTTATATACTTCAAATGGATTCTTATACTCTTATTTAAGTTATGTCCAATGTAGGGAGTTTGACTAGCAATTTGGGGTTCAAATCCCCCTTGGGTGGATGCTGGAAATGGATCTCCAAGTGCTATGGGACCCTCTCGAATTTCTGAAAAAAGGAAGGGGATATATAAGATACATAAATATAGGTTAATATTCATCTCCATTCAAGTTATTAATTCTTTTACAACCCTCTCCAATCAGCTACAAAAATACTAGTTTCGACCTTGGGGGAAATGATAAGCAAACTTCTCCAAATGCTATGAAACTGAACCAAATGACTCCAAAAGCTTATGCACTGAAAATAAAACTTGTAATACACATTATTAACAGTCCATATATCATTATTCCATCATTTTTCACTTATTAATTCAAAATTATGATCACAACATTGGCAAACATCAACATAGTGGCAAAAAGGCACCATTTTCTCATTAATGATCAGATTTATACATTTCCACTTGGAATCTAGACCTGAAAATTTTTTAAGGTGAATAAAATAAAATTTTCATCATATTAAAAAATAAATGGGGCATTATAATCTCCCCCAAAGAGTACAATATCTCACCAAGTGCGCCTTCCCTCAAGGATCATGAATATGCCAAGAAATAGAAGAATGGTTGTAGAAGCAACCTCAAAGAGGTGTGACAATAAGCTGCCCTGTAGCTTAAACCTTTAACAAAATAATCCATTAAAGCTCCAAATAAAAGGCTTGAATGTCCTTTCCAATTACAAACTAGGATTGGAATCTTTCACCCTCAAAATTGGTGCTAAGGCAAGTAGAGTAGCACTCCACTAGCTCTCCTCTCCAAATGCAAAATGCAAATTCTAAAATGATCAAAAGCTACCATCCTTCTTTGTTATTGTCTTTTATAAACTTCTAATTTCCTCCATAGGTTGAATTCCTCCCAAGAGCTTCATGCCAACTTAAGTTGGGAAGAGATTCCCAAGTATGCCACTTGTCCTTCCAATTCTAGCCCTCCCCTTCTCCAAATTCGAATTGGTGTCTCTTTGGCTGCCCTAACTCATTTGAGCGCCCTCTTGGAGGCTATTTTTAGCCCTGGCATGTCATATATGTCAGATGTCATCCTTCAGGTCTTATTTGTGTCATAGGTGTCATAATATCTTCATCATTGTTGTCATAGAGCTAGGGAATCTAGTCCAAGTGTCTCACTAGCTCCAAAATGCCTCTTCCTCTTCCATGGGAGTTACTCTTCCACTCCAATTCGACCTTAATTGAGTAATTCCAAGTATATTGACCTTCCAACTCATTCCAAGAACATTTGGATTCTTATGGATTCGAAATGACAAGAGGAGGATTCCATTTGGCATAGAAAATCTAGCTTGTGTGGGTCCCACATCCTCCATGTGTCTTCATGATCAATTGTCACTTTGATTTTCCCTTGTATTTATTTATTTAGATCATTTATTAAATATTTATTCCATTCTAATGTTCAAAAATCATTTATTATCCCCCTTATTTCAAATCCCAAATCTTCCACCCCCCAACCTAGGGAACTAGTAATTTTCCTCCATGGCAGTTCATTTGGATGGGTATATTACAACTTTGAATTGGGAATTTCTCTTAATGTGACCCACCTTGTCCATTTGGATCTAATTTCACATTATTACTAACTTGGAATTCATTCTGGGCATTTATTTGACCCTTAGCATCCATTTGACAAACTATCATGAGTATGGCCAAGGGGCTTAGGCCATTGTGACCCAAATCAACATTTTGGGACATGATAGGGAACTTGACTAGCTCCCAATTTTCATTCTTTTGCAATGAATGAAACTCCTCATCCATGTAATCCTGCCATCTTGGGTCAGGCTTCCTCATATGTATTAGGATCTAAATCAACCATCAAAAAACACTTCTCGGATAGATAAGGATCATTCACAGTAAGAGCACTCTCAAATTGTGATCTAGTCCTCCTAGGATCCAAAGGATTTCCCACAAGTTCACCAGTTGCTTGAAGAGTCTTAGAATACCACTAAGTCCTTATAGGTTAACTTGGATCTGCAATAAGATGTTCTTCATCATCAGAAATATGAGAATCAGAAAATTCAAGAGAAACATCACTTACACTCTCAGGTGGTGGTGTAGAGGGTTCTCCAATTTCAACAAATTGCAAGGGCTCTTCTTCAAATTGAACACTACTCTCAATGAAGGATTTTTGAGGGGGAATGCTCAACAACTTATATCTCTTGGAGTCTTCTGAATAGCCAAAAAAAATACATGGTTTTCTTTGGGGATGCATGTCCCTTCTCTTCTCAAGTGGAATTCTAGCCCAAGCCTTGGAGCCAAAAGCCTTGAAATGAGAAACATCAGGTTTGTGCCCAGTCCAAGCTTCAAAAGGAGTGATTCCTTCCAATGCTTTGTGAGACACTCTGTTTTGTATGTAGGCTTCATATTTTATAGCCTCAACCCAAAGTCTTGGATACAAATACTTGGCCTCAAGCATGCATGTAGCCATCTCTTTGAGAGATATGTTCTTCCTCTCGGCAACACCATTTTACTGAGGTGTGTAGGGAATAGTTTGTTGCATCTGTATTCCAGCAAAAGCACAGAATTGTTGGAAATCAGATTTGATGTATTCCCCACCATTATTAGATCTAAGTATCTTGATATGTCTACCATAATGAATCTCAACTGAGGCTTTGAAAAGCTTGAACAAATTGAACACTTCTGACTTTAACTTGAGCAAGAATATCCAACAATATCTGGAAAATTCATCTATGAAGGTTAGTATGTACTTTTCATGGTTCAAAGACTCATGGGGGAATGAACCTGATATATCACTGTGGATAAGATCAGGGGGTGTTGAGGTTCACTCAGTTTTGGATCTTTCAAATGTATGCTCAAGGTGCTTTCCTAGGATGCAGCTTTGACAAACTCCATTAGAAAACTTGATATTGGGCAGCCATATGACCATATCCTTCTCATGGAGTTGAGAAAGATATTTTTAATTTAGGTGACCAAATCTCTCATGCCACAACTTGTTTGATTCATTAGCATGATTAAGTAGAGTAGAAGGTGATGGGAAAGGCACAAAATGAGATAATCTATAAACTTTTGAGCTATGGTTAGCAGTACCTAAGGAAATAATTCGGCCTGTGGACATTTCACAGATTTCAACATCATTAGGTGTAAAGATAACCTTTTTGGGAGATGCAGTGTGAGTCATCTAGTAGACTGACAAGAGGTTTGTAGCAAGACCTAGAACATACAACACATTAGTGAAGGAACCAAACTCTAGATCAACACTTCCTTTACCTTTGCAAGTAGTTTCAAAATCATCACCCAACACAATGGTTGGACCACTAGAAGAATCAAGAGAGGAAAATATCTCTCTTGCAGACACCATAAGCCTTGAAGCTCCAGAATCTATGATGAAAGAGGTAGGATTGGATGTGCTTTCCATCAAAGCATGCACTCTCTCATTGTCTTCATAATTGTGTCCTCCTTCCTTCTTTCTTGCGCTCTCAGGAAGAGGAATATTTTCTTTCTCAAGGAGATGAGCCATTTGATCAATGGTCTTCTTCATGCAATATCTCTCATGATGAAATCCCATATTGCAATAGTTTCACTTAGCCTTCTCTTGCTTCTTATTTGGATTCTTTTTTAAATTTGAGGAGTCTTCATGAGATTTTTCTTTGTCTTTCTTCTGATCAAGTGGCTTCTTGAAGTTTCCATTCTTCTTTCCTTTCAAATTATTTGAATCTCCAGTAGCCAAGCAATGGTATTTTGATAGATTTTTTATTGCTCCCATCAAGACCAACTTATCTTGTTCTTATGTAAGAGATTCCATGAATTCTAACAAAGTAGGACTCTTCCAGTTTCGAACTTCCTTTCTTGTAGCATGAAAGGTCGAAACAAAGACTGAGTAATCTAGGCCAAGATCAATTGCTCATATTTCTTATCAATTCCACATTGCTTCAATTGAAGAACAAGTGAATTGAACTTTGAGAAAATTTCTTTTAGGTTCTCGAATTATTTGGACTCAGTGAAACTAGTTCATTATCCAATTGGTGGCCTCCCAATTCATCTTTCTTGCCAAACAAGTCTTGGAGCTTGTCCAAAACTTCACTTGGAGTGGTAATACCATCTAGATGGAAAAGGATATCCCTAGATGTGCCGAGACACAAGAGACCATAAGCTTCATCTCTTCTGTTGTGCCTCTTTGCCTTCTCAATTGGAGACGTAGGCTCAGTTTCAGTTACCATAGTCACCCTATAGAGGCCTTTGCTCCTCAACAATATCTCCATCTACTCCTTCCAGTCAAAATAATTGAATGGAGTGAGGATGATTTGATGTGATTGATCCATGGAAGCTCTGAAATATCCTTTGGAGTGGTTTGGGTGTGCCCCTGAATGCTTGGTTGCGCCCTTTGGGTGAATGAATGCACCCCCTAGATGACTAGTTGCGCCCTTTCTCTGACTAGTTCAATCCTACAGGACAAAAGAAGGAGAATAGAATATCCTAATAGCTCTGATACCATGTGAAATTCTATTACACACAAAGATCTATTCAATAAATTACACACTCTCACAAATTGCCTTGCACAAACAAGTCATAGAACACTGAAAACAGTCATGTATTTGGTGCAAACAATATAACTCTATTGAATAATTCTACATTAGCCAAACTTAGGAAATGTAATGGATGCACATATATATAATTACATCATATATTTGAAGGCCAAAATATTCCATTCAAAGTCCTCACAAAAGCAAGCTTACTAAATCTATGCAAAACCCCCTAGGTGCAATGATCTGGGTCGTGTCCAGGTAGCACGAGGGGGACAACAGTTCGACTAAATGAGTCAACTCTGTTATGGTGGAATCTTAATAAACATAATGAGCAAAAGAAGGATTACACTACACAGATAAACACAATATGCGCAGACAATATGTAGTGCAAATTGTTCTTCTATTACTTGTAAACAGGAAGATTCGATGTATGTTACAATATTATACATGCTTATATAGAATTATGAGATGCTTGGGTGCCTTCCCGTTACGTTCAATTACAAAGAATAAGTTAGAACGGTTTCAATAGTTAAACCATTACAGTCGACTAGAAGACAAAGAGACAGTCTGTCGAAGTTTGACAGTCATTGGTCACATGTTGACGCTGCATGTCGATGTCGCGAACTGTGAGGTTGTTGAACATGTCAAAGGTGTGGAATGTATCGCAGTATGTCAAAGTTGAGACTCGTCGGAGATGTGTCGAAATAGGAACATGTCGAAGCTGTTGAAGTCATTTCGAGTCGAAACTTGTCAAAGTTGTATCGACATCGATGACTTGTCATAGTCAATGTTAGCATTCGACAACAATGCCAACTACGATATGGATCAGACCTCCTTCCTTAAGAAAAAATGGTCTCCATTGTTTGCTCGCGAAGGTGAGGAAACTTGTCGATTATGTCAATACCAGAGTACCACTTTCCTTGAGATGGGAGTTGTCCATCTTTGGAAACCTGAAACAAGGGAATTATGTTCATCCTTGTAAGGCGTACTCGTCATCCCACAATGGTGTCGCAAGGAAGAGGCTCTTGAACATCTGGATGGATGTCTTTGGGTTCTATTGTTGATAAGTCATTATGTTCCAACAAGGGTGCATGGTATGGTCGAAGTAGATCCACGTTGAAGATTGGATGCAGACCCAGGCATGCAGGAATGTCGAGCTGGAAATCGTTTTCTCCAATCTGTCGAAGAATACTATACGGACCATATCGCAAAGGTCTTAACTTCTTGAATGGACCAGTGAAGCGCTCCTTCTTATGTAGCCAGACCTTATCCCCAATTCAGAATGAATGAGGAATATGATGCTTGTCATTTCCGGCTTAGCTTTCTCATTTTCTTTGTGCAACATATCCTGTGCTTGTCGTTGGATGTCACAAATCTGTTCTCGAAACTTGACTACTTTATCAGCTTCTCGTTGGCTGTAGTCGATGTCGGATTTAGTATGTGTCAAGGAGCTCATCAATTTGATAGGAACTGAGGGTTGAAATCTGTAACAAATATCAAATGGACTCTTTCCTGTAGAGCTATGCTAAGCATGATTGTAACTGTGATGTATGTATGGAAGATTATCATCCCATGTGCGTCGATGCTTGTGGTTGTACATGCGAAGCAGTTGTACTACAAGGCAATTAATCACAAATTTTGTTTATCCGTTGGTTTGAGGATGGAAAGCTGTCGGCAATGAGATTCATGTGTCCAGCTGTTTCCAGAGGGTCTTCCAAAAGATGCTGACGAATCTGGAATCTCATTCAAAAATAATGGTTATGGATAAACCAAAGTGTTTCCAAACATGTGTAAAGAAGAGTTGAGCGGTCTGTTGCGCTGTCGTGGTCTTATTACATGGTATGAAAATGGCCATCTTGGAAAATCGGTCAACTACTACTAATATCACATCATGCTGAGGTTTGGTAGTAGGATAACCCGTCAAGTAGTCCATAGAAATATATTCGCATAGTCGACTAGGAACTGGCAGAGGTGTGTACAATCCCTGTTGTCGATTAGGCGGTTTAGCAATGGCACAAACCACGCGTGATCGAATGTACTTGTTGACGTCGGATTTAAGTGCAGGCCAAAATAAATACTTATGCATAATAGCAAGTGTCTTTGCTACTCCAAATTGTCCTACAGTCTTGCTGTATTGCGCATCTCAGATGAGCTGCTGTCAATGCTTACTAGCTAATACACAAAGTTGTCCAAGCTTGTATAGCAAGGTGTCTTTCAAGAAGTAGTCAGAAGTCAACGACTTGTTGGTTTGTAATTTTTGGTAGACTAATGAGAAGTCATTGTCGTCCTCATAGAAATATGTCCAAGTGGTCTTGTCGTATCCCTGCATACTCATTACTGTCAAAAGGAGAGTAATGGATGGTCGACTGATGCAATCGGCGGCGGCATTAGCTTTACCTTTCCGATACTTAATCACAAACTGGAATTTTTGTAGGTAATTAATCCACTTGAGTTGTCAGTTTGTCTGCAACTTTGATTTTGTTAGAGCGAACTGTAGAGGCTTATGATCAGTGAAAATAATTGTTTCCTTGTCAAGAATGTAATGCCTCCATTGCTTAAGAGCTTGCATAATGGCGTACAGTTCTTTTTTGTATGTCGAGTATCTTCTAAATGTGTCATTAAAAGTCTCGGGATGAAAAGCGACAAGGAGACCAAACTGAGTGATCACTGCACCCAAGGCATAGTCTGATGTCTCCATCTCAATCTCAAAGGGCTGATGCAAATCAGGTAACACAAGTACTGGTGTAGTGTAGAGCCTGTGTTTGAGTTGTTCAAAAGCTGCTTGATGTGTTGTTATCCATTGGAAGATAGTTTTGACATTTCCCTTCTTCAACTGATTCAAGGGTCAGGATATGTAACTGAAGCCGAGTATGAACCATCGATAGAAATTTCCCAAACCAAGAAAACTTCTTAGTTCTTGAATGCTTCTAGGAATGGGCCAATCTTTGAGGATCTGTACTTTTTCTGGATCAACGTGAATGCCTGCAGAGTCAATTTCATACCCCAAATATTTGATGTTATTCATCGCAAAAGAGCACTTGTCCATGTTCAGATGGAGTCGATGTTGCTGGAGAGTGTCGAGGACTTGTTGAAGATGTCCGACATGCTCTTCCCATGTTCGACTGAAAATCAATATATCGTCGAGATAGACAATGACCCATTTGCAGATGAAAGGTCGAAGAATGTTATCCATATGCCGCATGAAGGTTGCAGGTGCATTGGTTAAGCCGAAAGGCATGACTAACCATTCGAACAATCCTTCCTTGGTTTTGAAAGCATTTTTCCACACATCTGAGGGCTCAATTGGAATCTGGTGGTATCCCGACTTGAGGTCGATCTTAGTAAAGAATTTAGCATCTTTCGGACAGTCGATGAGCTCGTCTATCCATGGTAGAGGGTAGAAATTCTTTACCGAAATTGTTTTGAGAGCTCTGTATTCAATGCATATGCGCCAAGTCCCGTCTTTCTTTGAAACTAGGATGACTGGACTTCCACAAGGAGAGGAGCTAGGGAAGATATGGCCTTTGTCGATTAATTCTTGTATTTGTCTGCAAATCTCTTCAATTTCGAGAATGGATCTTCTGTAAACAGATGCATTAGGAAAAGAAGAACCAGGAACAAGTTCAATGGAGTGTTTTACCTAACAGTGTTGAGGTACTCCATCGGAAGCTTGAAAGAGGTTCTGGTACTCATCGAGAATATGATCGACTTGTTGCTTCTGTCGGTAGCTGCATTGGTCGGTGACTCGACTCGTCATTGTAGTCTTCTTAGAATGTTGAGGCTTGATCATGTGTAATGCAAACTTTTGAGCATGATTAATGAGCTTCTTTGTCCATTTGGCAGATATTAGTGTGACCGTTGGTGTAGGTTGACGCTCCGGTATGTTGAACCATCGATTTCAGATTCTGACAATCACATTTTGAGGCCATGAATGATAAATTCCATGTCTATCCCAAAGGTAAGGTTTCCCAAACAGGGATTCGGCTACGGAGAGTGGTGCCACGCCACATAGTACTTCATCTTCAAAAGGATTTATGAAGTAGGCGATTTTGCATTGTCGAGTGATCCGTAGTTCTTGTCCATCCTTCATCCAACCGATGTTGTAAGGTTGAGGATGCAGAGTAGTAACAAGACTAGTTTCTTTACAAGATATTCAAAAACGAAGTTATTCTGGCTACCGTTGTCCACAATCAGATGTAATGGGTTGCTCTGGACCTATATCCGTGTATGGAATAGGCATTCTCTATCCTCCTCGTTGACATAGTCGAGGCTGCTGGAGTGGTCAATGTCAAAAGGGTCGTTGCATCTAGATTAGATTCTTCCATCGTCTTGTCGAATGCATCGGAGGTCGACACTTTTGTCAAAAATGTCTTCCGAGCTTTTCATTCATATGTATCACGCCAATATGAGTGGTGGTAATCACACCATTTTCTGGTCGGCAGTTGTTTGTTATGTTCCCTCTTATAAAAAGGCTTATTGCAGTGGTCTGGATTTGGCGGAGTCTAATGAGAATATTTTGACTTGTCGAAGTCGACTGGTGCCTTCTTGTCGGGTGGTCATCCTGATGTCAGATTTGTCGCAAAGCTTGATTTCCCTTTTGCTTGGTTTCCAGTTTGCTGGCGTAGTGGAATCCATCCACAAGCGTATTGACAATCATAAATTCCATCTCCTGCTGGATGTACTAGGACAATCCGCTGATGTACTTCAGAACAAGCAATTTCTCTTCTTCTTGGACGCCAAGTCTAGCCATGAGTCGGTAGAACTCGTCAGTGTAACTCTGTACTGATTGGTCTTTCCATTGCCTTAGCTGCTGTCACTTCTTATACTATTGCTCAAGGTATTTAGGTGGGTAAAATTCCTTCTGGATGTGTTCGACGAATTTATCCCATGTGTCGATGGGGTCTCCTCTTTTCTCCATTTTTGTCGAGAGGTTCTCCCACCAGCAGTACACAGATGTTGACATCTTTAAGGATGCAATGGTGACTTTTTCATCTTCGAAGAGTTGATTTACAGCATAATAGGATTCCAATTGTCGATGGATTCCACGTCAATCTTACCTTCAAGATTCGGTATGTCCAAATTCATTTGCACTTTGAAGGGGCTGATTTTATCGGAGTGAGTTCTCATCAAAGATCCTCTGGATGTCAAAGCGAATCGCTTGAGAATCTCGTTGAACTGGGCAAACATTTCAGTCCATTGTTGAGCCAGAGCTTTCTCAATAAGCTATGTTGTCTCATCAGCTACATGTCTATCATTTGTTTCTTCTGTCATTTTTGGAAGTAGCGTCTGCTTGGATTGCTGAGATTGCGAGCGAGTTTGAACTGGCATAAGTTAGGTAACTTCGAGAGAAGTGTATACGCAAAACTTAAGCATGAACAAAGCTGAGTGCTCTGATACCAATGATCTAGGTCATGTCCAGGTAGCACGAGGGGGACAAGAGTTCGATTGAATGAGTCGGCCCTGTTATGGTAGAAGCTTAATAAACAGAATGAGCAAAAGCAGAATTACACTACACAAATAAACACAATATGCCCAAACAATATGCAGGAATGAAAACTGTTCTTTTATTACTTGTAAATAGGAAGATTCGATGTATGTTACAATATTATACATGATTATATAGAATTCTGAGATGCTTGGGTGCATTCCCGTTATGCTCAGTTACAAAGAAGAAGTTAGAACGGTTTCAACAGTTCAACCGTTACAGTCGACTGGAAGACAGAGAGACAATCTGTCGAAGTTCGATAGTCGCTGGTCACATGTCGACGCTGCATGTCGATGTCACGAACTGTGAGGTTGTTGAACATGTCGAAGGTGTGGAACGTGTTGCAGTATGTCGAAGTTGAGACTCGTTGGAGATGTGTCGAAATCGAAACCTGTCAAAGTTTTCGAAGTCATGTCAATTTGAAACTTGTTGAAGTTGTATCGACATCGATGACTTGTCGCAGTCAACGTTAACATTCGACAACAATGCCAACTGCGATATGGATCATGCAAAGAGTGCTTTCCAAGTCACCTCTAAATCTCACAAATTGGTGAATTAATGATTAGATGGTGATGTATGATGTAAAAGAATCCTAAGTTTAGAATTTAGGAAGAGAAAACATCATGGAGGATGAGTTGGCCAAAAAACAGTTAAGGCAAATCAACTAGCTTTCACCTTTTCACAAAAGCTAGTAAAATTCATTAAAAAGCAATAAGGCACCTTTCTATTCCAGAATTGGATAAAATCTAATAGAATCAGATCAGATATTATCTTGAATCTCATAAATGCACTCTAGTGACTCTAGGATGCTTGTGGTCCACACAAAGGAGACTTGTGGTCCACACAATGGGTAATTTGGCCAACTACCTAGTCTAACACCTAGTAATTAATCAAAATGACTAATTAATGATATCCTAAGTATTAAATGACATGGATGGGTTTTAAAATAATCCAACACTCTCTATATCCACAATTTAAGGAATAATGAGGCATTTGAAGGTTACTTGAAGGTTGGATTCCCATTTCGAATGATATGTTGGATGCCATGTAACTTCATTGAAACTAGGGAACTCCAACAATGGTGTTAATTATTCCTCTCTTATGTGGATAACACTACTCATTAAACCTATTCCACGGTGATCGCTCTCTCCAATATATAAAAAACATCATTATGAATTTCCAACAAGTGTGTTAGATAAATAAAGAACACTCCATATGGGGATCTTCATAGTACTATTGTGAACTAGAATATGTGTATTAAAATGTTCTTTCCTAACAACAAATAAAAAGGATAGGTCGAATCAAGTATTGAATGGGACAGGTTGTCCACCTTTTAGTCTTTTCACAAAAGGTCGGCCCAAATGTTCTTGTAGCCTTATGTTCATGAAACCTATTGCATAGTTCAGAACTCTATTCTGGATGTAAGATGTTGATAACTCCATAGAAACATATCCATTATGATCTTGTATGAAATCCCTTTTCCATACTAGTTTGTATGAAAACATTAGATTTGATTATTGTGTTATTGGATCTATCATGTTTGTTAACTTGAGATCACACTCAAATCAAACAAGTGATCATTGGTAAGTTTAAACCTAATGAATTCATTGTTCAAGGTGTGCCTTCTTATACTAATTTGAAATAATATTAAGCTCACAATTGGATCTTCCACATTGTCCTTGTTGATGACATACCTATGTTAAAGTTACCTTTGACTCAATTCAAAGTGGAATGACATGACTTATTATATCTAGAACGATCTTAGTTAACTAGTGGCTATGTCCTTCATTATCTTCATTGCAATTTAGTGTTTTAGATATAATGTTAAGACAAAATTGATGATATGATATTCATAATAGGTTGCTAATATATGAAATATAGTATTGTCCCATTCACTAATACAACATGTCATAATTGTTTAGATTACTCTTATCGGATCCATACTATTCTGATTTACTACCTTGATTAGTATCATATGACAACCTCTAAGTTGTGCAAACGAATCTAAAAACTTCTTGTCCTTTGGAACATTAACATATTGTAATATTGGGACCGATCTAAGTAATATTTGATTTCATAATCATCTAGTATCATTGCTTCATTTGTTGGCCGGATTGGTTAAGGGGTTATGACTTAAAAGTATATAACATTACAACACTAATAAACATCCCTCTTAGTTTGCAATTGTGCATACTTTTGATATCAAATTGGACCTGTATCATTTTCTTAGAATCTAACTTTCAAAAAGACCTCATTTGAAACTTAGTGACTTTGATTATAAATGTGCTAAAATGTGGGTATGACGGTGATTTAAAATCAGCCCACTATTTTATGATTTTGATGGGATTTTGGGCAATAGGTCTCGGTTGTTTTTAATTAAACAATAAGGCATATGTGATCTAAATGTCTACTCGAATGACTTATGGTTTACATCTTAGCAAGTGGATTATTTACCTTTACTATTTTTAAAGAGTTATCTTTCATGACCAAAGTATAAATATAAGTAATGAATAAATAAGATTTAGATATTTTTATTAAAGTTGAGTCTCCATGGTCATTCATGTGAATTCATATCCAAGATCATAATTGATATGTTTCTATGGAAAAGGCCATTCATACAAGATCATAATGGATATCCAAGGTCATTCGTGTGAATAGAAACCGACCACATGAGAGCTTAATTGTTGAGGAAAATCACTTTATAAAAAAATGAATGAGTCACTTGAGTAATCAATACAAATGATCGTAAAGTGGTCATTGGTGATAATTGATCATTACGAGCTTCAAGTTGTGGTGATGTCACCATCAACACTACCAAGTTTAGAGATGTCCTCCATGTTCTAGGAGATGGACCGAATCTTCTTCAGTCTATTTACTACCACACAAACACCAATAAATGGTGGAATTTTGGCCAAACTGATTGGTCATAAAAGAAATGAGTGATGATTTTAAAGTGGTTTTCTCATTATATAGTCATGAATCCAATCATATGTAAAAGTTGAGGAAGACTTCTTTTGGAAAACATAAAGGGTTTGGTGTTATATTAGACAATGCTAGAAAAAGGGTTTCTTCTATGCCATAGGTCATACCAACTTTGTATTTTTGCGACATATAGGTAATCGGAAATGCTTATATTCCACCTATTAAACCCTAAACCCATGAGTCATCGAAAATATCTCCATGGTGGTCTGCTATCCAAGTGTCCCATGCAATTAATCCTCCATTAATTGTGTGCCACATTCCCTCTAAACTTCCCAATGCTACTCTCATGTGTGTTGATGTGCTCACAAGGCACCAATGCAACTCAACATATGCGTTCAAATCCATCACCAAGCTCCATGTAGTATGCTCCTGAATCCAAGTGTCCTTAGTTCAAGTGTCCAACCTCCAAGGTATATATCACATGGTCCTAAGCTCCAATGGCTAAGTACCCCCATCTAAGTGCTTGACGGTCCTCATCCTAGTTAGGTACCTCTCGTGATGAATCAACTAGTTCCCCCATAGTGTGCACCCATTGGGTTAGTCAACATGTTGATTAGGGTAACAACCTAAGGTAAGGGCACCATGCTAGTACTCTAACTTAGGTCAAGCATTCACCCTTATTAATCAAAACCCTAGTTCTAGAGATGGTATAATACGACCATTTTCGAGAAATTGAAACACGGTAGAGGGGTTCCCCTGGTTGAATCCTGGCATCCTAAATCCATCGGAATTGATATTTTCATGATCCAAGTTACATTTTTTGTTCTATGTCCAATGGAAAGTAGCCCCTTGGGGCCATTCAGGCACAACTTGTGAATTTGCTCCAAGGGAACGAAATCCCAACCGGGCAACATAAATAGGTTATTCCAGCTCCCACAGATGTGTTTGGCCATTGCGGATGTGGTCATGCTTCCCACAATATCTCGAGATATTTTGATTCCAAATTGACCCCCTTCTAGAAAATTGGCATTCACCCTTACTGAGGAAAACCCTAGTTCCGAAGACAATGTAATGTGATCGTTTTCGAGCAATTGAAATAGCTAGAGGGGTTCCCTTGGTTGGAACCCAGCATCCTAAATCCATGAGAATCAATGGTTTCACAATATGCCCATTCATTTTCATTATGGGCATTGATTATAATATAAGTTGGTGATTCTTCCCTTCCAATAACGATTTAATAATGTTGGCTAAACAAATTATTCAAACGCACAAACAAGACAATGACATAATTACGTTGTAGGTGTTCACCAATGAGAAGCATGACCTTCCACCTCGGAAAGATTCCTCGTCTATAAATCCAATGGAATCTTGCCGCATTTTTTGCCGCTTTCACTCACTTCAACCAGTTCACGCCGACCATCTCGTCGAAATTATTTGCATTACTTTGCCCCTTTCATGCAAACCCTTGTTTGTGTCGCAGCGATTTGCAGAGTTCACGCCGACTAAAAATCCTCGAATAGATTCCTCGTCTATAAATCCAATGGAATCCTACCGCGTGTTTTGTCGCTTCCGCACACGCCGATCTTATTTGCATTATTTGCATTACTTTTCCCCTTTCACACAAACCACCATTCGTATCGCACCGATTTGCAGACTTCAAGCTGACTAAAATGAAGTGTCCATCAATTCGACCACACAGTTAAGAGTCGACCAATTTTTAAAGGCTCGACCAACTCCACTATCGACCATATTTTTTTTTTACTAAACTGACCCGACCATATCTTACAAATATTATCGAAAACAAAATTACAAATTCATATCAATTGTACCAACTCGACTATCGACCATAATTTTTTAACTAAAGTCACCCAACCATTTTGATTCCCGGCCATATCTTACAAATATTATTGAAAACAAAATTACAAATTCATATCAACTGTTTCATATGTCGATCATGTTTACACAGTGAGAACTTCACGACGACCAATTTTTAAAGGCTCGACCAACTCGACTATCGACCATATTTTTTTTAAAACTAATGTGGCTCGACCATTTTGACCCCTGACCCGTGTCCATCAATTCCATCACACAGTTAAGAGTCGACCAATTTTTAAAGGCTCGACCAACTCGACTATCGACCATTTCTTTTTTAACTAAAGTGACCCAACAATTTTGACTCCCAACCATATCTTACAAATATTATCGAAAACAAAATTACACAGTTAACAGTCGATCAATTTTAAAAGGCTCGACCAACTCCAGTATTGACCATATTTTTTTAAAAACTAAAGTAAGTCGACCATTTTGACTTCCAACCCGTGTCCATCAATTGCACCACATAGTTAAAATTCGACCAATTTTTAAAGGCTCAAACAACTCGACTATCGACCATATTTTTTTTTAAACTAAATTTACCCAACATAGTTAAGAGTTGACTAATTTTTAAAGGCTCGACTAACTCGACTATCGAAAATATTTTTTTATAACAAAAGTGACCCGACCATTTTGACTTCCGACCATATGTTACAAAGTGTCCATAATTTCGACGAAATAGTTAAGAAGCGACCAATTTTTTAAGGCTCGACCAACTCGACTTTCGACCAAACTCGCCAGCATTTGGGTTGATACAGTATAAACAGGTGGTCCAGCTCTGCATGGAAAAAGCTTGGGATATCTATACTTTTGATTATAAACTTGAGCATTCAATGGCGGATTGGACATTGAACAACTTTCTATAAGGTTACCCACGTGAACATTGATTTCTTTGTGTTTAATCCATCACGAAGTTATGAACTTTGCTTAAGTAGTACAAATTTATGCCTATGGACGTATATCTGGATTTGACGGATTGGACCTACTGGATATTCCATGCTGTGGAGATACGAGAACAAATTTCAATGCAACAATGGTTAAATGTGCTCAGACACCAATGCACCGCCTTTACTCTTGATCATTTATAAAATTCGATGGGTAAAGCCTCTCTCATTCTTTTGTTCTTCGATACAGTTATTGTGACATAATCCCTTTTTTTTCTTAGCATTCGAATCGCCTTCAATTTGTTGCTCTTTTACATACCAGCAACCCTGTTAAGGATCCAAAGATTCTTGTTTTCTATTAAAAAAAAAGGGTCTCCTCTCAAACGAAAACTCATTTCCCCTGCTATAATTATGTTGTTCTAAATCCAATTTCTGTTTAATATATTCAAACAAGATTTTGCTGTCTTTTTTGATGTTTTTTCTTGAAAACTAGAGTCTGTTTATGTCAATTATTTATTGGTTTCAATTTGTTGCTCTTTTACAGACCAGAAACCCTGTTAAGGATCCAAAGATTCTTGTTTTCTATTCAAAAAAAAGGTTCTCCTCTCAAACCAAAACTCATTTCCCCTATTATAATTATGTTGTTCTAAATCATGTCTCTGTTTAATATATTCAAACAAGATTCTGCTGTCTTTTTTGATGTTTTTTCTTGAAAACTAGAGTTTGTTTATGTCAATTATTTACTCGTTTCAATTTGTTGCTCTTTTATAGACCAGCAACCCTGTTATGGATCCAAAGATTCTTGTTTTCTATTCAAAAAAAAGGTTCTCCTCTAAAACCAAAACTCATTTCCCCTGCTATAATTATGTTGTTCTAAATCTTGTTTCTGTTTAATATATTCAAACAAGATTCTGCTGTCTTTTTTGATGTTTTTTCTTGAAGACTAGAGTCTTTTATGTCAATTATTTACTGGTTTCAGATGAAAGGTTACTTGACTGGTATATATTTCCCTTCCATACAAGTAATCTTTAATTTAGTCATTTGGTATGTGGACAATCCTATCTTGTTCTCACTGTTCCTGTTTAATACTTAAAAAGAAGGTTCTTAGAGTAAATTTACCCAGAATTATGTTCCCTTTTTTGTTGTTTTTTGTTGGAAAGGAGCTTTCGTTTTTTTGTTGTTTTTTAGTTGTAACTTGTATTTGATCATGTACCTGATTCATTTACTTGACTAGTATATATTCATTTACTAACTTTGGCAAATAATTTGGACTGCAACAATCTTTGCCTCCTAGAAAAGTTGGCCTTGCAGAAAAATAATCTTTTTGTCACTATTTCTGTTTAATATTTAAAAACAAGGTTCAAAAAGCAAATTAACTAAAATTGTGCTGCCTTATTTTTTCATGTTGAAAACTACAATTTGTTTCTTCTGTCTTTTTTCTGTTTTTTGTTGCAAACTAGAATCTATTTCTGTCAATGCACTGTCATTTATTTACTCCTATTTACTACTAACTTTGACAGATAATTTGCACTGCTTTAGTCTTTGTCTCCTAGAAAAGTTGCCCTTGCAGAAAAATAATCTTTATATTAGGCATCTGGTATATGCACAATGCTATCTTGTTGTCATTGTTTCTGTTTAATATTTAAAAACAAGGTTATAAGAGCCAATTTAACTAAAATTATCGTGTTTTTTTTTTTTTTTTTTGAAAACAACACTTTATTTCTACTATCTTTTTTCATTGTTTTTGTTGGAAACTAGAATCTGTTTCTGCCAATGGATTGTCATTTATTTACTCCTATTTATTTACTGGTTTCAAACAAAGGATTACTTCACTGGTATATATTCATTTCCTTGTGTTTACCAATATATGTTTTCTACTAACTTAGGCAGATAATTTGCACCACAACAATTTTTGTCTCCTATAAAAGTTCCATTCTAGGAAAATAATCCCCAAATTGAAACCAATTTCAAGCCCTTCATTTTTGTATTCTTGCCAAAAATATTGCTATGTATTGCATTAAATATCAAATGATCTTTTGTCATGTTCTCCTACATCTTCTATCTTTAGCCTTAATATCAATATCGCACCTTTTTCTCCGGCTTACTTTTGTCGTCCAACTATTCGCAGTACCACGCTATGGACACTCGATTGACTGAAAATGCTATCTCACTTCTGATGAATGGTGTTGTTGACCTATTCCCACTTGTACAAGTTGTTGCTCTTGATTGACTATGCTCTGTTAACTCAGCAACTACCCGCTTTCAAATCTCTATCTCTGATGGAATTCATAAGCACGACACATTGCTTCCAACTAGCTACAATAGAGTTGTGGAAAACCACCAACTCCAAAATGGTTCAATCATCAAAGTCAACAAGTGTACATGCAACACTATACATGATGCAATGTACGATTTGCTTTCCGCATCTTCCTTTTCACTTATTTTAGTTTTCACTCCTCATAATTGTAGCATATTTTTTACTTATACTTACTTACATTCATTCTTCTTTCCAATACTATCGCATTGGGCACCTTCGAAATTGCAGTCACCTTAGAAACAGTAATTATTGGATACCCATCCCCTTTCAACCTCACATCTAGCTTTACAACCCACAACAGTTCATCTATTTTAGAAAACAATGCCCTTGACTCCGAAAACCCTTCACTTGCAATACCTTCTCCAACGCCAAACCTTGTTGCACATACTCTTCAATTCACATTGCTCAACCCTTCCAACAAAACTTGGACCATTCAAGAACGAGTTACTGCAAAGACAAGTATCAACACCTACACCAACCAAAAAGGTCCTGGTCAACTCTTTGGCTTTGACCTTGTTAGTGCTACCAAAGATGAGATTAGTATCTCTACTTTCAATGAACTAGCTACCTCATTATATGACCAAATACAAGTTGGCATAGTCTACATAGTCTCAAATGGCACAATCAAACCAGTTAATCCAACATACAACCATTTGAAGAGTGATTTCGAGATTTTCCTTAACTCCTCCTCAACAATTCAACGATGCTTGGAAGAGTGCCCACTTATTCCTTTTCATTGCTTCAACTTTAAATCTATCATTGACATCAAAACTACACTGCTCAATTCCATGGTTGACCTTCTTGGAATTGTCATTTCTATTTCCCCTGCATCAACTATACACAAAAGGGATGGCTCTGAAACCATTCGCCAAACAGTTGGGTTGAGGGACATGTCCGGGTATAGCAAAGATATAAGACTTTGGGGGGAGCATTGCACAATTGAGGGTGCCCAACTTGGAAACCTTCAAGGTTTAACTACTCCCTCTATCCTTGCAATAAAAGGTGGGCGTGTTACAGAATTCAATGGAAAAACCATTGGAACCATCTCAAACACCAACCTCATTATAAACACAAATATTGAGGAAGATGAAGTTCTCCAAAAATGGTTTGTTGACAGTGGATTCCATTTAGCCTCCCCATCTTTGAGCAGAAAATACAACTTGTCTTCTTCTATCTCCTACAAATGCATTTCCATCTCTGTGCTACAATCTCTCCAACCCTCTGAGAAGGAAACTTGGTATTCAATTATTGCTACAATCACCCACATTAACATCAAGGACTTTCATTTCCTTGCATGCCCTCTATTTTTCAATGGAATACAATGCATGAAAAAAATTTCCCACAAAGTTGGCAATGTTTGGCATTGTGCAAAATGTGATGGGGAGTTTACAGAGTGTGCTTACCGATACATACTCAAACTTGACATCACAAATGCTACTGGACAACTATAAGGTATCATATCTTTTTATGATGCTGCACAACAACTCATGGGGGTCTCTGCAAAATATTTTTGTCTCCTATCAAATGATCCAACATCTCTCTTGGAAATTGTTCAACATGTTTGTGCTCGGCAGTACCTTCTAACCTTATCAGTAAAGACAGAAACTTTTAATCCAAATGCTCGCTTGAAGGTGCTTCTTGTTATGTCAAAAGAGGTTTATCCATCATTGTCCCCTGTTGATACTTCTGATGAAAGTGAACACATTGTGCTTAATAAACGTCCAATTGCTCGCAAGCTTTGAACTCCTACTCTTCAATTCTGAATTTTGTACTTTCTAGCTTGTACTTAGCAAGTACACATTTATGTGTACATACTTTTACATAGGTGGTACTTGAAACCATCAATGAGCAATCTTGAATATTATATTATTTAGTTTTCTTGTACCATTGTGTTAAATCACATCTTTTTTGCAGCCTATCTTGCAATTTTCAAATTTGTACTTATAATTTAGATTGCTTTGTCAACTCTATACTTTTTTCCTTTATAAACACTGTTCAAGAGTGTCTTTATTTCTTTCTTGCAACAACTTCACATAAATTATGCATGTTCCATATATCCTTTACAATATACCTTTGTTTACTCTTTGAATTATTACATATATATTAATTTTCTCTTCCACCAAAGGCACCATAAATGCAACATAGATAACCAAATGCACCACAAAGTCCACAACCACTAAACACTTTTTTTTGTAGGCATGTCAACCAATGATAACAATGATCAACAGAATGCACACAGAAGACTTATATATGCTCAAAAGAAAAATGAAAACAACAAGCATCAACGCCTTCTATATAGAGCTGATCGTCAACTTGTTCATATCCCTTCTCCATTTCACATTGCTCAACCTCCCCTTACACCCTCCACACCATCTGCATCCACAACAATGCACCCAACAAAAATGTACCTACATGGTGCACAGCAGTGATTCCATACAAGATTGGACAAATTATCTCCCATGAAAATATGCTCTATATGCATGGAGTCATATCCTGGAATTAAAATAAAACACTCTTCTGGTGCATATGCATGTTCTTGGTGCAATGCAGAACAAAATGGCCACCGCTACTCCATTGCAAATAATATGGATCCTAGGATACAACCATCAGTGCTAGCAGCCCTTACTCAAGTTGAAGAAATGCTCATTTCTCGAGTTAACCCAATTTTACAAGTCACTCATGCTCGTGGGGGACAATATACATATTCTGGTCACACTATCAGCTTCCCACAAAACATTACAATCATTGCCACTTTCCTCCCTCATTTACTCTCAGACATTAACATCCTTATTGTTCATAAATGCACTCCTATGAAAAATCCTTATGACTTCTTTGTTAGTCGAACACATGTTCTTGCTGCTCTTGAATACAAGATTTCAAATGATATGTACTACAAAGATGTCCAAGTTAACTCAACTGCATTATCTTCTTTTCCACTTGAACCAACTGACAGTTCATCCCTCCTTCGTCATGTCATACCTGCTGAAACCCCATTTGCTGAACATACCTCAACTTCTACTATTCAATCATTCAACTTCCCTAAACCCCATGAATGACAATCATCCTCCTTTATATCTACACAAACAAATTGTAGAACTGAGGTTGATGAAATCAAACGTTTCTTAGGAGCAATCCATACAGGCACTCTACCTTGCATTGACTGGCCCCCAATAGACATTTTCCCTATTAATGAGTATAACACAATAGGCCTCCTCTCAATGGCCTTCCAACCTTATTTCCCACAGGAGTCGCAATGCTTAAACAACCACACATTCAATAAGTTGGTATGGACAATTATGCACTGCACCTTCTTAGATACCATGACAATAGATTTGGCCAAAATCCTCATTTTCGTTATTACATATATAACCTAATGATGCGCCATCGTAGCCAATCTATTTCTTCCGTGTTTGTTAAATGTAACATTGAAGATACATTGCCTCCAACCATATCAGAACTTGTACAGCAATTACAAGACTTGCCTGATGCTAAAATTGTTGAGCAAGTCATGCGCTTCGGCTCCACACTTTGTGGGACACGCTCCTACTGGAACAAAAGCAGGGGTGAGCTAACTGACATGATCACTCAACAAGGGACACCTACATTCTTCTTCACGCTCAGTGCAGCTGACACAAAGTGGCCAGATTTGCATTCTTTGATTCCTGGACAAGCTCCATCCACTTCAAATCAACAACACCAATGGAGAATTCGCAACCTTATATCCAATCCACACGTTGCATCTCAATACATGGACAATAGATTCAAAATATTCCTAGAAGAGGTTCTTAAAAAAGGCCTTCTTACAAAAGACTACTGGTGCAAGTTGGTAACAATTCATATTCCCATCAAAGTTCAATGTATTTAAAACTTAAAATATTTGTTCCTAATAGTTATATTTTACATGTAGGTATGAGTGGAAACACAGGGGTTCTGCGCATATACATGGATTCTTATGGCTAGAAAATGCACCCAGTATGGACACGTTAGACTGGGCAGATGCTACCAAGGTTGAAGATGCCAAATTATACTTTGACAAGTTTGTTACAGCATGGAATCCTCGTGTCAACCATTTTCAAACTCCAATCTTGCAAGCCTCTACTATAAATGATCCATGCACCATTGGATCACATCCATACTTGCAACTAATCACTTGGATGACTATGAAGAACTTGTTAATTGTGTCCAAAGGCACACAAAATGTTCAGAATATTCTTGCCTATGTACAAAAGGATCATCTCTTCAATGTCATTACGGGTTCCCCTTTGATCTACAACCTACCTCTTCCTTATTCATTGATGCAAAAGGACGGAAAAAATACAACCCTGCAAGGAATGATGCCCTTCTAAATATTCACAACCCTATGATGCTATCAATTTGGCGAGATAATGTTGATTTCCAACCTGTTCTCTCTAGACATGATGTGCTCAAATAGATTTCAAAATATGCAGCAAAGGCAAAGCCTAAATCAGAAAGCTACCATGCACTTCTTTCTCAGCTTGCACATGCAACTCCACATGATGCCCCCATCCTTCTACCAATAAGACGTTTTCTATCAGAAACTATTGCAGAAAGAGACATTGGTGCACAAGAGACTTGCCACATGCTCCAAAAACTCCCTCTTTGTCTTTTCAATCGTTCATTTATGTCTTTAAATGTTAGCCAAAGCATTTTTCACCGTATTTCCAATGACTCTCCTGACATTCCAACAACACCCACCTTCATTTATGCATACATGTAATGCCCACCTGCACTCGAACAACTTACCCTTCTTGAAGCTGCACGCTGTTGGTCATACTCACCTCATAGAAAGCAATCGCAATGGAAACCAAACTACCCTCCCAATATTGTTCGTGTCTTTCCTCACTTCACTACCATTCCACCCATTACTGCAGATTCATTTGTTTCCTTTTGCTGGAGTGAGATCCTCCTATACAAGCCTTTTTGAACCCTCCACAATGACATTGGATCCACAACATTGATCATAACTTCTAATTGGGTTCGCATTAAAGACACATATACTGCATGGCATGTTGATCATTTTCCAGAACCCCCTAGTACCCCTCCCTCTGATGACTCTACCTATGCTTCAAACCACTTCCCCTTAGCCCCTTCCATGGATGAATGGGAACTCCTTTCTCAAATCCGCCCTGGAAACAACCTCTATGTTGATGACCTTGACATGCTTGGTCATCGTGACTTTGACAAAGACCACAATTGGACTGAAAGCCATATTCCTTCATACATCCATGCAACAACTATATCATTCATTGACGTCATTCGAACGTCTACACATGTAGAACCTAACACCTTCTCATCTTCATGTTCTCCTACCTCCTTGTCTCCCACACAACGCATGGCCTTTGCCCTTATCATCGCACACTCCACAAACGCTACAACCCTTCCCCCACTCAAAATGGTCATTCAAGGCACTGCAGGAACAGGAAATTCTTTCTTGATTTCTTTCCTTAGATTTACACTCCAATATGCCTCTGGCGATAACCCTTCACCCTTGCTCCTCCTTACTCCCTCTGGTGTTGCTGCATTTAACATACATGCATTAACAATACATTCTGCCCTTCACATACCCATTATAGAGATTCATCCTCTTGAAGGACAATCCCTTTCAAGCTTCCAACAACAATTCCACCATATCCTATACATAATCATTGACAAAATGAGTTTCGTTGGCCCAAAATTGTTAACCCGAATGGATGACCGCTTACGACAAGCATTCTTGTCCCAATGTACAACCAGGGATGATTTTAAGAACCCCCCCAAAATTTATATGTATAAAAAATGGGTGAATCTCCCCGATATATAGGAAAACTTGAAGGCGATTTTATCAATAATATAATATGTATATATAATTTTTTGGCGAATCTTTCATTTCATTATATAATGTTGTAAAATCTTGGCGAATTTTTCACTAAATTATAAGATATTGTAAAATCTTGGCGAATATTTCACTTAATTATAAAAAATTGTAAAAACTTGGCGAATCTTTCACTGATTTATAAAATATAGTAAAAATTTGACGAATCTTTTGCCAATAAGACTCGGGATTTTGATTATGTAGATTACTAAGGTAGTGCAACAGAAGAACATACACCGGAGCTCAACTCTAGACTCTCTCGAATCCTAGACTCTCGAATGAACAAGTGTATGGATGAGGAGAGGATGGATTTATTTATACATTTCACAAGCAGTATTTGATCACTCACAACTAGAAGGTGTCGGCAAAACATACTACACTAACTAGATTCATGGAAGGTAGGGACTCTACTTGTTATCTCGTCCCTTAATGGTCCAATGGACATTTGGGGTCATGAATCTTGACATGCCAACAAATTGATAGAATTAAGTGAATATCCTAGTAGCGGGCCACTTCCTTTATATAGAGAGATAGTTATGAGAGTTGCATATTTGTTAGTGAATACATAAAATGGCTCAATCCAAACAAATTTTCCTCAGCAAGTGACAACTTCACCCATCACTTTTTTTAAATGTCCCAACACCATAAAAGCATACATAAATTGATAAATAACAACCCCATGCACTTCTATATTCACCTAGTGATGAGAATAACGCCCCATGCACTTGTAAATTCACCCAGTGATGAGAAAAATGCCCCAGACACTTCAATACTTGCCTCGGGCACTTGATAATTCTCCCAAAGATGATAAAAATTCCCTAAGCACTTCAATATTTTGCTAGGCACTTCTAAATTCTCCCAAGGATAATAAAAAATCCCCATGCACTTCAATATTTTCCCCAAGCACTTCAAAATTCCCTCAAGGCACTTCAATACTTACCCCATGCACTTCTAAATTGACCCAATGATGATAGAAATGCACCATGCACTTCAATACTTGCCTCAACCACTTCAAAATTATCCCAACAATGATAAAAACACCAAGACACTTCAATTTTTTCCCCAGGCACTTCAAAATTCTCCCAGCAAAGATAAAAACACCCCCATCCACTTCCATGATTTCCCCGGCACTTCATTACTTGCCCTAGACACTTCAAAATTCGTCCAATAATGATAAAGATGCCCTATGCACTTCAATAGTTTCCCTAGGCAAGGGAGAAAAACACCCAACAATGATATAATCACCCAGGCAATCACAAAAATGCCTCAATCCACACAAATTTGCCCCAGCAAGTGATAAATTTGCTCATCACTGTTTTAAAATGCCCCAACACTATAAAAGCATTCATACATTGATCAATAACAACCCCAAGCACTTCTAAATTCACGTAGTGAGGAGAAAAATGACCCATGCACTTCTAAATTCACCCGGTGATGAGAAAAATGCCCCATGCACTTCTAAATTCACCTAGTGATGAGAAAAATGCCCCAGGCACATCAATACTTGCCCCGGGCATGTCAATTTTCCGAAAGATGATAAAATTTCCCTAAGAACTTCAATATTTTCCCAAGCACTTCTAAATTCTCCCAATGATGAAAAAAACTCTCCATGCACTTCAAAATTTTCCCAAATCACTTCAAAATTCCCCCAAGTCACTTAAATACTTGCCACATGCACTTCTAAATTGACCGAATGATGATATAAACACCCCATGCACTTCTAAATTCACCCAATGATGAGAAAAACACCCCATGCACTTCAAAATTCACCCATTAACAAGAAAAACGCCTCATGCACTTCAAAATTCACCCATTGACAAGAAAAACGCCCCATGCACTTCAAAATTCACCCATTGACAAGAAAAACGCCCCAAGCACTTCAATACTTACTCCGTGCAATTCAAAATTCTCTAAAAGATGATAAAAATTCCCTAAGCACTTCAATATTTTCCAAGGCACTTCTAAATTCTCCCAAGGATGATAAAACTCCCCATGCACTTCAATATTTTCCCCAAGCACTTCAAAATTGCCCCCATGCACTTCTAAATTGACCCAATGATGATAGAAACACCCCCTGCACTTCAATACTTGCCTCGGCCGCTTCAAAATTCTCCCAACAATGATAAAAACGCCCAGACACCTCAATATTTTCCCAAGGCACTTCAAAATTCTCGTGACGAAGATAAAAACACCCCCGTCCACTTCCATATTTGGCAGACACTTTTGCTTGCCCTAGACACTTCAAAATTCATCTAATGATGATAAAGATGCCCTAAGCACTTCAATACTTGCCCTAGGTAAGGTAGAAAAACACTCGACAATGACATAATCACCCAGGAAATCACAAAAATGCCCTAATACACACCAATTTTCCTTGGCATGTGATAACTTTGGCCATCATTGTTTTAAAACGTCCCAACACTATAAAAGCATCCTTACATTGATAAACAACAACCCCGTGCACTTCTAAATTCACTCAGTGATGAGTAAAACACCCCATGCACTTCAAAATTCACCCATTGACAAGATATACGCCCCATGCACTTCAAAATTCACCCATTGACAAGAAAAACGCTACATGCACTTCAAAATTCACCCATTGACAAGAAAAACGCCCCAGGCACTTCAATACTTGCCCCGGGCACTTCAAAATTCTTCGAAAGATGATAAAAATTCCCTAAGCACTTCAATATTTTCCCCAAGCACTTCAAAATTGCCCCCAGGCACTTCAATACTTGCCCCATGCACTTCTAAATTGACCCAATGATGATAGAAACATCCCATGCACTTCAATACTTGCCTCGACCACTTCAAAATTCTCCCAACGATGATAAAAACGCCCATACACTTCAATATTTCCCTAAGCACTAAAAAATTCTCACAACGAAGATAAAAACACCCCCGTCCACTTCCATATTTTCCCAGGCACTTCATTACATGCCCTAGACACTTCAAAATTCATCCAATGATAATAAAGATACCCTAGGCACTTCCATACTTTCCCTAGGCAAGGGAGAAAAACACTCGACAATGATATAATCACCCAGGCAATCACAAAAGTACCCCAATACACACAAATTTTCCTTGGCATGTGATAACTTTGGCCATCACTGTTTTAAAACGTCACAACACTATAAAAGCATCCTTACATTGATAAACAACAACCCCATGCACTTCTAAATTCACTCAGCGATGAGAAAAACACCCATGCACTTCAAAATTCACTCAGTGATGAGAAAAACACCCATGCACTTCAAAATTCACCCATTGACATGAAATCTGTCTAGAGTATCATATTCTTTTAATCTTCAAACTTTCGCAAGATGGTAGAATCATGTTTTGCTTAAATTCTCCCTGAGACCTCGTTGAAGGATTTATATTGAACCTTGGCCATTTCCTCACAAAGGGGTTTTTCTTCTACTGAAGTTTTCACCAAAATCCTGTTTATTTCAATCGTTTAGGTCTTCGATCTTATTTCAATATACATCTTCGATCTCACTAGTTTCAATATATCTTATTTTATAAGTTGGCAATCTTTAAAATCTTATTTTTATTTTTCATCTCTTCTAATAAAAAACATCTTATATTCTAGGTATTCAAAATTATCTTACAAAAACCTAAAAATTTGACATTCCCTCCATCCTATTTCCTAATAACTTAGAAAGCAATCTAGGGAACCCAAGAGTAAAACAGTTGCGTTTGAAAACAATCATTTTATAAAACTGAATGTGGTATCTCTGTTTTCCTGTCAAATAGGTGAATAATAGCATAAATGTAGAGTCACTCTGAATAATTTTTGTGTTCCTTATATAGTCCCAATGCAGTTTGCAACTACTTAACATAGACCAGGCTTTGGAGAAAAAGCTCTCCTCAAAGAGGGGTTGTTGCGAGATCCATTTCAATGTTGTTCTATTGCCACACAAATATTTGTTAGCAGGATGAGCCATTTAGTTTTAACGATTTAGATTTCCATCCAGATATATTTCTTTGGAGCATAAATTTAGTATCTAATGCAAACTATCTGATCCACACAATCAATAAAGTTGGATATTTTTGCACAGAGACACCCAATTTTTCAAAGCTATTGGAGGTTTGTCTCTAGATCTTTTTTATCTCCTCAATGCAATAGATTCAGGGTTAAGATGGATCTATGCTAATTCAAGACTAAATTAAGCATTTCAACAACTAATAATTAAAATTTAACATCGATGTGTAAACTACAAGAACTACGGAAGGGGTGTCTTTTAGTATGATATTGCTTTTACAGTTTTGCTGACATGTCCCAAAACAACTACAGCAATAAGAACTGACTAAGAAATGATTTGAAGTTTTATATTAATCTGATAGCCATTCTTGTGGGAATTATAACATAAACATAATTTTTATGCCATAATCTTTGTAATCCTTCAAAAATATAGAAGTAATAAATAATCAAAGATTCTACCAAATAATCCTTAAATCCCAGCAATATTTGCATGATTGTTGTCATTATAACAAACGACATATGACTTTAATCAATCCCTACATAATTTTTATGCCATAATCTTTGGAATCCTTCACAAATATAGAAGTAATAAATAATCAAAGATTCTACCAAATAATCCTTAAATCTAGGCAATATTTGCATGATTGTTGTCATTATAACAAACAACATACAACTTTAATCAATCCCTGTGAGAGATATCAACCCCTTATTCTGCAAGCTAAAACATTTTTCATAAGCTAGCTTCAATTCATTTGAATGTTCTTGAAATAGTTTGTGGTTTGTCAATAAGAGCCTTTACAGTCTCTATTCCCATTGGATATCCCTCTTCAATAACATTCAAAATACTAAATAGTACCACCTCCTGTAAATAAATATTATTTGATATTGTCCAATGCATCCTAATACAGGATTGGATGAAGGCTACCATAAAATGAAAACATTGTTATCTTTCTGTTTAGATGAAACACTTGCATGACATAAATGCTATGGGGGAGTTAAAATTTACCTTTTAGAAGTATGAAGGGTATCATCACCTCCGAAGAGTTTTAAGCTGAGCTATTTTTATCCATGACCTCATCCATTTTGCTTGTACCATGCTAGAAATGCAGCATGAGTCAGTTTTTGTCTTAGCTAAGTCCATTGCTTGTTCATACTCAACTTTCTCAAATGAGATGGGGTCAACATCAACCAACATGCTTGTACCTCTGGCCAAGAGCAAAGTCTTTCCACATTGCACACATCAACAATGAAAGAATTCCACATCAAATCTCATCCATAGCTAATTGATATTTAAAATCCAATAATTCAATTAATTCAAGTAAATATTTGGGTATTATATACCTTGGCATTGATTGTTCTAAATTACCCTTCAAACTTACCATCTATAATATCAAATTCAACTAGCACCTACATCTCCACAATTTTTTTTGGGCATCTTATCATGTTCTACCAACTATTTTGCAAGTTCAATATCAAAATCTTGCACAAAATGATTGATTTGTGAAAAGCATGAACTAAATAAACCAACACACCAACTCGATGGAGACATAACTCATAGAATGGAAGGAAAAAGAACACAACACAGATGATTTTAACTCCATATTTAGCACATCTCCAAGATTTCTACAAGGAAACCCTTGGTATAGTTGAACTAATTGATAGAGTAGGTCTCACATTTCTGTACCAACTTGCAATTCCCCACGATGAGGACCATTTTTTACAGCCCATAGGAAATTTCTAGATCACGGAGAGATCATAGTCACTGAGGAATAAATCAGTGCAACTACATGATCCTTAATGAAGGGAAGACATATGACACGAGATGAAAGGTAACTGAAATTTTTGTACATATGTGTTGAATTTTTGAGAGAGAAAAATCCAAAGGAGCTCTCTGTACACAATGATTTGCTAATCAAGAATTTATATTCAAATTGGCAAGTGCTGGCAAGGGCAGAGACATTTATATGGAAGTTCTTTTTTGCATTAGCTAGTAAAATCATGCTTGCATGTGGTATAACTAAAAATTTATTAATTAAAGAAGGTATTCTCGTGTCTAAATTTTCTAATGTACTCCAGAGTTCTAGTGTATGATGAATACACTGCAATTTTTCTAAATTTGATGATGACAACCAATTCCATTACCAGTAGACTGGTGGCCACATTGTATTCTAAAACAATGTTGCTAGTACAAAAGAGCAGTCTTTTTCCATTGTTGGAGAATACTCACAAACTACTTACAAGATTTCCTCTTCCAGTCGTTGTTGAAGGCCATCAAGCCCATTGCAAATAATTCAACTTATGCATCAATGAAGAGCATCTGACCGGCAGTATTGATTGTAGGTAGCTTGTGAGGAAATAAGGCAGTGTTCAAGAGTGTTCAAAAGGGACAGATATATGGAGAACGAAAAAAAAAATATTCAGTGGGTTGTTGGTATAATAAGAACCCAGAACCCCCCTTTTAGAGAATACATTGAGGACAAGAGTAGCTCCAGTTCCACCTTGTATGGGGGGCAGTAGCAATAATACCACTAGCAGCTGTAGTGACCAAGATCCTGATTTGCATATGGGGGCAATAATATCACTAGCAGTAGCAGTAACCAAGCTCCTGATTTGCATTACACAATGGATTAAAGTGTCATGTCTCAGCTCCACAACCTTATAATGTAGAAATCCCTTTTGCCACAAATAAATTCATAGGATCAAATACAAAATAAAATGTAATATTATGTTGATTCCAATTGAAGTTGGAATTTGAAAAACAATCCACGCATCAAAAGTGAATATCTTAATCATATAACCAAACCATTTATAAAAATCGTTTTTTGGGGGGATAGTTTGAGCTCTGATATTCTCAACACCCTGATATTCAACAAACAGATCTTCTTAAGTGTTTGAAAAGGCCTTTGATGAGAAAACCCCCATCTATGAACAGTTCATGAGCACTAAAACGTGAGTTCTTGAATTTTTTTCTATATCAAACTCAGAAAGAGGAGCGATGTTCCTCTCAGGTAAGTTCTGGAAAATTTCTTTATTCATTTTTTAGATTAATTGATTTTTCCTATATCAATGCAGGTGAAAAAAAATATGCTACTATGCAATCCAAATGAGTAGTACATGCTTTTGAACATTCCATCTTACATGGCCCATGGCCCCATAATGAACATCTTGCAAGTACTTTAGAATTCTATTAGCATTTGACTTTATGCATGAAATGGCATCTCATTAGCATTGAAATGACTGCAATGCTCTTTGGTACATAGAATGGCAATCTCATTAGCAATGAAATAATTTATGGATTACATATGCTCTCTTATTCGAGCTTCATAGCACACAAAAGTAGCAGGACCCTAATACATAGTGTAAGTTCAATGGAAACTCAATATATTATACAAATCAAATTGTATATATGAATAAATGATGAGTTTTTCTTAAGAACCGGACCTGGCTTCAGAATCCAGATCAACACAATAAACATTTACAACACCTATTCTTAAATCAAAAGACTAAGAGATTCTTAAGTGGACTACAAAATACATATTCTTCTAATCCAGACTTGTACAACTTGGTGCTGTCAATGTGTTTGAGGAATATTTAAATGACCACAATCATTATGATCAATATTCTACATATCCAAACAAACAAGATATTCACACAATTGTAGTGAAAAACTTGCTAGCCCCCAAAGTAGAGCAAGAATTGTTTTGGCACCTGGCTTGTTGCGTTATATTTGGCACTTGACTCCTCTTTCTTGAGAATTTCCTCTCCTCGTTTAGCCTCAACCATGGCCTTCTTTTCATCTGCCTTCTTATGGATAATGGCAATCTCATTTTTTCATTTTCTCAACATATGATGCTTTCTTCTTCTCCAATTTCTCCTGTAGACATAGCAAGGAATTCAAAGACATGGCAAGGAATTCAAATACAAGCAAGTATCTAGAAGGAGGAATGAGAGTATCAATATGGAATGAAATCCATCATAAGGATATGCCACTATAGTAAGATAACTTACAATTTTAGTTATCACATAGATAACAACCACAAAGTAAAGAGGGCCCACAAGGCATTACACTGAAACCTCCAGTGATGTTGTTAACATGTCAACCTTGCTACTTGCACCCAAAAGTCTATTTCTAGATTGGAAAAGATTTTTGCAATAGTAATGCCTCATAAACCATCTCTATCTCATAATTGTTAGACATGCGGGTAATGAGGGAAATGCCACATCCACTAGAAAACCTCATATGGAAGGCTAGTTTTGCAAATTTTTCTCTCTACATTGGAGGAGAGCCATATTTAAAGACTACTTCTAGTGTCATATTCTTGCCAGGATCCAATATTCCTAGCTGCAAAATGGATCATAAGAAAACTTCATGGCATTAAAAAGGTTAGTGATGCACTGATTTGCAGATATCAACAAATTTGATATCTTTTAACTCATTCCATATGCCATTTTTTTGTGTGCTCTTTTAATTAGGTGCCACTAAATTGGGAGCTTTGACATCGAGAGTTCATGTGCTTAAATACAAGAGATCAAATTGGTTTCTATATGAGCACAAAAATGACCAAGCTTTCGGAATCAATTTTTTTACTCCTTCAATCAATGTTCTGCTTAGAAATAGATGTGGAATCTGATATATTGTGGTTAACATGATGACAATACCAAAAATCTGCTGCTAATACTTTAGCTGGAGGTACCATTTGGAACCTACATAGTAAAAATTGCCTCTAGTCAGTTGTTTTACATTGATCAGACAAAACAACACTTAGTAGCTAATCCACAATCTTGCTACTATGCATTCAAATATCACTTGGAAGTCGAAATAAATAAGTTTAAATGGCACTTTTAAGCAAAAATATTGCTTGGCTGACTAAGAAGACACCAAACTTGAACTCCATATCACATGATCACTTCAGTAGTTGAGGTCGGTGTTCTGTATGACCACCGTAGTCATTGCAAAACCAGCAAAAATAAAATGGTTTTGCAACGAAGAATAATTGGAGGAATGCATATCTAGAAATGGCTTTCTTAAGGAGTCAGTTTCTTCAGAATTTCCATCTCTAATTTATCCCTAAGCTTTCGACACTTGCTATTTTGCAGTGCACATTTAGGCAACAAATTTGAAAACAGAGTCTTCTTTGTGTGTTGTTGGTCATCTATGACTTGTTCATTCTAGAGTTAATGATGCAACAGCTTGAGTAAGAAATATAGAAGTCAATTTAAAGGAAAGAAACTATGAAAATATTACCAAAATGGTGTATTGGAAAATAGTTATTACTTGTGAAAAAGAAACAAAATGGCTTGGAAGGCCAATTTCCTGCTAAAAAATAAACATTGACAAGTAGTTTTCAATCTCAACATCAAGTTACTTTCTAAATACATCAATATCATAAAAATTTAACCTATCACTTGGACAAAATTCAAAATTGGTTTTGTTTTTTCCTATTGGGGTAGCAGCATGTTTACTTCGCTGACCTTTATACCATGGTTGCAAGCATATTTACTGTTGACAAGCACTCTTGCTGCCCACTTGTGCTCCCAATGAAAAGTCCCATTTTCAAATAAGTTAACATAGAATCCAAAAAAGGCCAGCAATGCATGGAAGAATCATTGTTCTGCAAAAAGGGAAAAGAAGACAATAAGATGCATCCAAGGCTGAATATTATCAGTCACAAATCCATGTTGATTTAAGACCAAAAGCAATGAAATCCATTGAATGCATTTAAAGAATCAAAATACCCCTAAAATAAGAAATGAAACTACAAGGAAATTCCAAAATATGCCAAAGAATATATGAGACAAGCCCACATTCTCGCCTACCCAAAAATATATCTGACAAACTGAATGAAGGAGATATAAATCTCTCCCATCCTTAATACCAAACATTATCTGCCACGCAGACTCCTAACAATTTCTGTTTGGAAATGGGTAGAAATATACATAGGGAAAATTAGAACTGTGAATGAGCAATAGTTCCAACTTACCCTTCCATGGTTCTACCCATTTCTGGGTAGGGTTAGATCTCTGCATAGTTCTTAAGGATTAGCATCATGAATGCAGCAAATAATCTCTCCTCATCATGAGTAGATGCTAATAAGATGAATGTTTGTCAAAAACAAAAAATGGTCAGTTTGATGGAAAAATATGGCAAAACACTTTGCAGAAAATTAAATTTCAAATGAACATGAAAATTAAATATCAACATTACAGGAAAGTTTGGTTATGTAGTATATGACATTGATTTAAAAAATAAAAAATTGATGAAGAATTATTGCAAATAAATAACTATATATTTTTTCCAAGAAAATTTTCACAGAATTCCCTCTTTTCTTTGGAATATCTAGATGGAAGAATGCTCAATAACCAACCACAATAGAGGTCGTAACCAAGTCATGGGAGACTTTTTCATGACCATAAACTGGATGAAAAATCTCATGTAGATCCAAGATATCTCATTACAGGCCCTAGCAATTCAGCTGAAGACTAATTCAGATTCTTTTAAGAGGATCTTGTTTTCTCGTGTGAAAAGAGAGTTAAACACCATTTCTGATACACTCTCAAAGAAGGGCCTTCACTTACATACTAACCAGCTTCTTCTGGAGGAGTATGTTGATGGACAACTTCAGGTGTTCAGAGTCTAGATTCCAGACAGACCACTTTAGAGGACTACTGAACTTTGCAGCTCACCTTTAAGATGACTGTACATTTATAAAAAGGACAGTGCACAGCCTCTATATTTTGTGACGAATTTTAACTTCTTAGTGATTTTTGTTGACTTTTTGATTATTTTCAGTAGCTGATAGAATGTTTCAGGAATATAGGAGAATCATATTTTTTTGAATTGTACCCAGAGTACCTAATGAACGTATTTTTCATTCTACCTAGAATAAAACATAAGTTTTTTTCCTTGAGAAAGACGAGACATGGTAACTATTCATAGTGGGTCCACTAAGGTCCCACCTAGAAAACATTATCTCATTCCTTTTCCTCCACAAATATTGAGAATTGATGATTGTCAAGATTGAATGATACGTGTGATGGATGTTTGGCATTGAAAAACTCCCTAGGTCATCCCCTTGGCAACAAACATTATTTAAAATGGCCACACAACAGTCTAGTGTTTTCCCTAGCCAAGTGGATTGTGCTTTGAAACAATTGGTGTAGCTATAAACTCCTTCATGTAGCTGTTTGTTTACCGGTATTGATTGGAACAAATGCATGGCCTAAACAAAGTTCTATTGTTGGTGCTTTTTCTTGCACCCATGAATGCATTCTTTGAAGTTAAGTTCATGACAGGGATTGATTCCAGTTGTTGACATTGATGCCATTGTCACCATGATTTTTTATAGTGAGATTGAGAGACCATTTCACTTTATCTCCATGTGGGTGGAATTTATAATTCAAGACCAAGTCCCTTGGAGTTTGTGCCACAAACTGGATTTAGGTGTTGATTCAATAGCTTATACTGAAGCTAGTGGATCAATGAACTTGGGTACTCAAACTTCAAATGATACCTTATTTGGTGCTTTCGAGACTCAGTAAACAAGATCAATAGTATTGATGGTGTTCAAATCTTTGTCTTTATAGAGGCTTCTTCCTTAACAATCTCATCCATTATGGAAAAAATGGTAAATACATGGAAGTGGAAATCAGGGTCATCAAAATCAAAATTCAAGTCAAGGATGTGCATGATTTCATAGAAATAGAGGAGGATGTGCAATCTTTCATGGAATTGATGCATGCACTATGGCTCAAGGGTTGGATCCTAGACCTTTTAGAAAAATATGACTTGAGTTCAGGGTAGCTAATTCCATGCCAGAAGGGTCTAGCTCATGGAACTACCTAGGCTTGAAGCATGGAATGACTTGCACACTAAAGTTGTTTGTGTGTCCATAGTAATAAAAGGTAACATTGAATTTAGAATGGGGAGTGTTTAGTTAAGAAAGAGACATTGTTGCATGTTTCTCCTTAATGGGATTATACAATATAAATAGTTAACAAGGGCATACTACATGAATCCATTAAAGATGATAAGCCCTTATTGCAACACATTGTAGCATGACCCGACCGCTTCTTCTTTCCTATCCTGGTAGAAATGGATGCAAAGGTCCCATTGAAACAAAGGCACATGGGAATGATAAAGGAAATCCTATGTGAGCAAAGATGAGGTTCCACCATGTCCATGTATCTGTTCTCAAATGGTAGATCCAATTACTGCTTATAATTAGACAACCAAAGCATTTTCCTGCAAGCCTAAGCCAAAAACCACTACAACCATAAATGAAACTAGAGAATATGAATGCATAATAAGGGTATTGCTCATAAACCAACATTGAATGTATGCGCTATAACTTTTTTTACCAAATTATTCTTCTTTGTTTTCATTAGATGTACCTCAAGATGTCAATTGATCTAATCTTCTATAACCCTAGTATGAAAAGTACTGCCACTAAGTCTAGCATTTCATAAATATCAATTTCATTGTTTTTGAAATGTGGTCAGGGATCTGATCTTAAAAGCAATCCATCATTCGGTAAGAGGGAACTATGTAATAAATGAATCATAATAATGATAGGTTGACATGCTATTCAATCTTTGAAGTGCTAAATTCTTATCTCTATTTATGTGACTGACATGACACTGCTGTCTATTTTTCACATAAAATATTTGCTGAATAATTGAATCATAATAGTGACAGGTTGACATGCCATCCTTTCATTGGAGTGCTAAATTTGTATCTCTATTTAATTATTATCCAGATCATGTTGATAATGAAATGAAATATAACATTAACACAGAAAGTAACACAAAGATGCAGTAAACCAAATTCTATTACTGAAAGAATGGTGCAGAGCATAGTACCAATACAATGGCTAAAATTGTGGTAGGCTGGTAGCTATCTCTAAGAATAGATGTGTCTGCTATGCTCATTTGCAAAAATTCCATGGACCATAACAAGAGGTTGAAATTTCGAAACTAGATTTTATAATTTTTCCAATTCTCCTAAGAGGCAAAACCCCTAAGATGTAAGAACCCTAACTTGAACATGGATTTAGTGTTGAGTGTGCACAATACATTGGACGAAGATGAGCTTTCTGGAAAAAAAGCAGAGCCTTTCCAAGACCATAACTTTTTGTTCATTTCTTTGTTTTAGGTCGTATATATTGGAAAGAGTCACTCATTAAAAATTCTACATTATTGGAATGGGAAATAATATTAGTTGAGAAAGACGATACATGGTAACTATTCATAGTGGGTCCACTAAGGTCCCACCTAGAAAACATTATCTCATTCCTTTTCCTCCACAAATATTGAGAATTGATGATTGTCAAGATTGAATGATACGTGTGATGGATGTTTGGCATTGAAAAACTCCCTAGGTCATCCCCTTGGCAACAAACATTATTTAAAATGGCCACACAACAGTCTAGTGTTTTCCCTAGCCAAGTGGATTGTGCTTTGAAACAATTGGTGTAGCTATAAACTCCTTCATGTAGCTGTTTGTTTACCGGTATTGATTGGAACAAATGCATGGCCTGAACAAAGTTCTATTGTTGGTGCTTTTTCTTGCACCCATGAATGCATTCTTTGAAGTTAAGTTCATGACTGGGATTGATTCCAGTTGTTGACGTTGATGCCATTGTCACCATGATTTTTTATAGTGAGATTGAGAGACCATTTCACTTTATCTCCATGTGGGTGGAATTTATAATTCAAGACCAAGTCCCTTGGAGTTTGTGCCACAAACTGGATTTAGGTGTTGATTCAATAGCTTATACTGAAGCTAGTGGATCAATGAACTTGGGTACTCAGACTTCAAATGATACCTTATTTGGTGCTTTCGAGACTCAGTAAACAAGATCAATAGTATTGATGGTGTTCAAATCTTTGTCTTTATAGAGGCTTCTTCCTTAAAAATCTCATCCATTATGGAAAAAATGGTAAATACATGGAAGTGGAAATCAGGGTCATCAAAATCAAAATTCAAGTCAAGGATGTGCATGATTTCATAGAAATAGAGGAGGATGTGCAATATTTCATGGAATTGATGCATGCACTATGGCTCAAGGGTTGGATCCTAGACCTTTTAGGAAAATATGACTTGAGTTCAGGGTAGCTAATTCCATGCTAGAAGGGTCTAGCTCATGGAACTACCTAGGCTTGAAACATGGAATGACTTGCACACTAAAGTTGTTTGTGTGTCCATAGTAATAAAAGGTAACGTTGAATTTAGAATGGGGAGTGTTTAGTTAAGAAAGATACATTGTTGCATGTTTCTCCTTAATGGGATTATACAATATAAATAGTTAACAAGGGCATACTACATGAATCCATTAAAGATGATAAGCCCTTATTGCAACACATTGTAGCATGACCCGACCACTTCTTCTTTCCTATCCTGGTAGAAATGGATGCAAAGGTCCCATTGAAACAAAGGCACATGGGAATGATAAAGGAAATCCTATGTGAGCAAAGATGAGGTTCCACCATGTCCATGTATATGTTCTCAAATGGTAGATCCAATTACTGCTTATAATTAGACAACCAAAGCATTTTCCTGCAAGCCTAAGCCAAAAACCACTACAACCATAAATGAAACTAGAGAATATGAATGCATAGTAAGGGTATTGCTCAGTGAAGACAAAACTAACCTCTTAGCCTCAGTGAAGACTGTAAACCCCAAGAAACTTTGAACAACTGCAGAAGCCACTGTCAAAAACTCCAGCTTTGTCGAATGCAGAGATCTAATTATTTTTCTTGTGGTTTTTACTGGCTCTTGCCCCCCTTATATAGGGAGTTCGACATGCTGGAACCTTCATCTCATTTATGGAGTATGGACCAATTCAAGGTTAAAATAATCTTTACCCAACAAAATTTGGTGGTTGAAACCTCAATTCAAACCCCCATTAACCAAAATCGACGGGAGTTGGGGCGATTCAAAATTTTGAAATGAGATTTTCATAAAAAACCTCAACGCCGGGCCGCCATTGCCGAAAACGTAGGGCGAGCAAGCTGCTCGTGGGCGCCATCATGGACGAAGTTCGAACCATTCAACCAAGTTACCATTACCAATCGCGGCCTCGGCCCTAGAGCCTCCATTAGACCATTTCCCAAATAATAAATTGCATTACCAATCGCGGCCTCGGCCCTCGGGCCTCCATTAGACCATTACCCAAATAATAAATTGTTGGGCCACTAGCTGGGCGAACCAACTGTTCGCGGCCTCCATTACCAAAAAATGGTGGGCGAACCAACTGTATGCGGCCTCCATTACCCTAAATGGTGGGCGAACCAACTCTTCTAAGCCTCCATTACCCGAAATTCTGGGCGAATTCACCATTTCGGGATTCTTTTACTTGGCTATATTGATTTTTCCAATTTAGCGACCTTGGCTATTCGATTTCCTTTGACTATGGGTTAAATAAATATGGGGCTAATATATTAAATTTAAAAAAACTCATTTCATATTAAAAATTCGCCCAGGGTTTCTTGGTAACCCCTATAATTTCGCCCATGGGCTATAATTTGCCCCTAAAATTTTCCCTGTGTACAACTCCATTTGGTGGGTGCTCCATCATCTTCCTTGCTGACTTTGCACAACTACCAGCTGTAAAGGACATCCCCATGTATGTTGGTGCATCACAAGGGAATGCTCTCTGGCGTACTTTTGACACTTTTGTCACTCTTCCAACCATCTTTCGACAACAAAGCAACACCCCTTCTCAAGTTTCCTTTCGACAACTCCTGCTCAATCTTCGAAATGCAATACCAACTCTTGAAGATTGGACGCTCCTGATGTCAAGAACAACTTCGTCCCTTTCACATGAAGACAATCATACATTTGACCAATGCACTCACTTGTACGCAACTAATAGCTCTATTGCATTGCACAACAAACAAATGCTAAAACTCCTCAACATGCCAATTGCACATTGCTTTGTAGAGCAAAAGAAACAACATGTACAAATCTCAATAGATGATGAACAACTTCCATTCAAGGTTCTACTAGCAATTGGTCAACAAGTCATTTTGACAGCCAACTTGTGTGTCTCAGTAGGACTTGTGAATGGCTCGCTTAGGAAAGTTATTGCAATTTTCTACAATTCCAATGATCAACCACCTACATTGCCATCTTATGTTGTAATTTATTTTCTCCACTACAATGGCCCCCCATGGGATTCTTCCAAGCCAGATTATGTCCCCATTCCTCCTATAACAAGGGGTTCACGAAGGCAAGTACCACTTCGCATGGCATGAGGTTTAACAATCCATAAAGCACAAGGGATGACCTTGCAAAATGCAACAATAGATATTGGCAACACTGACCAACAAGGAATTACATTCACTGCAACATCAAGAGTAAAATATCTATCAGGCCTTCACATAACTCCACCTTTTTCCTTTTGTAGGTATTCTCGAATGAAATATAGTCCCTATGTGCAGCGCAGAATACAAGAAGAGAACTTACTTGCTTCAAAGTCTTTGCAGCCACATGCTCCATAAAGTTATATTCCTGCTCCTTTGCAGCTCCATTTTTTTCACATCTTGTATTCTTGTTGCTACCGTCATTGAATAATTTGCCTATGAAAGACAAGAAAATACTACTCTATAAAGAAGACAAGAAATTTAATCTCCGTATCAGCACTTTTCTTGTACTACTCTATCTTATTTACTTCAATGTGTTGTCATTACTTATTTTAAAGCAACCACATCAACACATTTGATCCCATCTTAGTCTTTTTTCCACTAAATATAAAATGTCATTATGTTGTCAAGGGTATGTCCAAAAAATGTGTGTATGGGATGATGAAGTAATGTGATCGAAATGATAGTCGTTTCTCTATTTGACTAACACTCTCGGTCGTTATTTTCTATCTTCAAAAAACTATTAAATACACATGGTTATTGTATCCAAGTCGACAGCCAACTAATTTTCTTCCTTTTCGACCAGTGATAGTTTAAATATAGTTCTATCGACTTAATCATCGACTTCTTTTGTTGGCCGCTCTTTTTATCTCAAACGAACCACTCTTAGTGAATTCTAATAATGGTCAAATTCCATAGTTGACATAAGCAAGAATATCATCTTGGTCGATGGTCAATCATCCTGGTCACCACTCAAGCAACAATATGTCGATCATCTTTACACAGTGACATACTTAAGAGTCGTCCAATATTTAAAGGCTCGACCAACTCTGACCATTTTGACTTCCGACCATATCTTAGAAAAAATGTCGAAAAACAAATTAAATATCCATATCAACAATTCAATATGTTGTTAATGTTTACACAGTAACAACTTCACACCGACCAAAAGAAACTGTCCATCAATTGAACCACATACTTAAGAGTCGACCAATTTTTAAAGGCATCGACCAGCTCGATCAATGCTTAGCATTTACCGACCAAAAATGATGGTCAATACTTAGCATTTACATTGGTTGGGTAGAGTTTTTAAAGTGATCATTGTTTTAAAAGAGTCAGATTTATGACAACTAGTCAGACCTCGAATAAAGAAGAGCTCCATTGAAGCGATTGCTTTTTGTTGTATTCTTTCCATTTATAGTTGTATAACTTATATTGATTCAACATTTCATTACTATTGTTTAAGCACAAAATGTACTATATCCTCTGCTTACAACAGCAACAAAAGTTTACAACTTATCTATGTTTAAGTTTACACATTTAGAGAAATAACATTGATTCCTCTATCTTCAATACTAGGTACCTTGTAAACAATTAAATCAACATTCCTCATTATTCACAATGTATGTTTTCAAATCAGGTATGTTGCAAAAAACCGATAAAAGAAAGGCTGAATAGATGGACCTTGAAAAGGAAACGACTCAAAAAATACAAATGGAAACACTATTTAAAGACACTAAACCCATCATAGGTTGCAACCCTGAGTTCAAATGGGGTGAGTTGTACATAGCTATCAGAGACGGAAAAATACCTAATTTAACCTTGGAGGAAACCATAATTTATGAAAACATCAAGAGGTCCAACCTTCACAAGGCAACTACGCGACCAGAACTGTTTCACTACTCAGAGGTTATTGAATGGATCTTGCCCCATGTAGATACTACGACAAGGATAATTTCAAACGCCAATGGAGAATGGCTCACATCCTTCCAACCAACCCACCTTGCAGCCGCATACAAGTTTCCTACCTCCAATGTATTTTTAACTGATGATTGGGTAAGACGTTCTAATATAGATAATGTTGAATGTGCAAGGGAAATGCTGCTACCAAACAAACAACTTAGACCCAAACATACCAAGAAATATGCCACCGAAAACTTAAGGACCCCCTATAGAATCATAGTCATATTGTTGAGCAGACTCTTTGGTCTACCAAACGCCAACAACTATAAACTCAATTGGGTTCCATTGATATACCATGTTGCCACACATGGTACAATCTTCAATTGGGAAACTATTATTTCAGAAAGTATGGCGTCAACCATTTCTGCAGCTCAAATGGGGCTTTCACAAGGGAAATCAGAATTCTTCATGTCTAGCTACCTTATCGATTGCATATTAGTCAGCCACCCTTTCCCTAATTTGGGATGTACTTGGAATCAGAATAAAACTCTCATTCATGTAGCATATCAGCTAACTTGGGCTTACCAATATGCAGGGTACTACAAATTACTATGCGAAGAACTAATCATGCCCCTTTATTTACTCGTTTTCAATAAAGAAGCAAATTGTATGTCAGACAATGCCTTGGATGTAATAGGTGAATATGGAGACTATTACTTCTCATCAAAAGGCATATACATTAGAATGTATGGGGGCACAAAACCTCCTTCTCTATTGCCCAAATATGCTACAGATTACATTGTGCATAAAGAAGCGATCAGACAAGTGTTCATCAATGGAATTGGTAACTATCTCGATCACAACAAAATAGCCTCTTACCCACCTGTACCATTCAACATTGGTGGATACAAATTTCATAAGATTAAGGCAATGGAAGCCTTTATTGCAACCTTGGAACCTTTTCACTTTGGAACAAAACTATTTGTAGGAAATGACAACAAAGGCAAAGTGGCTAAACATTGTGCTTCTTATAAAATCACTTTTGAGAACTCAAATCACTTTCTGAAACAAGAACAAATATATAAAAGGGTACACAATATGACAAAGCTACACAACAAACTATATCTGAAGATTGTATCTACTTCTACCCAAACTACAACCAAAGAAAAGAAACTAGAAATACATAGGCAAAGAGAAGAGCCAGTAACAGTTGGTCAAATTCATCAATCGCCTCCAACTAGCCACAGTCGACAATTTCTACAAGCAACAAGTAGTCGGGATCGCCGACCAATAGATGGGAAAAACCCACATTCATGCAACAACGCACAGATAAGCTGTCAGTCGGAATTAAATAGGTTGTCAAATGATTATTTAATGCAGTCATCTACTTTTAATTCACATGCTCCAAATGCTTCCTGCATAAATGTCGACCTAGAAGATTGTTGGATACTCTTTTGCCAAGCACTGGAGAACCAGACTTCAAAGAAAATAGAAGCCTTTTGCGAACCTAAGAGTTCTACAAAAACGATGGTGCCCAAGAAAGGTCAGACTACAACCCATTCAGCCATAGCTAAAGTCCGTCAATTGGAGATGGCCTAAACACCACTGGAAATGTTAGGAACCCATGTCAACCCTTCTCTTTACTATGTTAGTATATTGTTGTTGGACGCATATGCTTTGTAAGTCGTCCCGTAGTATTTGTTGATCCGTAGTTTATATTAGCCCATAGTATTGACCCATAGTATTGGATGCATATGCTTTGTAAGTCGTCCTGTAGTATTATATGTCCCATGGTTTTGACTCATAGTATTGGGCATAGACTTAGTATATAAGTGTGTGTTGAGGTCATTGAAGGCACCGTGAAGTTAATTGTATTGAGCTTGCTCAAAGGAGGTTGCCCCCTCGAAGTGGTCCGTGATCAATATAAAAGTGATTTTGTTCTATTATTTCTGATATCTCGTGTATTTGCATTAATTAATTATTGCAGGTTCATCTCATCTGGTATCAGAGCACTTTCCTTGGCACAAGTGGGAAATTTTTTTTTCTTTTTTTGGGCAGCGACTTTCAGATCAATTTTTGAAACTTTCTGCACAAAATCAGAAGAAACCGATTGCATATCTGAATTTCTCTTTCAAAAATACGCAATTTCAAAAAAACAATCATCTCATTTGGAGTTCTAAAAGTGGAGATATCGCAGATTTAAAATCAGCAATTTTTTAGAATTTCAGTGACGGCCGCGGAAATTGCGGCAAGAAAATCTTTTGACCGAGTGCCCAGATTTATATTCCGCTTTCATGGGTAGAAGCAGAGTGGTTGTTCCAGTTCCGGAAACATGCTATAATAGTGATTCTGAGCAATATAGATCCGGTTTTTGAACATTGGGTGGAATTTCTACCCAAATTTTTTCTGTTGCAGGTTCGGATTTGAGAATAATCCCTATCCGCCTAACTGTGGGAAGTACTTTGGCATAAGCCCTAAAACTCATTATGAGGAGTACCACAGGAACCCCGAAGTAGCTGGCCCATTGAGAGGACCTGCCAGCGAAAAGGGCACTGACCCCTACCTGATTAACTAGTTCCCACCCGTGAGGTAAACCAAGAGCTGTCGTTTGTGGCAAAGCGGTTATCAGGTTTACCTGAGCCGTGGAGTGAGGGGTACTGCCCCAATACGCAAGCCGTCAGACAACATTGGTGGCCAAGTGAAAACCCTGAACTATTAGGAAGCCGCACATACCTGGGGTCCATATCTACTTTCAGCTGAACTATTGTCGATCACTGCTGCGCCGTTTCAGATCCATTTTGCAAGCCGTTCCAGATCCAGTCGTTCAGCGTTGTTCCAGATTCCTTCCGAGCCGTAGCCGCTCCAGTCTGTAAAAAAAAAAAAAATATATATATATATATATATATATATATATATAATTCAGTTTTTTCTCCATATCTTCCTTGTTTTACCTCTGTTCCCCTTGAAATTTTCAGGGAACCCCTGTCATTCCATTCTGCATATTTCATTCCTGAGGACCCTATCCTCAATTCCCCTTCCTACAGCCTGAAATCTCCAATTTGTCTATTTTTAGGGTTTGCCATAACTTCCTCAGATTTCACCCAATCCCCTTCAAATTTTACCACAGAGTTCCTTTCTGAATTCTGCTTCTTTGTTCCCTTCTGCCAAATTTTCTCATTCTTTCACCCCGCTTCTGAAATCCTCATTTTTGCTTCCCTATCTATCCAACAGTGTCCAAAACCGAGTCAAACCTCAATTACCCTTCTAATTTTTTCCCAAATCCAAATTTTCCCTTACTGAAGTAGTTCCTGTTTTTGTTTTCCTACCCAATCAACCAAAAAAAGAAAAAAGAAAAATCCTGGTTATGGTTGTCACCCGTGCAGGAGCAAAAACCATGGAGGAAGCACTTACAGCCATCCAAGCCAAACTCCAGGATCTGGATGAAAAATTTCTCGGTCTCCATCTTGAACATTCAGCTATGAACAACAAACGGCAGTCCGAGTCTTCAGCAGACAATGGGTTCTCTTCTTCGAGCAATTTCCGTGGTTCGAAGCTTGATTTTCCTCGCTTCAATGGTACCGATCCAACTGGATGGATATACCGGGCAGAACAATATTTCAGTCTGCATAATACTTTTGATGTTCAGAAAGTTCCACTTGCATCCTTTCATTTGGAACAGGAAGCCCTTCAATGGTACCGTTGGTATATCAAAGCTCATCCCGAGCCAAACTGGACAGATTTTTGCCACCTCATTTTGCCGCGATTTGGTCCTAGTGCTTTTGATGACTTCACGGGAGCACTCACTAAACTTCACCAAACTGGCACAGTGAGAGAGTATCAGACGGAATTTGAGAAACTAGCCAATCACACAGAAGGATTGTCTGATGAATTCTACAGGAGTTGTTTTATCAGTGGTCTCAAGGATGAAATCCGCTCAGAGGTCAAAATGTTTTGTCCCAACATAATGATGGAAGTCCTAGGGTTGGCTAAGCTGGCCGAGGACAAGATCGCAGCTCAACAACGCTCCAAACCCACCTTTGTTCCCTTCAGAAATATGGGTTCCCAACGAACTTCCATCACGCCTGCTCCTCAACCAACTCCTATCAAGCATTTGTTTGAAATAGAAATGCAGGCATGATGAGAAAAAGGGCTTTGCTATAATTGTGATGAGAAATTCACTCGGGGACATAGATGTGTTCAACAAAATCTCTATCTCTTGGATGTGGATTCTCTGCCTACCTTAGAACTTGGTGAAGAAGCTACAGATACAGTAGATGATCAGGTCGACATTCAACACCTGCCTGTTGACACCCCATCTCAGGACGACCCACCCGAGATCTCTCTCCATGCTTTAACCGGAGTCACCACCCCACAAACAATGCGAGTTAGGGGATACTTCAAGAAGCTCCCTCTTACCATCCTCATTGATTCTGGTAGCACTCATAACTTCATTGACCCTCGGATTGCCAAACAGGCTGATTGTTTTGTCCATCCTTGATCCAACTTTGAAGTCATGGTTGCCAATGGAGGTACCTTACCTTGAAAGGGGATGTGTCACAATGTGCGTATCTCTATGGAAGATTATAACCTACGCTCTGACATGTTTGCCTTGTCCTTAGGCGGATGCGATGTGGTTTTGGGCGTTCAATGGTTACGCACACTTGGCCCCATCTTATGGGATTTTGCGGAACTTTGGATGCAGTTCAAATTCAATGGGGCACAACACAAATTTATGGGCTTACAACCAGGGTCTCTCTGCATCATCAGTTCACATCGCCTGGAAAAAATCCTTAAGAAGAATTCACATGGTGTCATCGCTCAGCTCAATTCCATTCAGATGCACCCATCAACAGTCTCCACTACTTCCTTGGATAGATATGCAGGTATCTTTGCTGAACCAATGCGCTTGCTGCCTTCAAGAGACCTTTCCGGTAAGAATGTAGCCACATCTACTTCTCAGTAGGAAATGATGGCTATTTTGCATGCAGTATAGAAGTGGCAGCCATACCTATTAGGGAATTATTTCTGCATCAAGACTGATCTCCCGAGTCTGGAAATTTTCTTGGAACAATGGATCTCCTCCCCAACACACCTGCAATGGGTTATCCAACTCATGGGTTTTCCCTATGTGACCACTTACAAGAAGGGTAAGGACAATATGGTGGAAGATGCTCCTTCTCGCACAATTGATGACCCAGTTTCTCTTACAGCTCTTTCTCTGCTTGTTCCAAATTGGTTGCAATATGTTCAACAGGGTTATCTCTTCTATGAACTCCATGCTTCTTCATCAACAGGGCACTCTGGGTTTTGCAAAATGTATGACCGGGAACAATGTAACTTCTTCTGGCCGGGACTAAAAATGACAATTCAACAGATGGTGGCTGACGATGATACTTTCCAAGTCAACAAGGGGGAAATGACACTCCTTTCGCGATTGCTCAAACCCGTGCCCATCCCTACACAGCTTTGGCCAACTATTTCTATGGATTTCCTAGCAGCGCTCTGGTGGTACAATATCACATCTCAAAGGACACCATATGAAGCAGTCTATGGAAAAACACCGCATGTTCTTCTTCCATACACCCTTAGCAGCTCTCCAGTTCAGGAAATTGACTCGGTTCTTCGAAACCGCGATCAGATTCTTCTCATTCTGCAGGACAATCTTCACATGGACAGAATTCGCCTGAAACAACAAGCTGATCAGCACTGTTCTGAGCGCATTTTCCACGCAGCTGACAGGGTTCTTCTTCATCTACAGCCTTCCAAGCAATCCTCCTTGACACTTCAAAGGCGTCAGTGGCCCGAAATGCAAACCAAGGATGCTACCGGGGAACCACTCCTTCAGATTCTGCAGCAATTTCTCCAACCAAAGCTTTGAGGACAAAGCTTTTTCTAAGGGAGAGGGGATGTTAGGAACCCATGTCAACCCTTCTCTTTACTATGTTAGTAAATTGTTGTTGGACGCATATGCTTTGTAAGTCGTCCCATCGTATTTGTTGATCCGTAGTTTATATTAGCCCATAGTATTGGACGCATATGCTTTGTAAGTCGTCCCGTAGTATTATATGTCCCATGGTTTTGACTCATAGTATTGGGCATAGACTTAGTATATAAGTGTGTGTTGAGGTCATTGAAGGCACCGTGAAGTTAATTGTATTGAGCTTGCTCAAAGGAGGTTGCCCCCTCGAAGTGGCCCGTGATTAATATAAAAGTGATTATGTTCTGTTATTTATGATATCTCGTGTATTTGCATTAATTAATTATTGCAGGTTCATCTCAGGAAACTCGTTTACAGCTGGTTCGAAACGCTAAGGTACACAAGCCACACTAGCGAAAAGCTTGGAAAGACATTCTTGCATGGGAAAAGGAATCAAATGGCCATTGGAGGGAGCCAGCTGAAATACTGCTAACTGCTACCATTCTGCAATACATGAACGCACCTCTACTGGAATAGTTTGGTGGACTGAAAGACATTATTGCTCGATTCATAGTAAGCAGATATCATAATAGAAAATTCTATTTTGACACTCTAGTCGAAATAAATGGTGAGATCATCAACAAGATTACAGGGTTATCAAACAAAGTTGCAAATGTACCTAGTCGACAAACACCAGAATTGATCAAGGAGTTTACAGACCACCCAACTGGAAAGAATTCTCAAGGGTTATTGGTGACCCAGATAAAATATGAAAATTATAAAATAGCTGCGCGAATCATGTCCACCGCTTTGTCAAGCTCCGGTTGAGGGTCCGAATTAAAAATTGAAATGCTAGAGCCTGTCCTAGGCATGGAAAAAGAAGGAAAAATCTACAACTAGGCTAAGTACCTTGCCGAAATTATCAAGAACATATGTATGAAGTGCAAAGAGGTTGGAGTGCCCATTCGCTACCCATCTCTAATCATCTGGATAGCAATGACGGCTATAAGACTAGCAGGAAATAAAGACTTTACTAAAGAAGGGCCTGTGTTAATGAAAAACTTTTGTTGCTTTACGAAAGGAGGCAACAGACTTGGACTGTCGACAGTAAAGATTTGGCTAGAAGCCTGGTTTGAAGACTTCAAAGTTCGGTCGACCAGATGGAGAGTATCTCAGAATGTTCGACGGAGTCTGCCTCCGACCGCTCACATTGAACTTGCACTGGACCGTACATCAGTTTGGTACTTGGAAGGAGAAACCGGACCCACACAAGATCTCGACTATTACCCTTCAGTCGAGGAAATATTCAATGAGCTTCAAAGGAAATCCAACACAAAATTGATAATTCCTGCTATGGCACACCAAGTCGGCATTCCCATAGTCGAACCTTTAATGGATCCAGAGAAAGAAGAAGTGTATGAAATCCGCCTATATATGGACAATTTTACTTTTCAACCTCAGCCCGCGACCGGATTAGAACCTTTAGCACTTATGCTCATTCCACACCAAGATTCACTGGATGGAGTTGAACAATCGGATGAAGAGACCCTGTCGGACAATCCTGAGTACGCCTTGACAACCGACAACATCCACCAGATGGCCAACCAATTATCCATAGTTCGACATTCAAGAGTTGTACAAATATAAGGCAAGGGAAAAAGAAAATGACCATTGACGAGCCGACAGTGGAAGATGAAACTGAATTATACGACAGCGCAACACGAATATTGGAAGATGTAGCTAAGAAAAAAATACCTGTCGACGAGCAGTTAAAGAAATTTTTGGAATCTAAGCACCCTCGACCCAAAAAGAAAGTCAATCTTATCATCAATGATGTTGTCGACCTATCAGATAACTCAGCTCCACCATCACTAACCATTGTCACGGAGGATACTATTTTTTCTAGACCTATGGTAAGTACCCCACTTGCACTTCAAGCTCCATCTCAAGTTTTGAATATTGTACAAACTCTTCCTTACTCACTTAAAGAAACATTCCAAAATGATAGCGACATTACCCAATTCATGACTCAACTCCCGGCCATGTTCCCAGATTGGCAAAAAATCAAAACCAAGAAACCTGTATTCATAGACACTAGTTCACCAACAGATTTTTCCCCTCCTGGTGTCATCCCAAATGAACTTTTGAATCCATCAGATACCTTAGCACCGCAACCAATTGGCATGCACCATACCCACCTACAGCGCAATCCTGACACAAACAATCCAATTTTTGCTCAATAGACTTCTTCATTCATTCCTTTTCCAGTCAATCCGTCGATGGAAGTCCATTCACCTCCCCGACATGTCGTGAACTCACCACAACATTTCCCCAACGTTCAAGTTTTAGATGTAGTCTTATCCCCTGTAGTCAGTCGCGAACCGTCTTCCATTTCAAATCCTAACCCTCGTCTTCCAGTCGACGAAACACCTGTTTCGTCGACAGGTGAAATCGATACTAGTGTACCTTTCCAAAACCCTGCCAACGCGACGACCACAACATTGGAACCAATCCAACTTCAACAACAGGAAACACCAATTCCAAAATTATTGAAAGCAGCAGTCAAGTCAGCAGCAGAAACAACTGAAGCAGCAGTCGAGTCAACAGAACAAACAACTCACTCAGCAGTCAAGACAGTAGAGCAAGCAAAACAACTAACAAGTGAAGAAGTAGTTCCGACAAACACAGTAGAAATACCAAGAAGCTTAATACAAGCAGAACAGTCTACTGAAGAAGCACAAAAACAGATAGAATAGGTATCAGCAATAGTCGAGACTCAAAAAGAATCAGAACAGTAATCAGCGGCGCCAAAATCCAAAGGAATATCCAAGAAAAAGGAAAAAAACAAAAAACAATGACAACAAAAAGATCTTCAGCAACAGCAATAGCATCTGCACCACATATCTCAATTGAGTCGCTTATTGTACATCTCGACCAATTTGGGCCAATCTCGACATATTATCCACAACAAGCACCACAAGAAGAGCTCGACTTATTGGCTAATGTAATCAACAGAGAACAGCGACATAGACGACTGGAAGCAGAAGACCGAATTCACAAGGTGGAACAAGACCAAACTTTATTTATGACAAAGTGTCAAGACTTAGCGCAACAGGTCATACCAATTCCAGTCACCTCCGAAACGACAAGCACACTTGATAAAGAATTTCAGTTGTTCGAAGCTGTCATGTCGGCACTGTCTGAACAGCTGACCAAGGACCTAGAAGAACAAACCACAGTAACAGCGTCATTGATGTCGCGACAGTTTCTAACATTCAACTCAGCACACAATCAGCTCATACAGTATAATGATCAAGCAGAGATAGCAAACAATGTTCTTTGCAATTGGTACAAATATTATGGCAACATGTTTACAGAAATGCGGGAGACAAGCAAGACAATTGATAGTCTTCATAAAGAACACCAAGTAGTTGATGAAACCATGGACAAAAGTATTGAGGAACATCTGATAATGGAAAATAGGAAACTGGAGAAATTGGAAAAAAGTGAAGCACAGTTGTGTAGCCAGGCTCGTCATAACCTTGACAAAGTAGAGCAACTCTGACCACATCTTCAAACACTGCTTTCAACTGCAAATGAGAAAATGGAGCTCTTCGGTTCTGACCTAATTCATTTATAGGGAAAAACTACTCAAGAACAAATAACCCACTTGTCGGCCCTTACAACACTTACTATTGACATCCAAAACACACTACACGATTGGGAGAGCTTCCAGCACCAAATGTCAATTTTAGCTGAAGCAATTGCCGAGGTCTGTCTACAACAACCAACAGCGACCAGTTCCACTCCAAACAACTCATAACAACTGCATTTATCACTTAAAGCACAGTTGTACACAACTTTTGTTCAGTAATTTTGCACACTCCGGTGGACTGTTTGCAATATAAGTGGAGAAGACCCGTCAACCAGTCCAAATATGTCGATCAGTTGCACCAACAATACAGTTGTATAATTGAATGTAAACATCTATATATACGATGTTGAGCCAATATAATGATTAACTAATATCTGTTCATGTATAGTTTTACCCTTGATGTTTAGCTCAACATCTTATATGGTCAAATTTTTGCAGCATTGTTGGGTTTAGATTCTCTTATCCTGCACATTTCCTAATATAAATTTATTGTTTTTAATAGTTAAAAGGTATTTTATCTGGAATTTTTTGTCTCATTACGGTTATAATGTATTGAAGAAAAACCTTCTAGTTATTCATTTCCTTTGATTATAGGAGTATTATGCAATGTGAATAAACTAAAATACTGGAACAAGTTCGCTTATCTTTTTATGATAGGTGTTAAATATCGAGTGATGACATTTTATAAACATTCAGGGTTCATTCATCCTTATTTGTTTTCAAACTCACCACGTCGGAAATATTAAACACCGAGACAATTGCAAAAGTTCATCAACTTTATAAGTTTTCCGGACAGGTCAAAACGAATTTGTGTTTAATGAAAATTAGGTCAGAGGATGTCAGAGAGGTCGGACGAAGTAGAGGAGGTCGGAGGAGGCCAGACAAGTCGGAGCAGGTCGAGGAGGTCGGAGGAAGTCGCGGGACATCAGAGGAGGTATTTGTTTTTTAAAAAGTGGTTAAAACTTCAATATGGTTGATCTCTTCGGTGGATAGTAATATGGTCAATGACCAAATGTCATCGGTCGCCTTTGTCAAATATGGTTGACTCTTTTATATTTATACAATTGTTTTTTAATTGATTATATAATTTCTAAAGGAAAAAACGCATGCTTTTAATAGTTACACCCAATTAAATTACAATTTCCTTATCATTAAATATATAACGTCTTTGTCGGAGGAGAAGTCGGACGAAGTCGAGGAGGTCAGAGGAGGCCGGACAGGTCGGATCACGTCGAGGAGGTCGGAGGAAGTCGCAGGAGGTCGGAGGAGGTATTTGTTTTGTAAAGAGTGGTTAAAACTTCAATATGGTCGGTCTCTTCGGTGGATAGTAATATGGTCGATGACCAAATGTCATCCGTCGACTTTGTCAAATATGGTCAACTCTTTTATATTTATACAATTTTTTTTTAATTGATTATATAAATTCTAAAGGAAAAAACGTAGGCTTTTAATAGTTACACCCACTTAAATAACAATTTCCTTATCATTAAATATATAACGTCTTTGTGTTTATTGATTCGTTGTATACTAAAGCGAAAGAAAAATTGTCTCTAACATTGTTACAAAATTCACTCTTTTCCTAACAACGTTCACTTTTGCACCTCCAAGGACAAATACTAGTTATTTTGCAACTAACAATAATTAGGCATCAATTAGTTATAACCATAGGTGTCAATGATGAAACTTCACACTACAACAAAACGAGAAATTAGCGCCGAAAATTGCGTCATTTTTTAGTCTATTTTTTTCCGATTTGAACTCAATGATAAGCGCTAAATCTAGCACCGCGCTACATTTTCCAATTGTGTTGACTTTTGCGTTGAGTTTGGCGCTGATTTTTGCTCTCTCTTTTGGAGTTGAGGCTTGTGTTGATTTTTTGCACTAAATAATATTGTTCTTTTTAATTTATTTTTATCTTTATATATATCATCATTTTAAAATACAAAAAATCATTTTTTAATATTATAACTTTTGATATCATTATCCATATAAAAAATAAAATTAAAAATTATATGTAATAGAAATTTAACTCACATATTCTTAAGTATTAGAAGCACTTAAATTTTAGGTATATATACCTAAATCATTCCACTATTGTTTATTAAAATATTATAAACTTATCACACTTTATTATATAGAATTCATTCCACCATTAGTTCTCAAGATATTATAAACTTGTCCTCTAAAAAATATCATAAAAATAAAAGTATTAGCCACCAGTATTTATCAAAATACGATAAACTTATCACATTTTATATATACATATACTCAATTCATTCCATCGTTATTTCTCAAAATATTTATAAGTTTATTCTTTAAAAAAATATCACCAGCCTAGATCCAAATCTTAGGCTCTATCAAGCAAAAGGGATCAAATCGGATCAAATCTCCCCAGATGCAAACCTCTCCTTGATTTGTATTATTCTTTTTTGTTTCGACAAACACTCTAAAGTTCCATATTTACTTTTTACTTTATATTAAAAGTAAAAAGTAAAGTCTCTAGTTTAAGTCCCATATTTATTTTTTACTTTGTATTATTCTTTTAGTTTAAGTCTCATATTTACTTTTTACTTTGTATTAATATTTTTGTTTATGACCTACATAATATTTACCACCTAATCCTAAGTTCTAAAGTCTCTAGTTTAAGTCTCATATTTACTTTTTACTTTGTATTATTCTTTTTGTTTATGGCTGATATTACTTTTTACTTTGTATTTTTTTTTGTTTACTTTGTATTATTTTGTTATTCGACAAACTCACACGTGTTACAAGATCTCCCTTTTTTGTTTACTTAGTATTATTTTGTTACTCCACAAACTCACACATGTTACAAGATCTCCCTTTTTTGTTTACTTAGTATTATTTTGTTACTTGACAAACTCACACATGTTACAAGATCTCCCTCATACTGAGCTGTAAAACACCTCTCAACGCAATAAAAATATAAATATTAACTTTCATTCCACCATTATTTCTCAAGTTATTATAAGTTTATCTTTTAAAACAATATCATAAAAATATAAATATTAACTTTCATTCCACCATTATTTCTCAAGTTATTATAAGTTTATCTTTTAAAACAATATCATAAAAATATAAATATTAGCATTCATTCCACCGTTATTTCTCAAGATATTATAAGTTTATCCTTTAAAAAGATATCATAAAATATATAAATATTAGCATTATGTCGAGTTGACAAAGAAATATATAAATTGTCCAGTGTAGACTGTACACTGATAGTTGACAAAGGAATATATAAATTGTCCAATCATGTTTTTAACTTAGACTGTTCACTGATAAGGTCATTATTCATTAAAAATGTGTGTAGATTGATAGGGTTATTATTAATTAAAAATGTAATACCAGTCTCGTCAAGTATCTCGTGCTTTTCTCAAACGTCGTTGATGCGTTCTCCACTTTGTTAATGTCAATCATTGGCATGATTCCAACGGCCTAACTCAGCACTACTAAAAGGATTTTAATGGAATAATTCTTCCACTAAAAGGATTTTAATGGAATAATTCTTCCACTTAAGGCCAGTACAAGGACGTGCAAGACATAAATTCCACTTCTCTCAATTTTATTCTCCTCTCCGTTCACTTTACCAGTGGACTGTACTTGCACTATGTGGAGGAATCAAATCTCATGAATAATGCAGCAGTGCTATATACAGAGGCTTCGTTCATGGCAGGATAGGAACTCGAAATCTTTTAGACATGGATTTCGATCTTCAAGCAGAGAACCAAACCCGTCAAATCGCTACTATTGGAGTAGCGTCTAAAAAATTGTGCAAAATCGATGGGCAGTGCATAGAGCCGTTGGGATTCTTTTGGGGTATTCTGTTAACAATCATGGCGTCTCTGATAAGCCTCCTGGGAATGGTAGCGTGGATATTTGGGTTTGTTGGTTAACCCTGTTTTTAGTGTTTTTTAAACTAGGAATCTTTATGGGTTTTAAGATCTTTTATTTAGTCGACTGCAGGTCATTTAATAAGGCTATTAGATCTCAAGTACTTGAAATCCAACAGCCAACGGACCTACTACCACAGCATTAAATGATCTGCATCAAACTGAATAATAGCATTTTTTCTGTACTTTCAATTTAGGTTTTCTGCCCATAGATTTGGTAGATTTGGTTGGTTAACGATCATATATTTATTGATGGGGTGTTTTGTGTTGTGACAGTATGCTAGTAACGTTGATATGCCAGCGCCGTATGCGTGACACTATTTTGGTAGAGGTTGCCTTGGAGCTTGTCAAAGCTCCTCTTTACACAATGAAATGCTTCAACGGTTCCGAGAGCTGGCCTGCCTCTGAGCACAATGGGCTCTCTGGGGATTTGCCATTTTATTCTTATTATGCTTTGTAAGGTAATCATATGTAAATTGAGTTATTGAAAGTTATCATGAAAATATTACGGAGCTTATTAAGTTATTTCTCACGTACGCCATTGTTTGAGAAGCAAGCAGATGATACCAAGAAATTTTTGTGACAGTCTCAGGGAAATGCTTGGAGGGTTGGATCTGGCCCGAAATTAACAGACAAGGTCTTCTGTCTGCCGCAGCCACAAGATTCGACTTCTCAAATGCTCTTTCATCGTCAACCGCTCCAGCCGGGTTCGTCCTCAGGCATCAAGTCGAAACCTCTCACTTTAGGTGTCGATGGTTTCAATGCATCTCCTATTTTTATCACAGTTGATGATTAATCATGCCTCCTGAGGCTTATCTTATGGTTTATGTTTTGATTTGGGACTTTCATTTTTAGCTCTTTCTGGTCAGGTGGTCATAACCCCGGGCTTGTGGGAACTTTTTAACTTCTACCAAAAAAACTCTTAGTTTATAGCTTTGCTTGGACTGATAGTTTTTAGAATCAAGAGAGCTTTTTAATGGCTCAGACTTAACTTAAGTTCTGACTCATTGTAAATTTTGGGGAGTTCTTTATGTATAGTTTTGGTTGCAGGAATGGATTCAGCCATTTCCATTATCCCTGGGTATCTTGATTATACATTTCTAGCAACCCAAAACTGTCATTTAATCAATTTTAGCGAGATTTTCGTCAAAAAAATCACCGAATTATTGGTGCAAACGATCTCTTATTCTGTTAATATAGATTTAAAAGTTATAAAAAATAATAATAATAATAATAAAACTTATAAAATAATTAATTATATAGATGATGATAATTTGGTATATTTTGATTAATTTTGAAATATGATACCTTATTGATTTGTTTGTTTGTATATTTTATTTTTATGATAAAGATGATGGGAAAGAAGCTTTCTTAAACTTTTACAATTTTGATAAGTTAATAAGATATGAAGTTGACCATTGTTATAATTGAAATTTAATTAAAAAAACATATTGAAAAGAAAAGATATCTATCCTTTATTTTGATGACAAATTTTTTAATCTCAAAATTTTATAAATTTGTGGAGTATGTTGAGCATTGTTATAATTGAAATTTAATAAAATAAACATACTGAAAAAAACAAAGATATCTATCCTTTATTTTGATGACAAATTTTTTAATCTCCAAATTTTATAAATTTGTGGAGTCTCCAATTTTACTTGAAATCAATGACAATTCCGTATTTTCACTAATTATGTTGATTTTTTTAAAGATTGATTTTCTAAATAAAATTAAAATTATTATTATGAAATATTCTTTATTTGGGTTCAATATGGGTTCACCGGAATCACCGGAATCAAGCGAGCATGCATGTGGACTGGCGAAGGGGCCTGCACTTGAACTTGGTTTTAGACGGGTCCACTTTGATGGTGTTGGTCGGCGCACTCCTCCTTGAAGCAAGAAAGGCAGGTGGACATGTGTGCAAGTTCAATTTGAAGCAAGAAAGGCAGGTGGACATGTGTGCAAGTTCAATTCATTCAAAAGAATATGGAGAAGGAAGGATTTGTGCTAAGGTATGCCTATGATGCGTTGAGGAAGACTTGTGGAAGCAACAAAGGGTGAACATGCAGACAGTGAAGGTACTTTGGATGAGATACTTGGTGGTCATGCATGCTTGCTTGAAGGATTGTTTCAGCAGTCTTGATGGAGACGTGTTCAAGCATTGTCTAATTCTATTGTACATTTGTAATCATGCATTGGTTTTGAGGGCACATGTCTGGCGTGTTATAACTGGCACTCAAATTGTACCGGTATTCCGACGACCGGCGACCGAAAATTTTCCGGCGAGGCACAGTTCCACCTTTTCTAGTTTTTTTTTTTGGAATTTCGACGATCTAGGTCGTCTTAAAATGGGCCAAAACCCCTGCAGACACAGTTCCATGGCATAGTTCCACAGTAAATGGGGTGGAACTACGATTCCGCTGATTTTTATAATTGGATCTAGGGAACAAATCGTCGGAAAAGCGAGGCGATTTGAGTGCTAGTTATCCCACGCCCACACGCCTTTGTTGTGATATGTACATTGTAACTTCTTCATAATAAAATATTCTTGGTGCCTTGTTTGGGCACCTCATCTACATGTGTGTTTGGATTGTTGGTTCATTGTTATTGTTCTTTATACTGCGATGTTATATAATATGAGCTAAGATGTTATGTAATATTGACCAAGCGTTGAAAACGGCTAAGTGATGAACATATGCTTACACATAGACTGTTAGATGAATTGTTGAGTAGGGTAAGGTGTGATATTTTAGTATTGTATCTAAAGGCATAGGTATGGGCAGTCTTGAGTGAAGAGATGTAGTATGCATGCAGTAAATGCAAGTTGGGTAGACCCTTGCATTAACACATGGCAGTGCCACACTCTCTTAGACGGCTCAAAAAATGAAAAATTGGGTGTGACGCTCCTAGGGTCATGACGGAACTATCAAAGCATAACATAAAACTCTTCACCACTTTTGAGTAGGAAAATTGGTGGAGTACACTAGGTAGGCATATCTGGGTGCACCTCTTGAAGTTGTGACCAAGATTGGAACCAAGGTTGTGAGGTGTGGGCACATGCACAGTGAAGTCTTTCGAGTGAGAATACCAAAGTGCAAGTGTGCCAAAATTGCATGGGAAAATTTGGGCAAGAGAAGACTTGTGTGCGACAAGACAATAGTGCTTCGCATCGTTGGTGCAGAAAGTGGGTGACAATTCACATGTTCAAGGGAAAGAGCATGGATCACATACCCATTGGTGTTCAGTGATGTTCGAGTACTCCTCACAATAGTGTGTTGCAAGATAGACTTGTTGCGCCGAAGAGGTGCATTCTACAGTCCAGTAGGGGGAGATGTGTAACTCCTTCCGTGCTCATCCTCAAGGTGACATGTGTCATTTTTAAACTAGCCTAGATCCAAATCCTAAGGCTCTATCAAGCGCCGAGAGGGATCAAATCTCCCGAGGTGCAAACCTCTCCTCAAAAAGCTCCTTGAGTGCAATACCTGAAAAGAGGCTTGCACCTTGAAAGATTTGATCCCTCTTGGCGCTTGATAGAGCCTTAGGATTTGGATCTAGGCTGGTTTCAGTTGTGGGCGGTGACACAAAACTAGAGTTTGATAAGCATGGTAAGGAACAAGTTAAGTTGAAATCAAAGATACGAGTATCATCATAATGTAAGTAATAAGTATTAAGGATTGAGTAAATTGTTAAAGTGGAAAATAGAGACAATAATTTTGTAAGGATTAAATAAATGAATATATGGTTTACATCATTATCATTCTCAATCTATCTTCTTCATCTTTTCTTATCTTCACCCCTGGTAGTTTTGACATCTTCTCATATCGATCATATGAGAATGGAGGTTGAAATCATAGACCTGCCAATTCTTTAACTCGAGATATTGCTGTAAATGTCATCCCCTGCCTCTCTTGCTTTCCAATTCTAATAATAGCTTTCTCCAATGTCAATCCTTGTGACTTATGGATTGTTAAACCCCAAGCGAGTTTCAATGGAAGTTGTTTTTTGTTACCTCTTTCTATAGGTGTAATAGGAACAACCTAAGGAAACTATTCATCCCATGGTCCCCCCACATAATTGTCAAATTTTATTAAAACATACATGGGTGGTTCTGGAGACGAACTTCCAGGGTTATATACAATTTGTTGTATAACTCCAAGAGCACCATTGACGAGTCCTGCATCAATCCAGAGGTTTGATGTCAGCATTACCCTTGCTCCTATGGCTATAAGTAATTCAACTTCCAACCCTTCTTCATCTCCTTCCATAGAATAATTGCTTCGTACAGATGTAGCAATACTGGTCACAATGAGACAGTTTAGGCTTCTTATTAAATGCTTGTTATGACAGTTTACATCATCATTTGTCGCAAACAAATGTATCGCCTTATCGAAGGAATTTTTCATTGTAGCATGTAAGGAAGTATCTGTACGAGTCATCAGTAATTTCCAATCCTCTATTGTTGGAATTGCATCTCTAATATTCATTAACACATTACGAATAGATATTTGTTCATTGCTTTGCCCATTCTATTGAAACACAGTATCGAGGGTCACAACTATTGTGAATGTGTTCCACAATTTTTTTGCGATACCTTCCGATGCATATACAGGCTTATCCATGACAAGCGGAAATTGTCCCAAATCACTGACCAATATAATTGATCGACCCCAAAAGGTATATTAGCATATTCTGGGAAGGCTTGGAGAAGTCTTGAATCTATTCTGATTAATAGATTTTTTCCAATAAAACTCATTTCATCAATCAAAATATATTTCACATTCCTCAACTCTTCTTGTAAGTTAATTAAAGTCGGTCCTCGTAATGGATTGATTTCTTTGATCGGTATATGAAGTGCAGAATGAACTATTCTTGCGGATATGTTGAAAGCTGCCACTCCCATAGGAGCTAGAAGAAGTAATGGAATTTTCCCTGGATGAGAGAGATTTTCAAGTGTATTTTTAATGGCTCCAATCAAATATGACTTTTCGGTTCCTGCAGTCCCTTGGATTATCATGCGTAGTGGATCAAAACCCGTTCTATAATGCTCAAGGATAACATCATATGTTATTCTTTGCTTCTCCCCCAAACTATCAATTGAGTAAGACTTTGCATGTTGATTAGTAGAAATCGTTTTCAATTTTCGCATATCAGAGATGAAATGAATTGCACGACTAGAGGTCTCTTCATCTACAAAAGCAGTGTTCCAATCATGCATACGATCAAGATCCCTATGTCCAAGCATCTCAAACTCATTATAATTTATAAATTGATCCCTGGAATCTCTCTGTGGAATTGGATGTTCTTCTTCTTCGTTGGAATCTCAAGCATTTGTAGGCATAGGTTGGAAATCAACATGTCAAGGTACATATTGCAAATTTTGCCAATTCTGTACTATTTCATCAGATGTGTGGCCTATATCTCTTTGAAAGTCACGAAATGTCTTGTACAAAACCAACTCGGACCAACACAATTCGACAAACTTGTCATCTTTTCGATTAGGAATAGAGTTAAATCTAGGAAACACATGTACAATAGATGCATTACTTCGTGGTAACCATTTTTCCCCCCATCGACATTTGTCATATGACCAATATTTTGCAACATCTATCAATTTAAGTTGCTCCATATTCTCTGGTCGCTTAATATATGCATCAATCAGAGAATTATCATTGTCAGCATTATATGTTTCAACTTGTACTTGTTTGAAAACCTTCATACCGACATTTAGAACCACAAAACGATGGCTACATTCTGAAAGAGGAAGCTCTAGAAGCATATGGCATGTCTCTTGTGCACCAATGTCTCTATCCACAATGGATTCACACAACAAACTTTTATATGCACGTGTTGCTGGTTCGTTTAGATTTTGGATAGAAGAGACTCACATCAACATATTGTGGAAATTTTCAGATCCCTTTTCTGATTTGGCAGCGTATTTTGCTATGTAATTAGTAACGACGCACTTGGAAAGTACAGGCTGCAAATCTATATTAGCCCTCCACATCGTTAGTGTTTCACGATTATGTGTATTCACTCTGTCATCATTTCGTCTAGGTTCAAACTTTTTTTCTCCTTGTTCATCAATGTAAAGTTTTGACTAGTCACACAGATCCCATGCTGCATGGTACCGACATACCAATTTTCCTCCCTTCTTTCAAAGACAACTTCTCTCATTGCAGGTAATATGACACTCAACACAATTAAGGAGTTCTTCATAATTAGTCATTGGATCAGTGTTAGGAACCCATGTCTTTACTTTGTTAGTATGTTATTGTTGGACGCATATGCTTTGTAAGTCGTCCCGTAGTATTTGTTGATCAATAGTTTGTGTTATTGTTGTTGGCGCATATGCTTTGTAAGTCGCCCGTAGTATTGTTGATCCATAGTTTGTAGTGGCCCATGGTTTTGACCCATAGTATCAGCGCCTAGACTTAGTATATAAGTGTGTGTTGAGACCTATGAAGGCACCGTGAAGTTATTTGTATTGAGCTTGCTCATAGGAGGTTGCCCTCTCGAAGTGGCCTGTGATCAATATAAAAGTGATTCTGAGTTCTGTCATTTATGCTATTTCGCATATTCGTATTAATTAAATTGTTGCAGGTGCCTCACAATCAGATTGAAATATTTGTTCTGTGCCTTTTACACAAGGATGATCATCTACATTATCTCCAATTTGAATCTTTCACTATTGTCCCTCACGTGGATTTATTGTATGCACACATTTGTCAAAATAATTTTTTGTAGATATAACTTCTCTAGGATCATCCCAATTCAGAGTGTCGATGTTGGGAGCATTTTTTAACCAAAGAAACCCATGGACATGAGGAGATCCACGATGTTACCATTCATAGTGACTCCAAAAATATGTGGCTTGATGAAAATGTTTGAAAACCTCTTCTCAAAACATTGTATGTATCAAGTGCATATAATGTGCCACAATGTGAGGATTATCAATTACATTTTGACATCGCCATTTTCTTGCTTCACGTGGATTTGTAAGACTTGTGCCTAGCATTAATTTATGCAAATCAGGCCACTGCATATCCGCTGCACTTAGTGTGAAGAATATTGTCGGACAACCTATCTGTTGAATCAAGTCAGATAACTCTTGGCGACACTTGCTCCAACATGCACGTGTGCCTCTCAATACCATTCCAAATCTCATTAATCTTTCTCCCAATCTTGAATCTGGAAGATTTTGTAAATGTTGTCATAACTCTTCCATTGATGTGGGTAGTTCACTAATATTTTTTTTGACAAAAATTGTTGAGGAATCTTGAGCATGATGCCTCATTATGATATTCAATAGAAAATATCTAAAGTGAGGGCGCCTTCCAAATCTGTTATCATGATATCTGAGAAGATGTTTTGCATACTCATGTAGATGGACATTTCGCATTCGCGGTTGTAACCAATCAACCTCTCCTTTAGGGAACAATGCTGGAAATGCCATATCAAATAATCCAACAGTGTTATACTCGTTAATCGAAGATGAGCCAATGCCAGGCTAGTTAAGCACTTCAGTCAATTCATCATTTCCATTATTTTCATCCGGATTAGGATTATTTTCCCATGCTCTAATAATTTCTATCTCTCGTGATGCACTTGGAAGCCTTGATGCAAAATAAGTTGTTTGTAAACCGTCTAGCATGTCATCAACTCCTGGTATCCCTTCCAACATTTCAAATTCTGTGTCGTCATCAATATCGTGAAGAGTAATAGAATTAAGCATATGTGAAATATCTGTGGCATTTTCAGGTAACTCTTCTACTGCATCATAATCAACTCGAACATCTCGATAATATGGATCATTCTGAATCTTATATAATAATGCGTCCATAAATTTTTGTTTTCTAATAGTGAAATCATAACTGGATCCCTGTCGTCCTTTTTTTCGCACAACAACCATTAAGTCCAAGTTGTTAATATGTCTTGGCAATGTCTTAGCAACATCTTTTATCTCTTGTGGAAAACTAATGGTGTGTCCTCGATATTTGTATTGTCCACCTATTGAATGCATCACCTGCAAAATTGGACTTGCACGTGCTATCAACATCTCTTCAACTTGTGTGAGATCTGCAAGGACATGCGGTTGAGATCCTGGATCCATGTGGTTCTTATCTGAGAATCTATGATTCGATCTCTCTCTCAGACATCGCACACACATTGGACCTGTACTTGTATTACGTACTTGGATTCCAGCATAGGACTCCAGGTAGACATGACACATTTCCACTTTTTCTAATCGATCAACTCGTTCACGAAAATTGCGATGTATAGTATACATTTCTTCAGATGGTACCGATATATTAGTGTCAATTTCAATCTCCTTATCTCAGACCATTACACATTGAGCATCTTTGGCTGTTACACATTGAGCATCTCCCACAGTTGGTTCTACGAGTAGATTGACTGAATATTGTCGTTGTCGTTCCGCAAAGTGATTTCTTTGTTCTTCCACTTGCTTCAACTTTCTCTCTTGATATGCTCTTTATCAGTCAAGGTTTCGTTTTCTTTGTTGTTCTTGTTCTGCTGTTGTCATTTCGTCCAACTTTTTTTTTCGACGTTCTTTTTGTCGAAGTGCATTCTATTTTTTGCATTCTTCGTGTTCTTCTGTTGTCATTTTATTGACATATTTAGATGGTACCTCAATATTAGCGTCAATCTCAATCGCCATGTGCTGTTCTACATTTTGATTTATTTGTTCCACAAATTGATTTCTTTGTTCTTCCAGATGATTCAACTTTTTTTCTCGCTTCGCTCTTTGTCGTTCAGCGTTTCAGTTTTTTTGTTTCTCTTTCTCTTCTGCTATCAATTTGCCTAACTTTCTTTTTCAATATTCTTTCTGTCGTTCAGCGTTTCATTTTCTTCGCTCTTCTCGTTCTTCTGCTATCATTTCATACACCTTTCGTCTCACGTCTTCTGCTTTTTGTTTCAACTCTTCTTCTCGTTTGTTTGCTGCCAATTTATTATGATTTTGTATGTGTTGTTCTGCTCTTTGTTTCAAGTCTTCTTCTCGTTCTTTTGGTGTAATTTCTTTAGATTGTACCGCGATATTAGCGTCAATATCAATCGCCATATCTTGTTCTACATTTTGATTTATTTCTTGTTCTGTAAATTGATTTCTTTGTTCTTCCAGATGCTTCAACTTTTTCTCTTGATTCGCTCTTTGTCATTCAACGTTTCGTTTTTTTTGCTCCTCTGCTGTCAATTTGTCTAACTTTCTTTTTCGATATTCTCTCTGTCGTTTAGCATTTTGTTTTCTTTGCTCTTCTCGTTCTTCTGTTGTCATTCCATACATCTTTCGTCTCACATCTTCTGTTTTTTGTTTCAAGTCTTCTTCTCGTTCTTTTGCTATCATCTCGTTAGTTTTTTGTTGTTCTTCTGTTTGTCTCATAGCATCCTCCGCATGCACATCTTCCATTTCTAGTGTAGAATCTATATAAAAAATGTCAACGATTAACATATACACTGATATTAATGCATATTTGTAATCCACACTGAAATCAATGCTTTACACTGAAATATATGCCATTTGAAAATATAATTCACTAAAATCTATGCAATTTAAAAAAAAATACACTGAAATCAATGCAAATGAAAAATTCAATATAGTTTAAAAAATCAATATATTTTCCCAAAAAATAGGTGCTTTAGAAGGATTGAACATTGGACCTCACACCCATTATCCCCACACCCTTACCACTATACTACAAGTAGTTCTTATTATAAATAATATAAATATTCTATATAAACTTCAAAATGGGGGAAGGGTGGATCAAAAGGATTTGACACCGTGACCTACCCATGACCATCACACTGTGTTACCAATGGGGTACACCCAATTGTCTATAATTTTAACAATGTAATATATTTATATATTTGGATTGAGAGATTTAAGATTTTAAATTTAATCCTCCTTTTGGGATATTAAGTTGAAATTTAATTTAAATTTTGCTTTATATTTTAATTCTAACTAAATATAAATCTAAAATAAATCTAACTAAACACTAAATGTAATTCTAACTAATATTTTTAAATCTAACTAAATATAACTCTAAAATAAATATTTTAATTTTAAATCTAACTTTAAAACTAAAATTATATTTAAAATTAATTTTAAATATAAATATAAATCTAAAACTAAAACTAATATTTATAAATCTAACTAAATATTTTAATTTTAAATCTAACTTCATATTTTGTTTCAGGTTTCATGTTTTTACAATGTAAACCATAAAAGCAATTTATAATAAATGATAGTGTCACGGCTAAATTCAACTATATTTCAAATTCTATAGAAATCACAATGGATAGCAACCATGAAGTTCCAGTGAAGTACTGGTACAGGTACGAAGAGAAATTATATTTTCACAGGTTGCAGGTGAATGTTGCAGGCTTCTTATTAAATTGCAGGTTGCAGGTGAATGTTGCAGGTGATGGTGTGGATGGCGGCGAGGTGGGGAGGAGGATGGACGCCAGGGAGGATCGTTGATGGCGGGAGGGGAGGATGGGGGAGGCGGCGGTGGATGTAGCAAGCGACGGTGGGAGGGGAGGAGGATGGATGCCGGGAAGGGACGATGGCGGGAGGGCTGGATGGTGGCGGGGTAGGGAGGAGGATGGATGCCAGGGAGGATCGCTGATGGCGGGAGGAAAGGATGGGGGAGGCGGCGGGAGGGGAGGAGGATGGACGCCGGGAGAGGAGGATGGCGGCGGGGTGGGGAGGAAGATGGACGCCAGGGAGGATCGCTGGTGGCGGGAGGGGAGGATAGGGGAGGCGGCGGTGGATATAGTTCCATGAAGTACTGGTATAGGTATGAAGAGAAATTTTATTTTCATAGGTTGCAGGTGATGGTGTGGATGGCGGCGGGGTGGGGAGGAGGATGGACGCCAGGGAAGATCACTGATGGCGGGAGGGGAGGATGGGGGAGGCGGCGGCAAATGTAGCAGGCGGCGGCGGGAGGGGAGGAGGATGGACGCCGGGAGGGGAGGATGGCGGCGGGGTGGGGAGGAGGATTGACTCCAGGGAGGATCGCTGGTGGCGGGAGGGGAGGATAGGGGAGGCGGCGGCGGATGTAGCAGGCGACGGCGGGAGTGGAGGATGATGGATGCCGGGAGGGGAGGATGGCGGCGGGGTGGGGAGGAGGATAGACGCCGGGGTGGGGAGGATGGCGGTGGGAGGCGAATGTTGCAGGTGTCGAATGGAGGGAGGGATGGATTGGGAGAGGAGGCGAATGATCCAGGCATGCAGGTGGAAGGATGGAGGGAGGGATAGAGGGGGCGAGGAGGCGGGAGGATGGATCAGAGGCGGGAGGCGAATGATCCAGGCGTCAAATGAGCGTGCAGGTGGAAGGATGGAGGGAGGGATGGATGGGGCGAGGAGGCCTGCCGAGGAGGATGAGCGTACAAGCGGGAGGGAGGAGGCGAGGAGGTCTGCGGAGGAGGAGAGGATTATGATAAAAAAAGGCTTCAAATTAAATTTCAAAGCAGATTACCTATTGGTTGTTATGATTTTCGTTCTGATTTCTCTTATATTTGTGCAAAGTTCAGTTTTTTACAATTGTTTTATGTTGGTTTTTTGTTTATATAGCCATTGATTTCAAATGTGTTTTTCAAACGAGCGTGTTTTTTCAATGGCCAACATCATATTAATTCCTTTTCACTGCTTATTACATTTTATTAGTTTTGATTTTTATTTTATACATTTTATTAAATGTAATGCTACATTTTTATGATTTATTAGATATAGATCTCCCTCATACTGGGCAGTAGAGCGCCTCTGGACGCAAAAAAAATAAAATGTTGTATATCCTTTTAATAAAATATTATAAAAATAGCATGTATACTATTTAAAACATTTACAACATCACACACACACACACACATATATATATAATTATAAAAATAAGATAAATTAAATTAAAACACTTCCTCAACATTTGCATTCTAAAAAGGGGTTTGCACTTCGAAAGATTTGATCCCTTTCGGTGCTTGGTAGATCCCCTTTAATATGGATCTATGTTAATGTATATTTTGGTGAGGATGTAGGACAAAATCATTGAGAGTTCAGTGCCTTGCAATGGGACATCAAAGGTAGTCTTCCTCACACATTGGCTTTGGGGAAATATTGTGCGGACCTTTGGAAGCACTTGGAAGGTCAAATATTGGCAGGGGTTCGATATGAGTAGCATAGAAGATGAGTCCATTGAAACCAAGGTGGATACCATGAAGGTGGGCTTGGACCAATGGAAGAGAAAGTTCCATAAGTTGTGTGAAGTTCACATGAAGAGGTTGGCACAAACCAATATGCAGTTTGAATATTCGAAAATGAAGTTGGAAGTGTTGGCGACCCAATTGAAGCATTGGGTGGAGTCGCAGCCTGACTTGGGCATGTTTAGTGTAGTGTATTTTCCCATGACAAAGTAGTGTGGTATCCAGACTTACATAGAGATAGAGGTAGGGAGTTTGCTTGGCTTGACTCGTTCCGAAGCAATGACAATTGAACTTGGGTTTTGCTAGTGGTAACCTTAGGCACAGACCAAGAGAAACAGACAAAAAAGGGAATGTTGGATGCTTTGGTAACCTTCACATGATGTCGGGGAAAAGAAAATGCAAGTGTTGAATTCATTTGGTGGTGAGATGAACAATCGATGGTTTCGAACAGATCAGTCTCCTGCGATGATCAGAAACTCCTTGATGAAGTTGTGGCTCACTGACTTATTATTGCAAAAGAGGAGTTCGTGCATATGGATCAAGGTTTTAAGTAGGCATGTGAAGAGGAGCATGTTGATTTTGGTCATTATGGAAGATCACAGCCTATGTTGGATCAAGTTATAACTATCCATTCGTTGTTATGCAACCAAGTCCCAGATATAGCATAAAAATAGCAGAAATAGACCAAAAGAAGGTAATCCAGGACTTAATAATGAAGAACTGAGATGAATAACAGTCATCTTCAAGGGAGGAACCTCCTTACACAATGTACTAAGTACATAAGACAAGACAAGATACAATGATGACTAAAATGAAAAGGTATCCTTCCTATATATAGGAGAAAGGGGTACAGTAACAACTAATAGACCCAAGTAGACCTAAATAATATGTAATGCACCATAATAAAGGGGGTAATATGCCACTACATAAGGGGTAATGTGCCAATATTTAGGGCTTAACATGCCCCTCCCCTTTAGACAAGTGTTGTCCTCAATGCTTGATTAGTTGTGGAAGCTTCTGTATGAAAGACTCATCTTCCCATGTCGAATATTCCATTCGCAGGTTCTTCCATTTGATGAGGTACTCAGTAATAGCTTGATTGTGTAGTTGTTTGGTCCTTGTTTTAGTGATTTGTTCAGGTTCCAATATGAATTTTCCTTCTTCATCAAGCTTAGGAAAGATTGTTTGAATTGGGATCTTGTCTCCTATTACCTTCTTTAAGCAAGAAACATGGAAAACTGGATGTACTCTTGAAGATGAAGGGAGCTCTAATTTGTAAGCCATACTACCAATCTTCTGCAACACTTTATAAGGACCATAATACTTGGGTGCTAATTTATTGTCCTTATTTATTTGCTTGAGGGACATCTGCTTGTAAGGTTGTAGCCTCAAAAATACCAAATCCCCTTCTTCGAAACTCCTATCACTCTGATGTTGATCAGCTTGTTGTTTCATCATCTTTTGTGACCTAGCTAGATTGTCCTTAAGTATCTGGATAATTTCTTGTTGGTTCTCTATGTGATCTTCCACGGATTGAACTTTAGATTTTCCCTTTAAAGGAGATGTGATAGATGGAGGTTGGTACCCATAAAGTGCCATAAATGGAGAAATTTTTGATGTTGTATGGAAGGAAATATTGTACCACCATTCTTCCAAAGATAACCATTTCACCCACTCTGTTTGTTTATCATATGCAAAGCAACGAAGATATCCTTCCAAAAATTTGTTCACTATCTCAGTTTGCCCATCAAATTAAGGATGATAAGATGAACTGTGAGCCAATTGGGTACCCAAACAAGAAAATAATTTAGTTCAAAAATTTTCCAGTGAAAATTGGATCTCTATCGCTTACAATAATCTTCGGATTTCCATCTTGTTAGAAAAACAAGATCGCAGAGCAATAACAATAAACAAGATGCAAATACAAATTACACAAACACATTACAAGAGAGACACAAATATATCGTGGTTCACCCAAGATGGGCTATGTCCACACTGAAATTGCCAGTCCTTATTATTATACCATCCAGCAAATGAATGGATACAACCTACAGCACATTCGCTACACTTCCTCTTCACTTTCTCGCAGTCTCTCTTTACGTTCTCAGAGATCTTTACAATGCATAATACCTAATACATCAACCCTAGCCGTGTTACAATGTCTTTCGTTTATAGGGGAAATACAATGGGAAAAATACCACGGGTTACCCACAACCATGGGCTTGTAAACTGTTGGTGAAAAACAGCCCCAAAAAGTAAGCCTGGGGTACAAACACGACTGAATAACATCTCTAAATTTGGAAGATCAGGCTCCACAACCAACAATCTTCCACTTGGAGACTGATCACAACAACTCCACCATTGTTGCACTTGTTGGACTTGGACTTGGCAAATTTCTCATCTTCACCTTCATGCTAGAAGGCCAACTGAAACCGAGCAGGAACTCAGTTTCTCTCTGGTCACTACCTTTGTGAACATGTCTACAAGATTCTGGCTAGTATGTATATTTTTCAGTTTCAACAGTTCATCTTCGAGAACAGATCGTATGAAATAGTACTTGAGCTGTATATGTTTAGTCCTAGAATGGAATGCTGAGTTCTTTGCAAGGGGAATGGCACTCTGGCTATCACTATACAACCTTCTATCCTTCTGCTTCTTACCCAATTCCTCCAGAAACCTCTGCAACCAAATCATCACTTTACTAGCCTCTGTAACAACAACATACTCTGCTTCTTTTGTTTAAAGTGCAACAACCTTTTGCAGTTTTGAAATCCAACTTACTGTTGTTCCACCTACAGTTGCTCCTCCTTCTATCCTTATCACCTACTATATATGCATCAGCATATCCCTGTAGAACAGTGTCTAAACCTTCAAAACATAATGCATGAGTGGTAGTACCTCTCAAATACCTAAGAATCCACTGTACTACCTTCCAATGTTCTTTACCTGGATTGTTCATATATCTGCTCACAACTCTCACTGCGTATGCAATATCTGGTCTTGTGCACACCATGGCATGCATCAAACTACCAATTGCTGATTAATAGGGAATCTTGGACATGTAATCTATCTCTTCCTGTGTCTTGGAACACATTTACTTACTTAGATTGAAATGGATGGCCAAAGGTGTACTAACTGGTTTTGTATTCTGCATTTTGAACCTCTCCAACACCTTTTGTATGTACTCACCCTGAGACAATGTCAATTTGTGATTTTTCTTGTCTCTTGTTATTCTCATACCAAGGATTTGCTTTGAACACCCAAATCCTTCATCACAAATGAAATAGCTAGCTTCCTTTTGAGCATATTTATATCCTGCATGTTTGACCCTCCAACAAGCATGTCATCCACATACAATAACAAGATAATATATGTTTCATTATCTAGCCTCTTGAAATAAACACAATGGTCAGAATGACATATACTATAACCTTGTTCTATCATAAACCTATCAAATTTTAAATACCACTGCCTTGGAACTTGCTTCAAGCCATACAAGCTCTTCTTTAACCTGAATACCAAATCCTCCTTTCCTTTGACCTCATACCCTTGTGGTTGTTGCATATATATCTCTTCCTCCAAATCCCCATGGAGAAAGGTTGTTTTTACATCTAACTGTTTAAGATGCAAATCTTCTACCGCCACTAGACTTAAAATAGTCCTAATTGAAGTCATTTTAACAACAGGAGAAAATATTTCATCAAAATCTATAACTTTCTTCTGTGCAAACCCCTTTACAACAAGTCTGGCCTTGTACCGCTTCTTACCTCCTTCTTCTTCCTTCAACCTATAAATCCATTTGTTCTGCAATGTTCTTTTACCAATAGGCAACTGAACCAAATCCCAAGTCTGGTTTCCTACCAATGAGTCCATCTCCTCATTCATGCCTTGCTCCCACTTCTTTCTAGTTTCCACCTGCATTGCTTCTTCATAACATTCTGGTTCACCAGAATCAATCATAAATAAATAATACATTGAAGGAGAGTATCGTTTAGGGAGTCTACTTAACCTGGTAAATCTTTTTACACTTGCAGGAGTTTCAGGTACTTGCTGCTGTTCTTAATTTTCTGGCACCTTTGGAACTTCATTTTCTTCAATTTCATCAAGTACTATGTACTATGTGTTTTCCTTTTCCTGTTTCTTTCCCTGCAACTAATCTTTATACATGACCTTTTCATTGAATATCACATCTCTACTCCTAGTGATTTTGTTATTTTCATAATCCCATAAGTGATAACCAAAATCATCAACCCCATATCCAATAAAAGTACATTTCTTGGATTTAGCTTCAAGCTTTGTTCTATTTTCTTTATCAATATGGACAAATGCTTCACAACCAAGTGTTCTCAGAAATGAGTAGTTTACCTTTTTACCTATTCATGCCTCCTCTGGAGTACCACCATCCAAAGCACTAGAAGGCCCTCTGCTTATTAAATAAACATCAGTATTGACAGCATCTGCCCAAAACTGTAACAGAAACCCTGCATGCAATCTCATACACCTTGCACGCTCCATGATCGTTATATTCATCCTTTCGGACACACCGTTTTCTGTGGTGTTCTTGGGACTGTCTTTTCTCTACGAATCCCATGGTATGAACAGTAACTATCAAACTCCTTGCCGCAGTACTCACCTCCATTATCATATCTGAGACACTTCAACCTTTTTCCTGTCTCATTCTCAACCAAAGCTTTCCACTTCTTAAAAGTAGCAAACACATCACATGTATGTCTAATGCAATAAACCCATGTTTTTCTAGTTGCATCATCAATAAATGTAACATAATAATGAGATCCACCAAAATATTGTACCTGAGTCGATCCCCATACATTTGTATGCACAAGCTCTAACTTTTCATTCTTCTTCTGCTTCCCAACCCTGAGAAATCTGACTCTCTTCTGTTTTCCATAAACATAGTTCTCACAGAATTCCAAACTTACCTGCTTCAAATCTGGGAGCAACTTCCTTGAGTGGAGAATCTGCATCCCCTTCTCACTCATGTGACAAAGCCTATGATGCCACAATGTTGTATATGTTCCTGTGGAAGCTAAAGAGATAGAATGGTCAGTATTATGAGGACATAAATACAACGTACCTACCCTGTCTCATTTTGCTATCACCATTGATCCTTTAGTGATCTTCCACCACGTTTCTCCAAACGTAGATAGACAGCCGCCATCTCCCAACTTCACTGTTGAGATCAGATTTCTTTTCATAATAGGAATATGCCTTACATCTTTCAGAATCCAATCAGTTCCATTCTTAAATTTTGTCCATACCTTACCCATTCCAACAATTTTACATGGCTCATCATCACCCAATAAAACATGTCCAAAATTGCCTGGAACATAATCATGAAAATATCTCCTATGGGGTGTAGCATGACATGAAGCCCCTGAATCTACTACCCAATAATCACTAGTATTATCTAATGTAAGAATCAAAGCATCTTGTAACACATCACCTACTACATTTGCTTCCTGGGTAGTTTCATGTTGTCCATCTCTTTTCTTCTTTAGAGATCAGCAGTCTTTCTTCAGATGTCCTTTCTTTCCACAATTCCAGCACTCTATTTTTCCAAGTCTGTACTTGGATCTTCCCATTTTAGACTTGCTGTGATTACCTTGGCTCTTTCCTTTCTCCATTTGTCTTCCCCTGCTCTCCATGGTCAACGCATTACTCGATGTCTCACCTGTGCTTTTTCTTCGCATTTCCTCGCTAAGAATAACACTAACAACATCATCAAATATCAAGGTGTTTGAACCAGAGACATAGTTACTTACAGCCATGACCAAGCCATTCCAACTTTCTGGAAATAAGCACAAGATTAGAAGAGCCATAACCTCATCATCACAGTTCACACTTATAGAACTTAGTTGATTTGTAAACGTATTAAATTCATTTAAATGATCAGCAACAAATCCACCTTCAAACATCTTCATATTAAATAAACACTTCATTAGAAATACCTTGTTGGAGGCCGAGGTTTTTGTTGATGTATATGTAACTTCGGAATGTATTTCATATATGTATATTGTATTCCTATAAAGATGTTATTATTCCTCTATACGGAAGTGTTTGTATTCCTATAGAGATGTTATTATTCCTCTATACGGAAGTGTTGTCATTTATATTGTAAATGTCGTAACTTATACTTGATGGGTTATTAGACCACCTTGATGGGGTCGGCCCTGTATGAGTCATGTGGGTAAAAGGGTTATTAGACCACCTGATTGGGGGTCGGCCCTGTCAGCATTATGTTATGTGGTTAAGTTAAGGCCGACCTAATAAAGGTTATTAGGCAACTCAAGTCAAGTATAAATAGAGTGCGGGAGGCACTCTATTTGATCATTCACTTTCTCACTCATACTCTCATTGGAAAATGGCGCACTTGTGTAGGAGGAGAAGCTGCTGCTAGAAGGACTATCTCTTGTACTTGGTTTGTATCATTTATCTATCTATCTCTGAGGAAGTTGCGGGGTTTTTCACCTTCTTGGTTTTCCCCGGTGAAACTCTGTGTCTCTTGTGTACTTGCATTATTATGTTCATGATTGATATGCTGTAGATATGTTGTAGATATGCTATACATGTTATTCTCTTAGTTAAAATCCTAGATCAGATTGAAAATTCTAAAAAACTAACATGGTATCAAAGCTAGCCTGAAAGAAGGCATGGTATGGCATTTATGACACTTGTTGCACTTGCAAAGTTAAGGCTTGATATAGCAAAAACCAGTCATGGTAGAACTTTTGCAATAAATACATTTTGGTGCAGTTTCAGGATCTAAAAATCTTACAAGTCTAAGATAAGATCCCCATGTACCTTGTGTCCAAAGGACAACCTCTAATCTGTTGTACTTTGTGATGTATGATCTGTACAATGTAGCGTTTCTGCCTCTTCCAGATCTCAATCATAAACAGGTGACCTAGGAAAAAAGGTCATAACTTGGGTTAGGAAGCTCCAAATGAAATTTCATAAAAAATGACAGGTAGGGAATGGATTGTAATTTCTCAGGTAAGTTTTTCAGAGGCAAAAATTGAACCAGGGACACGTGGCATGTCGTACAAGTTTGCTTTCCTATTTTATCCAATAAACAGGTCATGTTGCGACACTTGGCATAACTCTCTCTCAGAGAATCTATTTGAGGTCATACATATGGGGTTGGAAAGATAATAGGTCAAGATACCAGAGGAAGAATTTTCAGACCTTGTAGATCTAAAATTTCGGAGTTACACCAGAAACAATCAAGTGCATATTTCTGTCAAAACATAATTGGATTTTGAGCACCTTCATTCATGGCTCCGGGAATTTAGGGCTTCGGAGAATGTTGGAATTTTTTGTATCGGAGACCACGGCTGGATGCTCCTCATCAAAATCAAAATTTTGAGACCAAGATCAAATTTTTTGGTTGGACAGAAGGTCGGGCTTGATCAAACCGTAGTTCGGGATTTTGATCGGAAAGGTGGAAAATTAGGGCTTCTGCAAAAGTTGGAATTTCTGAAGTCTGTGACCACGGCTGGAAGCTCCTCAAAAAAATCGAAGTTTAGAGCTTTGGATTGAACCTTTTGGTTGGGTAGAAGGGTGGGCTTTATCAAACCCTAGTTCGGGATCCTATCCAGAAGATCCAAAAGTTTCAAAGAAAATTTTGGGGGGTGAAACTTTACAGTTTTCAAATTCTGAGTATACCAGGTTGATCATCTCATCAAGGCACATCTTTCTATCCTTTCAGAAGTATGAAATTCAAATTTTTAATTTTTAGGGTTTCTCTGACAAACCCTAATCCAGCTCCAGATCCATTTTCTGCAAATCAAGTGGATTGGGTTAATCCTAAAAGAGAATGGATTGGTCACCTGCATAAGTGAAGAAGTTCCAGTTTCAGAAGGAGATGAGGCTAAGGCCTTGCATAAGAAGATTACAAGCAATCTTGACAAGTATGACTTATCCAGGTATGTTTTGAGATCTGTTCTTGATTAATTTTATGGTATGTTTGTCTTCATTAAGGTTAGTACAATCTTGATTAATTTTAGACTTGTCGTATCTCCTTAATAAAATTATGAATGCAGATATTCATTGATTAGGGTTTTGACACTTATGATTGTACTAATGCATTGTGGTGTTGTATGAGGTTGATGTTGTCCGTTGACATGAAAGGTACATCAAGAAAGACAAATCATGTTCTAGTTCAAGAAAATATGACCATGGTGACATGAATACAAAGATTCATCCATTGTCATGGATCACATAGAAAATCTACTTACGAGGTATGTATAACTTGGTTCTATAATGGTTAACCTATGAGATATGTAGGTTACTAGCTCAAGTCATTGAAGAGAACAAGAAGACATTATGTGGGTATGTTAGACATAACTAGCTAGCATGCTAATCTAGGTATGTTTTTCCTATATCAAGTTAGAATCCTACCTTGTGTTAGGATCTCTTATATAAGTATACATGGCATGATTGATAATGATTATTTATGAAGTTAGAAATTTAAGTAATCTAGTGTTTATGCATATTATGTCTCTTACCTTGATTGATGATATGACTAACCAAAAGAGTTATGTTGTCAAATATGAATATGCATGAGTAAGAGAAGTCTTCCCTGAAAATTTGAATGCTAATGCTTATTATCTGTGTTTGAAATGATCATGACTATACATGTTTAAAATTATTGTGTTTGATAAGTATTAATATTATACTAATGAATGTATGTATGAGACCTCGAGGATAACACAATGATGATACTAGTAAGTATGCATAGTGATCGAGGATGAATATAAGTTCAAGGACAGGTAATCTAGGAAGCAAAGATCAAGAGGGAGCACACTTCAGTAGTTCCTGCAAGGAAGCAAATATTGAAAGGGAGTCCACCCTACAACCAAACAAATATAAGTATTTGAATTGTCATTTATTGCATACTTGTTTCTTTAAATAATATTCTTCAATGATGTATATGCTTATGTTCCTAGACTTAGGGTGTGTATTATGCATATTAGAATAATTGCATTAATGAACAGTATACTACTAATATGCATATGATGGGTAAGTGGCCTATGGCACTATACAACATTCCATTGCTACTTATTTAGAATGAAACCTCTTTGCCGACATGTTGAGAGTTGTGCACTCTTAAAAATGTTCTGGTAGAGATTGGAAGGCATCTAGAAAGTTACAAAATATGGATAAATGTTGTATTGAAGCATTGGCTAAAATAATTGCATGACTGTATGACATATTCCTTTATGTGTAAGAATTTGTTCTGAAAACTATGAGATGATTCTAATCATGCAATTTAACTTGTCTTGTAGGAAAGATCGTATACCATCACCTACAAAAGAAAGACTACAACATTTGTTCCAGCAACAAAATTATCTATTGAAGATATTGAAGTTCCCAGGATCTGGATGAAGTAATGGAAGAATGCCATGATTCGTCGATCATGAAGAATGATGCTTGGGATGTGGTCCCAAGACCCGAAGGGAATTCTGTTGTGACTTCCAAGTGGATTTATAAGATCAAGCATGCTACAGATGGCAGCATAGAAAAATATAAAGCGAGATTTGTAGCTCGTGGCTTCTCCCAGAAAGAGGGGATAGACTATGAAGAGAATTTCGATGCTGTGGCCAGATACACTTCCATCAAAATAGTACTTGCTCTGGCTGCAGTGATGAAATGGAAGATACACTATATAGATGTCAAGACAGCTTTCTTGAATGGTGTAGTCGAGGAGGAAGTGTATGTGGAGCAGCCACTCGGTTTTGAGACACATGATAGAGGGACTCATGTGTGCAAATTGAAGAAAGCCTTGTATGGCTTGAAGAAAGCTCCTAGAACTTGGTATGGTAGGATAAACGACTTTCTATCCAGTTTGGGCTTTACTAAGAGTAAAGCAAATTCCAACCTTTACTACAAGGTTGAGGAAGGCAATCTTGTAATACTACTCTTGTATGTGGATGACCTGTTTGTAATAGGTGAGGATGGATTGATTGTTGATACCAAGAGGAAGCTTGCTACCGAGTTCGAGATGAAGGACTTGGGGATGATGCACTATTTTCTAAGCATGGAGGTGTGGCAGAGTGCAGATGGAATCTTCCTTGGACAAGGGAAGTATGTAGTAGAGATCCTGAAGAGGTTTGGGATGATAGACTGCAAGGCCATGGCCACACCTATGGCATCGAACCTGAAGCTTCTGTGTGAAGCTTCATCTGATCTGGTTGATGTCACTATGTATCGTCAAATGATTGGGTCCTTGATGTACTTGAAAAACATGAGACCAGATATTTGTTTTGCGGTGAACACATTGAGCCAGTTCCTAACAGATCCCATAGGTGTTCACCTGGTTGTTGTAAACCATATTCTGATGTACCTGAAGGGTACAATTGATTATGGGCTCAAGTATGATGCGAATCAAAAGTTTAACCTACAGGGTTATGTTGATTCAAACTGGGAAAGCAGTGCTGCAAATAGGAAGAGCACTTCAGGGTGTTGCTTCAGTATGGGATCAGGTGTGATCTCTTGGTTTAGCAAAAAGCAGTCCTGCATAGCACTGATTATAGCCGAGGCAGAGTATGTTGCAGCTTGTTCGGCTAGTTATGAGGCAGTATGGCTCCAGAAGCTACCATCTGAGTTACTTGATCTCCCGTTGGACACTACTAGTATCTTTTGTGACAACCAGAGTTGTGTGAAGTTGTCTGAGAACCCAATGTTCCATGACAGGTCGAAACACATTGAGATCAAATATCACTATATCAGGGATATGGTTCAGAGAGGAGCAATGAAGCTCCTGTATATTGTGACGGATGAGTAGGTTGCAGATGTGCTGACGAAACCACTAGCCAGAGTGAAGTTCAAGTACTTTAGAGAGAGGCTTGGTGTTCTTCAGATTGAGTACACTTCGAGGAAGAAGTGATGGACACATTTGCTGGAGCCATTCCAAGCATGGTGAGAGGAGGATCCTTCACATGGTTGTGGATGTAAGCACTAGATAATGAGCATCAGGACAATGCTCCGGTTACTGCTATGTATATGCATCATGTTGGATGCTTGTTATGATCAGTTGGATCATGTATATGTATATGCATCATGTTGGATGCTTGGACCATGTATCTGTATATGTATCAGGTGGATACGTTGTATGATCAGGTAGATCATGTATGTTGATATATATCAGGTGGATACATTGTATGATCAGGTGGATCATGTATGATGATATGTATCAGGTAGATACTTGGTATGCATTAGGTGGATGCATTGTATGATCAGGATGATCATGGATGATGAGCTTCAGGATGTTGCTCCAGATGACATGCATCAGGATGATGCAGTGATGATGATCAGGATGATCATGTACATCAGGACGATGTATGGTGAGTATTAGGTTGATACTCTATGGCCGTGGACAGGTTGTGCAAGGGTAGCATGTAATAAGTCCTGAAGACCTGGATAGGATGAAAAAGGCCTCAGATGCTCTTTAGAGATCTTGCTTGGAAAGACACTCTTTTAAGGTTTTGTGACAGTCACATGTAAAAGATCTTGGGAGATCTGATAGGTTGAGCTGTGTGCTCGTAAAATGCCTGGGATTCTCTTTCGAGGTTTTGCTGACGCACGTAATCAGTCCTGAGGATTCCATAGTATGGCCAGTGATGATGAAGACCTACAGGTGGTGGGCCTACATCCAGTATGAAAAAGGACTGGCTCTGTAGAACTTCCTATGACGAGTAGATCAGAGATTGATTGAGATAGCAACAGCAGTGACGATCAAGATGATTTGAGGACGATGATTCACTGATGATGATCCAGAGAAGAAGACTTGTGCTAACAGATCTGTGTCAAGAAATACCTTCCTAGTTAAGAGGGAGTGTTGATGTATATGTAACTTCGGAATGTATTTCATATATGTATATTGTATTCCTATAGAGATGTTATTATTCCTCTATATGGAAGTGTTTTTGTTCCTATAGAGATGTTATTATTCCTCTATACGGAAGTGTTTGTATTCCTATAGAGATGTTATTATTCCTCTATACAGAAGTGTCGTCATTTATATTGTAAGTGTCGTAAATTATACTTGATGGGTTATTAGACCACCTTGATGGGGTCGGCCCTGTATGAGTCATGTGGGTAAAAGGGTTATTAGACCACCCTATTGGAGGTCGGCCCTGTCAGCATTATGTTATGTGGTTAAGTTAAGGCTGACCTAGTAAAGGTTATTAGGCAAGTCAAGTCAAGTATAAATAGAGTGCGGGAGGCACTCTATTTGATCATTCACTTTCTCACTCATACTCTCATTGGAGAGTGGTGCACTTGTGGAGGAGGAGAAGTTACTGCTAGGAGGACTATCTCTTGTACTTGGTTTGTATCATTGCTCTATCTATCTCTGAGGAAGTTGCGGGGTTTTTAACCTTCTTAGTTTTCCCGGTGAAACTCTGTGTCTCTTGCATGCTTGCATTATTGTGTCCATGATTGATATGCTGTAGATATGTTGTACATGTTATTCTCTCAGTTAAGATCCTAGATCAGATTGAAAATTCTGAAAAACTAACAGTTTTTTCATACAACTTACCCAATGCACTCATCAGACCCTCTGTTGTCTTTTCTTTTGAGATATTGAAAGCCACCGACAAAGCCAGCGACAACCATATTGTTCCTAGTGTCTTTCTGTCAAGAACCTCCCATTATTTGTCCTTCATAGTCGTCAGCTACTTTTCTCTTCCTCCCAACAGAAGGAATAAATCCTTCTGGTACAGATAGTCCTCCATTTGTATCTTCCATAACTGGTAGTTTTGGCCATTAAAATTCTTGACCTTATACTTTCCTTCTTCCTCCCGTTGCTCCCACTCAAACCCGAAACCCTAGTTTCCTGCGGGTTTATCTCATGCCAAATAGACCTTTGGCTTCGATACCAATTGTTAGAAAAACAGGATCGCGGAGCAATAACAATAAACAAGATGCAAATACAAATTACGCAAACACATTACAAGAGAGACACCAATATATCATGGTTCACCCAAGATGGGCTATGTCCACACCGAAATTGCCAGTCCTTATTATTATACCATCCAACAAATGAAGGGATACAACCTGCAGCATATCCGTTGCACGTCCTCTTCACTTTCTCATAGTATCTCTTTACGATCTCATAGATATTTACAATGCATAATACCTAATACATCAACCCTAGCCGTGTTACAATGTCTTTCTTTTATAAGGGAAATACAATGGAAAAAATACCACGGGTTACCCAAAACCATGGGCCCGTAAACTGTTGGCGAAAAACAGCCCCAAATTTTTTTCTCGGGGGATTTGCCCCCAAACCTCAAGGTTGGGGAACGCGTGTACAGTAAGCCTAGGATACAAACACGACTAAATAACATCTCTGACTCTGCAAGATCAGGCTCCACAACCAACACATGTAACTTCTAAACTATTTCCAAAAAAGATGCAACTATTGTACTCGCGTTAAAAGGGTGAGAGAGTGCACAAAAATGTGCATACTTCGTGATTCTATCAACAACCACCATAATAACATTCTTTTCTTCTATATTGGGTAGCCCATGATAAAATCCATTGAGACTTCTTCTCAGCGCTAGCAAGTTATGTCTAATGGTTGTAGAAGTCCTGAGGTCTTAACTGTTTCCACCTTATTCTGTTGGAAAACCAATCATTCGGCCACGAACCTTTGAACAACATATTTAAGACCTTCCCAAAAAAAATCCTTCTTAACCCTATTGTAAGTTTTCAAGAATCCGGAGTGCCCACCTATAGGAGAGGTGTGTAATTCTGGGAGGACCTTTTGTTTGAGTTGGGATTCTTTGCATAAATATAAGTGATCCTTATACCATAGTGAATCATTTTTCCACACATAATTATATGATACACTTGGATCATCATGTAGTTTTTGAATGAGCATCCACATAGATAGGTCATTTTTCCATTCTTCCCTTGCTGCTACTACCCAATCGGGTTGTAGAATGGAAATTGCACAAAGTAATGCCCCGACATCTTCATCTTTTCTGGAAAGCACATTTGCCACCACATTTTGTTTCCCTTTTCGATAGATGATTTCAAAGTAATATCCCAACATCTTGGTTACCCATTTTTTTTTTATTCCAAAGATAATCTCTAATCCAAGAAGTATTTAAGACTATCATGATCTGTTTTGACCTTGAAGTGTCTACCTATTAGGTAAGGATGCCATTTCTTAAGAGCATGTAGATTTGCCAACATTTCCTTCTCATAAATGGGATTTTGTAAGTGCTTTCCCTTGATTGGATGAATTGTGAAAGCAAGTGGGTGTCCTTGTTGCATTAAAACAGCACCGATGCCATTTCCTGAAGCATCACATTCCACAATAAATCTTTTTGTGAAGTCTAGTGTGGCCAAAACAAGAGCTTTGCACATTTCCTCCTTAAGTTGTTCAAAAGCTTGAGTTGCTTATGGAATCCAAGAAAAATCATCTTTCTTCAATAATGTTGTTAGAGGTGCTTCTATTCTTCCATAGTTTCGAACAAACTTGTGGTAGTATCCTGTTAGACCTAAGAATCCTCGAAGATCCTTCGGGTTTTTGGGAATTGGCCATTCTATCGTGGCTTTAATTTTGTTGGAGTCTACCTTGACACCTTCCTAAGATACAATATGACCCAAATATTCTACCTCCTTTACCCCAAAGAAACATTTGGAAGGTTTTGCATATAGTTGTTGCTCCTTTAGTAGTTGTAGTACCCTGTCAACATGTTGAACATGTTCTTCCCAAGACTTGCTATAGATTAGTATATTATCATCAAAGAATACTAGCAAAAACTTTCTAAGGAGAGGCTTGAAAATGGAATTCATCAAACCTTGAAATGTTGAAAGCACATTTGTGAGACCAAATGGCATGACCAAAAATTCATAATGACCTTCATGAGTTCTAAATGCTATTTTTGGAATGTCTTCCTCCTTCATTCTAATTTGATGATATCTGGAATGAAGATCCAACTTTGTGAAGAAAAATGCTCCATGTAATTCATCTAACAATTCATCAATGACATGAATGGGAAATTTATCTTTAATGGTGATCTTGTTGAGCTCTTTATAATCTGGACACATACGCCATGATCCATCAAGCTTGTGTACCATTACCACTGGTGCAGAGTAAGAATTTTGGCTAGGACTAATTATGTTGGCCTCTAACATTTCTTCAACCATACACTCAATTTCATTCCTCTATCCATAGGGGTATCTGTGATGTTAGGAGGAACACTTCCCGAAATCAAGTGAATAGCATGATCAAAATATCGAACAGATGGAAGACCTTTTGGAATATCTTCAAATACTTTGGAATGCTTATCAATCACCTTTTGGAGACCTGGGAAAATAGGAGACTTAAATGTTTGAACATATAATGAGCATAATTGTGCAATTACACCTTGATGTCCCTTTTTTATCAATTTCTCCATTCCATTAGAGCTTATCACCTTACTTGGTTTCCCTGTGATACCCTTTAAATCGTATTATTTTCCTTTCCACAAAAATTTCATGAAAAGATTCTGAAAATTAAAAGCCATCATTCCCAATGATTGTAACCATTGAACTCCTAAGACAACATCAACACCCCCCATCGTAATAGAAATCATTGGACTATTATGGCATTTTCCTGAGCAATTGATAGTTCCTCCATCTACAATCATTACTTGAAACTCTAGTGTTGGATATACAAAGAAATTGAGAACCTTGGCTAATTTATAGTGAATTAAATTATGAGTACTACCAGAATCAATCAACATTGTTACCTTTTTTCTTTTTGATATATCCTTCGATCTTCAGAGTTTGAGGAGTGCTAATTCCAGCCAATGCATGACAAGATATGGTGGGAGTAATCTCATCGGAATTAGTATCTTCTATTTCTTCATCTTGAGATGGTTCCTATTCTTTTGGTGCTTCTTGTTCATTTTCTTCCTCTGCTTCACAATCTATGTAAAATAGTTTATTCTCAGTGCACTTGTGGCCCTTACTATATTTGCTATTACAATTGTAACAAATCCCTTTTTCTCATTTTTCCTCTAGTTGTTGTGGTGTCAACCTTGTAGGTTGTGGATAAATTGAGACCACACTTCCTTCTTTATAATTGTAAGTGGTAGACTTCCTTGTTGCCATAATTTTGTTTTCAACTTTTCTTGCCACCCTTAATGCATGCTACAAGGACTTAGGTTCCCAAAGGCGAACCTCATGTTGGATGTTATCCTTCAAATTTCCAATAAAGAGATCCAACAAATTATCTTCTAAAATATTCTTCACTCTAAGAATTAGCTTCTGAAACTGCTTGATGTGCTCTGTAACTAGGCCTTGTTGCTTTAGATTTACCAATTGGATAAAGAAGGTGTTGTTATTTATATCCCCATAATGTGCAATCAATTTTTTTGTGAATATAGACCATGAGATAATAGAGTCCTTTTTACGGTCACAAAGCCATTGGTACCATACAAATTGATCAGACTCTAAATATAAGGATGCAACAGTTACCTTTTGCAAAGTTGGTACCTGGTGTAGATCAAAGAATTGCTCCATCTGGAATATCCAAGTTATTGGATCATTGCCATCAAACTTTCTCGTGTCAATTTTAGGAAGTTGGGTACCCTTTGGTGACCATCCCTGATGAATTCCATTACTAGAATCATTTCCTCTTGGAATATTCTTATTCATAGAATGTTTCTCAACATGAAAATTATCTTTATCCTCATGAGTATCATGGAACACATCATCACCTATAGGGGGAGTATCCCTTGAATTTTTTCTAAGATTAGCAATATTGTTCAACTTCTCCTCGAAATTGAGTAAATCAGCTATTCTCACCGAAGCTTTCATATTTTCCTCCATTTTATTCAACTTCTCCTCTAAATTAACTAAATCAACTTTTTTCACAGTCCCTTTAATCATATCTTCCAACTGGGACACTCGAAAAGATAGGTCTTCCCTTTCATCGTACGTTGGGGATGGATCCTCTGGGGTTTTGAGGGGAGTGTGAGTTTTTACACTTCCTTTTGGTGGCATTTTGAACAGTATAATAGATATCACACCCTAGGTTTCACCAGAATTAGATCCTTCTACTCAAATCTATTCAAATTTAAAATGACGTACCTTTTTCAAACCCTGATTGGAAGACTGTTTTATGGATGACTTGTAACTGAGGTAAATATTAAATTTATGCTCCTCTGGGTCTGAACTTTGTCCTGGTGTAGCCTGATGTGTCATTTTTCCAATGCCATGGGTTTGACCTAATTCGGATGTACGAATAAGAATTTATTGCAAATATCCCAACACTTATTATTTTAGGTCTTTCCAGAAGAGAGAACTTGTAGGTTTTTCCATAAGTCTCACTCAATTTGGATATTTTATACCCAATATATTACCTTTTTCCCCAGAACACACGTTTAAGACTAGTTTTTGAACTAGTCAAAAACCCTAGCTTCCTAGGAGAATATCTTTGAACCTGTATGGTCTCAGGATCTAAAAATTGGACCATGGATAGCTTGGCCTATTTTGGAGATGGGTTTTTAATCTTGTTTTTTTAATCCTTGCAGAAAACAAATTATAGAGAAAAATTCCAAAATGACTTGTTTTAAAAAAACCAGTCCCAAATAAAGAGCTCTGATACAAAATGTTATGCAACCAAGTCCCAGATATAGCATAAAAATAGTAGAAATGGACCAAAAGAAAGTAATCTAGTGACTTAATCATGAAGAACTGAGATGAATAACAATCCTCTTTGAGGGAGGAACCTCCTTACACAATGTACTAAGTACAATATAAGACAAGACAAGATACAATGATGACTAAAATGAAAAGTTATCGTTCCTATATATAGGAGACAAAGGGGTACACTAAAAATTAATAGACCCACTAATAGACCTGTTATCACACCATAGTAGCAGGGCTACTATTCTTGTACAGCAGATATATGCACATTCCAGAGCTTCCATTATTCCAGAGCTTGGCTATATATTTTGGATCACTCATGATCAGAGCAGTATATTATTCAGATGTATGTTTGACCTTGTGTTAAGGCTGAGCCTTGAGAGTTCAGATTTGATGACTGATGTGACCCTTTATCCCATACAGTTTCAGTTCAGTGCCTAGAGATGTATTGCAGCAGTGTTTCAGATGGTGCATGATGATTATTATTTTGATGATGTTGTATGATCTATGGATATGTTCTGACTGTGGATTATTATCTTGTTGATTTAGTCATGATTACAGCATGTGCTTGGTATATTATTCCTGATGTGGCAAACTGTTTAAAATGAACTGTGAATCATAAAATGGACAATTGCTTGCACATTTAGGTCATTTAACAAAACCACTGGTTTTTCACCTTACATAGATATGGTCTTTCCTGACACCAGTTGTCTGCTAGTGTAGGCTCCATATTCACTTGACTCCATCCATACATGACCTTCCTGTTTGACTTTAAACCTTGACTTGTCTCATTTGACTTTCTGATACCGAGGACTTCCCCATTTTTCTACCTCTGTGTTCGGACCACATCCCTGTGTATTCAGTGTCTCGGCTCTAAGTTGGTGACAAAACTTGCCTTTGGTGAGTTGGATTGTAGGCCTAAATCATTCTGGTCGGTTGTCCCGATGTTTGGCATTGGCTCGAACTCCCCCTAGTCACTTGAGATGTTGTTGGCTAAAATTGAAAGCTCATGTTCTACTTATGGAAACTAAAAAATTCGCCCATGGAAACAAAAAAAGGGCAAGAGCGATGAACAGCTGAAAATACTCCGCGAAGAGTATAAAAAAAGGTCCAAAAAGCAATGGTTCTTAAAAGCTATATCTAAACAATTGCTGACCTTATATATATTTGGAAAAACATGCCCTGGATGCAAGCTGCAACTAGTTGTGCTTCTCAGCACATCTGAAATCCGAAGGGTTATGTAGGCCAAAAAGGCCATGGAATAAAATTGAATGATCCTAATGAACCTGGATCAACTTGATGTAGACATGATGCCTAAGTTGAATAAGCACACTCAGAACAACTTATCCATTTGTGAGGCACAGCCATCCCCCGTGTTATTTTGTCCAACACAGAGTTTGTAGCTTCCCCCTTTCTCCCAGTCCAAAGTATTTTTGAGTTAAGTTAGATAAGTCAAACCCTTGGCCCAACCTTGTTCCTAGCCTTCACCCTTCACTAGCAGTTTGACCATGTCCAATGGGTGAGTTTGTCATTTGAACTAGTGTGCAAGTAATTTTATATAACAACGGAATATGTTAACGTGATTAATGCCACTGCATGGAATTTATACTTTGAGCTTAGTTGTGAGAATGATTAGAGAAGCATTGTCTTAGTCTACTGATGTGATTTATCCTTGGTTGTATATTATTGGGATCTATGATGATGTGGACCATGTATAGATGCTTGTTGATGATGATTGATGGTCCCACATGCTTGATGATGATATCATATGATGGACATATGATGCAGATGATGATTGATCCAGTTCAACAGGTTTTATTACTTCTTCAAACTAGCAGATTATGCATTGTCCATATATGGTGGACCCTACAGCTGGCCCATTTGGGCAACCCATGGTGTATGAGTACACATTCCTAGTGGATTTGGGTCTTCTAGATCCAATGATACACTTATCTTTCAGTTTCGGGCACTTCTGACAGTGATTGATGCAGTTTTACACTTGTTGACCAGATTTGGGGCTGATTTCCCAGCCTGAGCAGCAGGGGCCCCGAGAGGCCAGTTCACCTAGGGCGCTGATGATGGAGGGGGTGGTCCAGCCACTTGTTTTTACCATTTACCCCCCCTTCTGGAGAGCCTGGTGGGCTCAGATGGACAGCGCTAGCACCCTAGGAGGCAGTTTTGGCACTTTCACAGTTCCCGAGGCAGTTAAAAAATGGGATAAAGTGGTCACTGAGGAAATCGATTTGGGAAATTGAGGAAAGGTTTTGGCATTTGGTTTTCACAGAGGTCTTCCACGGTGGCATCACTATCTTCCAGTCAGTTTTCACCATGTGGGTATGCCCAGATTGATCACAGGAGGACATTTAATGCTTGACTGTCATGGATTCTGAGGACATTTTTGGTCATTTATATTATATTGGACATATTTTATTATTTTATTGTGCCTTGGGGATGAGCTAGCAAGGATTGATACCTCCTAGCCCCACCATGTGCTTATGTTATCATGTCCTAGTCATCATGAGGTGGATTTTGGCACCTATATTTCTCTAGTGGATGACGTCACCCCCTTATTGTACCATTTAGTGGGGGCGCTATCATTATGTTGGGTGATCCATGTGATATATTGTTATGATTTATTGTTAGCCGTTGATTAGATCTTATGATCTTTTAATCTTAGCCACTCATGTAAAAAGTGGTTATGATTGTACTCTCTCCCCATCCTATTTAAGGAGGGAGCCTCTCATTGTAAAATTCATCTAGAGATTTTTGGCTCTTGGCTCTTGGAATAAAAATTTCTATCTTTTGGAGTACATGCTTGGATTGGAGTGGATGTTGGTTGTTTCGATTGTAAATGCTTTTGTCCATTGCACTGGAGGATCTATTGTAGTTATCTTGCATATTTGCCATATCTTATTTACAGGTTAAGAGGACGATTTTGGACAAGGGCGAATTGGTGGGGAGGCTTGCCCTTCAAACTTGGAAGAAGTCATTTTGGTTTGACAGGGAGTAGTTTTGCCTTTGTGTCAACTATTCTATGTTTCTCTCTCTCTCTCTTGCTTGTATCTACCTTCAACATGTTAAACTGATTGATGCTTTGCTCCTTGGCTTGACAGGTTAGAAGGAATTACATGTGACTTGGGAAAATCGATTTGGCAAGAGGGATTCAACAATTCTCCATTTGATCTTTGGCAAAGTAATCCTCGTCTCAACTAGCATTCATCTCTTCATCCAGGTATGTTCCAAGAGGTATGATCTTTTACTTCCTTGAATCTTCCATAATTTCTAGATCATAAAAACCCTAATCAATTAAGACCCTTGTTTTTGGTATTTCTTAGATCTAATTAGATCTAGCCTTGCTTTTGAAGAGATATTGAAAACCCACCTCTATAGCATCCACTCCTAGTTGGATCTATAGTTTGGTGGTGATTGGCTAAAAATTGATACACTTTTCAAGGCAAAAAGCCCTCTTGAACCCAAATCGCACTTCCTAGAGAGAGGCTTGTTTGGTTAGATCTAGCATATGGGTAGGTGAGATCCCACTTGATTTGCAATCTAGACACTTGATAACCTACCCCCAGATTCTTACTTTGGTGAAATCTACCTTGTGGACATCTCTCCATGTTTTAAGGGGTTAAGACCCCCTTTTGATTTTCTTGGCACCTCAAAACTCAGATCTACTAAGATCTAGCCCTTGGATTGACTTGATTTTCGGGACATACATAGATCGGGGTACTAGCTACTTGGATCTATAGTTTGGTGGCCATTGGACTTGATTTGGTCCACCAAACCCACTTTTTAGCCCTCCTTGAGCAAATCGCACTCCCTTGAAAAAGTGAGTTTGTCCACTTCTAGGAGGTGGGTGTTTGAGATTTTTGGAGTTTTGGAACGGCCATACCTTGAAACCTAGGTCTAGACTGTCTTTTTGTCACGATCCGCCTTGGGGGTAGCATTCCTTGTTTCAAGGGATTGTGGTCCACTTAGGGTCATTACCTAAAAACCTAGATCTAGCAAGATCCAACCATTAGATCTCATTTAACCCATTTGACTTGGCTTCTAGGTGTCCCGATCTACATTTTGACATACTTTTCAACCCCATTAGCCCATCTAACAAGGCACTAGTCCTCCTCTAAGCAAGTCGCACTCCTTGGGAATTGTGTCAAACCCTAGATCTACTACATGGGTACTCCTAGAATCAACTTAGATCCATAGATCTAGTCTTTATCTAACCTATAGTATCAACTTCACACCTAGTTTCACCTTGTGGGCCTACTTAGAACCATTTCACACTTCCCAAGAAAACAAGACCCACTTGTGCAAACATATGGTACCACACCTTGACAACTTACCAAACAATGTGTCCTAAACCATACATAGGTTGAAACACTAACAATCTCTTACACCACCTTCAGCCATACCTCAACTCTTAGGTCCACTTAGCCTTGCATTGGTTTCCGTAACTCATCATTTATTCATCCTTAGGAACCTTTGTTTGGGTCCAATCAACTGTGATTGGTTATAGGGTCTCCCCCTAGGTCTTGTTACACCTTGACCTAAAGCGAAGAGTGCCTCGGTTGATGTGACTCCCACCTTGCCTTGGGAACCGTGGCATCTCTTGGGTCACCTCTTTAGTTGCCTGTCTCCTCTACCGTCCCGGATGGGATACCTCTAGGGGCAGCTACAAGTTGTGTGATAACAAGACCCAAGCCGACATCAATAATATGTAATGCACCATAATAAAGGGGGTAATGTGACACTACATAAGGGGTAATGTGCCAATATTTAGGGCTTATCATTCGTGCAAGAGTTGGATTGGCTAGATATCATTGAGGATATGCAGCAACGTATCATCTTGTTGGTTGGAATTGGACTTGGCGGCCACTTGCCAACTCCTTTTGGGGATCAGAATCCTTTTTTAAGCTCCCTATATACCTATGGGAAGAGAATCCCAAGGCACCTATAAATGTGCTAAGAAACTATGGAGGGTTGAACATTGTTTGAAGTTGTGATTTGTGAGTAGGTAAAAACATGCATGCAATGGTGGCCGAGTCACTATTCAGATTGTGCAATGGAAAAATGAATTAAAATGGGCTAGTGCATTGGAACCTTATTTGAACTCTTTGAGGCATCGAGGTGTATCAACAGTAGTACAATTATATCTAAAGGAGAGGCCACTTGCTAGGAAGGAGTGGGTTGATCCCAGTTCTAAGTAGATGAAGATGAAAAGTGAATAAATTGACCATTAAAACGTGTGCAAAAGGCTTGACAACTTGAATTGGAAGGAAGATCAGGTTGACAAGGAAGGTGGAAACTTTCATCTATTGCAATGGAGTTTTTTGTCCTTGTGCAGACTTGAGAATGATTGCCATGAAAGTTATTGGTCACAAGCGACAAAACTATGGGTGTAGGCTTCTTTGTGCAGGCTCTTCAGAAATTAGAAACTTTGGATGGTCGTCAGCATGCAGATTTTGGAATGTGCATTTGGTAAATAGGAGTGCATAGTTGGACTAAGTGGATAGGCTAGAACAGTGAGTGAGATAGCCAATGAAGCATGCTTGCAATTGAGTTCCCGATATCAGACTTTCAAAGAATCATGAGCTTCCAAGTCACGAATTCAAAAGAATTCAAGAGCACTTGGGGATGCTTGGGAATATTTTGACAAGGAGATTTGGTGATGATTTAAAGGCAGTAGTAGACCTGGATTAGGCCTTGTTGATGGGGAAAGAGGACTTACATGCATATTTGGTAGACTTAGAAAACCCGAAGGTCATTTCAACAGCGACTTTCAACCTTAGTGGGAGGAAATAATGGGAAGCAAAGAAAAGTTGTGAGTGCAAGGTGGACTCACTTGGAAAAGTATTTGGGGAGGTTGAAGCCTCTAAGCGTGGAAGAATGCTTAGGAGGATGAAATTTGAAGTCCAGAAAGTGATGCATGGAATCTTTGAGGCAGAGATGTTGGTTTAGAAATTTCATAGAGTGGTGCAACATCGTAAGCTTCGTGTGGATTTGGATTAGCTACCCAACTTGGCAAGTTGTGATGGTCCAGACATGTACCCATACATGACTATTAGATTAATAGTATCAACTTGAGGAAGGAATCACAAAGTGATTGAAAAAGGAAATTGTGAATGGACATGTAAGACTGGGAAGTGGGATTTTAGGAGCAAAGGTTCTTTCGAATTGCGATTTTGACAGTAGAATGTGATATTTGGTGGAGGTTGCAACTCTTTATACTACATTGTGTAGAATTGAGGCGAGGGAAGCAATAGAGTTGGGAAGAAGTTCAATACATTGGTGCTTATAAGTTCAAGTGAGATTTGAGAGGATTGACATTTCTAGCAGCAGTGGTGTGATTAGATGTGGATTTTGAAGACAAGTTTGTGCGACAAACTTGTGTGTGAAGGGTTATCAAGGTTGGAAACAAATTCGAGTGAGGGAGGGTCTCAAGACCTCAAGAAGTCAGCGACATGCGCTCCTTCTTCCTTGGCATAGCACAATGAGCTTGGCATGGATCAGATGTGGATTTGAGCATATCACAATGGATGTGAAGGTTTGTTGAGCTTGAAAATATGCCTTGGCCGCAAAGTCAAGGCATAGTGCTCATAGAGAACACCATCAATTTGAGTTGACTCAAGCATGGGCTAAGCATCCTGCAAAGCATGAAGACAGTTTGACAGCTTACCAATGCCCTTGGAATATGGAAAGGTGTAGATTGATTACTTATGCATACTGTGGGCTTAGAGAATCAATTTGTAGCAAGAGACCTTGGAGTTAAATCAGAAGCCCATTTGTAGAAGAGCAATTGCTCTTATATTTAAACTTGGGTGCACGTTGGACTTGGGCATGCATTGAGATGGATGTGGACCCAAGGTGACAAATACATGGCAAATCGATTGGCAAGTGGACCATGTGTGGGCTTGTGGGTAGTTAGGATATATGGGCATGCGGTCAGTAGATGCACCCTTGACACGGACCTGTGGAACCAAGAGACACTTCGGATTGATGATGCACTCACCTTGAGGGGTCATGAAGGAACTCATGAAAATAATTTGGGCTCGAGGTGGCTTCACTAGACTCGGGCAAGCATGCATGTGGACCTGCGAAGGGGTGTGCACTTGAGCTTGGCGATGGATAGGTCCACTTTGATGGTGTTGGTTGGTGTACTCCTCCTTGAATAAAGGAAGGAAATTGGAGCTCCTCCACTATATAAAGGGAACATGAGTGTAAGTTCAATTCATTCAGAAGAATCATGTATTCAAGAGATACAACTTGGAGGCAGCAAGTTTGTATGAACTTGGGTGTAGGTCGAGTGTAAGGAGACCAATGTAGGATTAGTTTTAGTATCCATGCAAAGGTGTGACTTAGATTGACGCAGATCATAGAGAAGGAAGGATTTACATCAAGGTAGGCATGCGATTCATTGAGGCAGACTCGTGAAAGCAACAGAGGGTGAACGTGTAGACAGTGAAGGTTTTTTGGATGAGCTACTTGGTGGTCAAGAATGCTTGCTTGAAGGATTGTTTAGGAAGTATTGATGGAGACATTTTCAAGCGTTGTCTAAGTCTGTTGTACATTTGTAATCATGCATTGGCATTGAGGGAATGCACCTTTGTTGTAATATGTACATTGTAACTTCTTCATAATAAAACATTCTTGGTTCCTTATTTGGGCACTTCATCTACATGTGTGTTTGGCTTGTTGGTTCATTGTTATTATTCTTTATACTACGGATTTATATAATATGAGTTAAGATGTTATGTAATAATTACTAAGTGTTGGAAATGACTAAATAATGAACATATGCTTACACATAGATGGTTATATGACTTGTTGAGTAGGGAAAGGTGTGATATTTCAATATTGGAGGAAAGAATAACAAAATATACCATTCACAGAGCAATGATCTTTGAGTAGTTCGTTTGCCTTTCCTTCAAAGTTGTTTTCTCCCGCATATGATTCAATTTCCTCAAATTAACTCCATCCTCCTTCTCTATCATACACAAACAAGATTGACTTGAACTCAAAACAGACTTAGAAATCCATACTCATTCTCAACCTAAACACAGACTCAAACCACACACAGACGTTGAAGAAAAGGGTTTGGAAGGATTGAATTATATCGAATGATCGTATTCCAACCCATGGTGTGTTTCACACCTACTTGAGTCTTGAGCAGCATTTTTTGGTGTGTTTCAGTCTATCTTGAGGGGGGGTTTTCCCAATGATTTTTCCTTCTTTCCTCATTTTTTTTAGATTTTTGTACGGGGTGACCTTTGGTCTTAGTAACCAGGGCCCTAATTTTCATTTATTTTTCTTCATGGTTCGGCTTAAGGGGGGGTGTTGGAATATTCTCACCATATTATTTTGGTCTTGCATGCATCCATGCATTGGCAATTGAATCTCCTAGCACCTAGTCCCTACTTTGGCCCCCCCAAAGATTGTTTTTGGCCATCATTATCCCTCGTACCCACTCAAAGTGCCTTATTTACATCACTGGATTTCCAATGCACCCTCCTGCATAGATTTAGGAGACTACACAATCATTTCCATGATTTTGGAAGCCCTTTCCCCTTGATTGCTTAGTTAACTAACTACAACCCCTAATTTGACTGCTACTGAGTATAGGAGCGCCCTCTTTAACCACTGACAGTTAGTTATGCGCCCATTTGGAGTCTCCTACCATATTTTGGTGCCCACATGATTTAGTTATGCTCATTTCTACCTCATTTAACTGATTATTCATCATCGGTGGCTACTGAGCGGGAGATGGTTCCAATGCAAACTAAGCCTATACTTGAGGTGAATTTGAATCCTACTAGGAGTATCGAATTCATTCTATTGTAAAACTTTTGTATTTCCATCTTACAGCTGATTAATGTATCAACAACATTTTTTCATGTGTGTTTCAGTTTTATGAGTGAATTGATCCATGCCTTTGTCTAATTCTTCTCAGTAATAACAGTGTGAAATTGTGAGGTTCGTTCAAGCTCAGTGATCTACCCCTGTGGAATTTCACCTTGTATTTGTTCCAACAGTTCTCATGGAGAATTAGAACTCTCCTCTCTCTCTGAGGATCCTGAAACCCTTCAATTATCTTGATTGGAGGGTTGATATGTAGTTCGGATTGTGCAACAAGTCACTCTACAGGGTAACAATGGGGAAGGAGGTCAAACCCCAAGCAGCTGTGGAGAAGGCCAAGTATCTGAATAGATTAGATGAAGCATTCGGTTTCATGTGTATTCATATTTCTAGAGACCTACTCTTCCACCTATATGGATTGAAGACTCCAAGAGAGATATGGTTGAAGTTAGATACCCTCTTCGGAAAACAAGATGAGCTAAGAGGCCATATTATGGAAAATGAGTTGATTTCTCTTCAACCGAGCAGTTTCGAGACCATCCAGAAATTCTTTTCTAAATTCAAATCTATGGTCATGCAATGCAAGCAATGTGGCATTGAGAAGAAGGATGAGTAGTTGGTGTTATCCATTCTGAGCAAGCTAGGTCCTGAGTTCTCCATCTTTGTATCTACCTTCCATTCAGGGCGAATGTCAATTCCTGGTTGGAATATGCCATCCTTAGATGTTTTCACTTAATCTCTCATCCAAGAACAAGATAAATCGATCCAGATGGGTGCCTTGAAGGCCTCCAAAAATCAAGCTCTTGTGGCTAGAGAAGCAAAAAGTGCAAATGGAAAGGGGAAGCACAAGGGCAAGGAGAAGAAGCACTCTGAACCCAAGCAGAATTCCAATTCAAGTCCATCGGAAGGAGCCTCTATCCCCAATAAGGAAAAAAAAGGATTTGAGAAATCCAAGTGTTCGTATTGCAAGAAAGGAAACCACCCAAAGAGATCTTTCATGCAGAAGAAAATAGATCAGATGACCAAGCTTCTTGAACAACACAACATTTCCCTCCCAGAAGGTGCAAGAGATATTGATTCTCGAAGTGAATCTGATGGTCATGAGAGATGCCATGCACTAAAGGATGGATTTTCAAAATCGCAAGCCCTCCTCATAGATTTAGGATCCTCCAACCACATGGTTTCCTCTAGAGAATCATTTTCTTCTCTAGATCTCAAACATGGTCTAATTATTCACATGGGAAGAAACTCTTAGATCTTTGTTGAAGGGAAGGGCACAATACATCTGTAGCACGCGAAGTTCAAAAATGTTCTATTTGTGCCTTATTTGTCAGCAAATTTGTTTTCTGTATATCATATGACTCACATAGTTTCACCGAAGAAAGTGGTATTTGGTCTTGACACAGTTGAGATTGCAGATATCTCTACTGGGAAGATTATAGCGAAAGGGTTTGCAAACCATGCCTCCAAGGCATATGAATTCTCCCATTTTTTTTCATACTCTCTGCCTACCCCATCGGCATCTAATGAAGATCATAGTGATATCTCTTCTAATGAAGATGAGGATCAAGATCTTTATGCTGAGAATAAATTTCAAGAAGATTCATATCCATATCCAACACATGCTCCCAATCCATCGCCAAGGCCAATATGGGCTCACAAAGTCCTTCTAGCTGCTGGGAACACAGTTGGGGATCCATCTGACCATAGAACCACCAGATATCAGTATCATGCAAAACTTGCACTATGTCATGTAGATGCACTTCTCTCAGAGAGGTGCTACATGATGGTGGGGTTTGATCCACAATATCTTGAAGAGACTTGCCATGGGGGATCTACAACCAAGTACAAATCTCGGTTATCTGACAAAGAGTAATCAAAGGTTCATTATTTGGACCACAATGAGCCATTCACTCCACTAGCAAGAAGGGTTCCTGAAAGACTTGTTTTGGAAAATATAGCTTCAACATAGTGGGAGGTACATCGGAGATCCAGATCCAGATCTAGATCTAGTACTTGCATTGTTATCCTACATAGGAGCAAATTGCCAATATTTTTGCAAAGGCTTTCACTCAAGAAATTTTTTTCCTTATCTTCTTAGTATGAAGGTTCTTTGAGTTCCCTACTGTTGTTCCTTTTGAGGGGGGGTATTTTTCCTATGAGGTTTTTCCCTATTTACTTGGTTCTTGGACAGTTCTTTTATTTTTTATCATTTATTTGATTGTATGGGTGAACTTAGTTCTTAGTAACCAAGGCACGGGATGAAAAAGTATGTATTAAGGGGGGGTGTTAGGGTATTTTAATACTCCATCATTTTCCTACCTAGCATTATTTCATTTTCCTAGTAGTTGATGATTTCATTTCCCCCCTAGTGGTGTGCAGATGTCATCCAGGATCCATCTACCACCTTCTGAGCCTTACATGCATCATTTTAGGACCACTTTAGTCGGTTCCCTATTTTATAGGAACCTACTCAGTGTTCCAGTTCAGTCCACCTGAGTTAGCTTACTCTTGTGGGGGGTGAGAGCTCTGAATTCCACTGATTGTGGCCTCATGCACCCTTTTATGACTGTTTTGCATGGAAAACTCACTAATGCACCCTCTTGGTCAATTAATTGATTGTGTCTTCAATTAACTGAGTTTAGCTTCAGTTTGGTTGAGTTTGAGTCTTCTGGAGCACTCTAATGGTGACAATTCCTATGCTAGACCAACTGAGGTTCGAATTATCCTATGTGATTTGAATTCTCTCCATTATAACATTATTGTTCATTATACTGATTATTGGATCATGTGACATTAGTCTGCTCCTATATGAGTTCTCATGCATAATTAATTGTTTGCTCATTTTTATTACTGTTTTCACTCTAATTCACCTTTTATACTCATTCTTTCTCTATGAGGTATACTCGGCTCTTAGGTCTATTGCAATTTATAATTTCACACAATATACATCTCATTCACTAGGAACTGTAAGTCTCGAATTTATGCAACCTTTCCATTAAAATAATAAGCAAAGGCCTTGACAACATTGTGTTGGTTGTGGATCCTAATCTTCCTTATTCAGAGATCGTGTTTCAATCATGTTTGAATCCCATCCCATGAATGGGGGGGTTTGGGGGGTATTTCCCCCAAAAAATATTCACCACAGGGGGTCCATGGGGGAGGCGACTAGTTTGGGATCCCCCCCCCCCTAGCGGGGGTTCAGGGGTAGCGCCCCCATAGCGAAAATTTCAAAAAAAAATGCCTTGTAAAATGTTGTAATTTCATAGTCATAATTTGGTCAATAATGGGTGATTTATGGGCCCATGTTATTGGGTGTTCCATAGCATTTTCTCATGGTAATCACTCTTTAAAAGAAAGGCATTTTAATACGGTTTTGTATTGTAGCATTGTAAAGATATCTATGATTGAGTAAGAGAGACTGTGAGAGAGAGAAGAGGAAGTTGCAGCGGATGTGCTGCAAGTTGTATCCCTTCATTTGTTGGATGGTATAATAATAAGTACTAACGATTTAAGTGTGGATTTAGCCCATCTTGGGTGAACCACGTTATATTGATGTCTCTCTTGTAATGTGTTTTATGTGATTTATATTTGCATCTTGTTTATTGTTATTGCTATGCGATCCTATTTTTATAACACCTTGGTGTTATGGCCATGAAATTTATGTATAAATTTCCACCAACCGTCCTTCTCCAAAAGAGAACACGAGGATCCATAAGCTTTGACAATTTCACACCAATCTAGTTCAAAACACATGACAGGTTCCATATATGAACCTAGTAATTTTCCAAAGGAAAGGGTTTGTATACATGCCACTGAAATCATGCTTAGATGTAGGAATTACAAAGGGAATTGACCAAATTAATACTAGAATCCATTTCACCATAGGTTATCAACGCAAGAATGGAGATGAAAAGCATTGGACAAGCATAGAAAATGGCCATACTCTGAAAACCCTCATCGAGCTAGGACTTCTCTCATTTCGAACAAAGCAGTAACAAGGAGAGTAAAAATGGAATGACTATGTAAAAAGGTAAAGTGTATGTGTTTAACCAACCATAATGTGTTGTCAATTCACCATACCATTTCATTAATTTGACATCATAGTACTTACCACAATCACCACTCCAATCATATTAAGAAACTACTAGAACTTAGGGCCAAGAAAAATAATCATAGTCCATGGAGAAATTACAAACATAAATATGTATGCAATTGACCCCAAATACAAGCAATAACAACCCTAATGAATAATCATGTTATAAAATAGCTCGATTTAATGATTTTTTCATGACATGATAGAGTAATAGAGGTTTTAATTATCATGGTTTGGATACTCCAAAGTCAAAAACCGCATTCCATAATAAACTCAATCATGTAGGTTTTGTTCCTTTTACAATTGAACGGATAATGGTCATCATTCAAACTAAAATGTTAATTGATGAACATAACACTTATTTTTTTTATCATAGTGAATCCAGAGCAATAATAATCATAACTTAAAATAGTTCATGAGTTTTTTTAAATCACGAAGAAATATGACAAGCCTCAAAAATAATTTAAAATCATATTATATAACAAAATCAAAGAACTATTAACAAGTTGGTAAAATAACAACCACTGAACAAAATAAATAAATGAAATTGACTTGTTCAGGGAGATGAAAATACAAATCTACCAACTTTAGAATTACAAATTAGTGCCCTCAATCTACCATGACTAAGCGAGAAAAATATGAAATATTGTCAATTTAATGATATTCATAAACTTAATGAATAATTTGGATGATCAAAATGTCATGAAAAGTGTCGAACGATATTCAATTGACCCTTGTAATCAGTCTCAACTTCCATGCTTACAGCCATGAAAGTTGAGATGATAAACAATCAAATTACAAATAATCATTCAAATAATGATGCGTATGAAATGTTGCTCATAAAATAAGTTTGAATAATGACTTGAGAAAAATAATATAATAATGCCCAATAGAAAAAATCAAACAAAGTTAAACTACATAATTGTACAGAAACTATAAAAATAATAAGAAAACGTAAATTGTACAAATTCTAGCCTGAAACATAATTTGATGACTATCACATATTGTAATTGAAAATAATCAGAGGTTAAGACTTGTAATAATAAATTGTAAACATAAGCCTCACCATACAGTTTTAATCAAGTGGGTTCCCTTCATTTTTGACAAAATGAAAGGGATTTATTGTGAGGCCAACAAGTCCCTCTGGACACATATTAGTCGATCCGTACAACATCGTAGTATTTCCCATTCCTAAATTAAACATTGCAACTGCCAGTTTTATTTATCTCAATTTTTAATTATATCAATTATGATTAGTTCAAGGGAAATGAGGTCAATATCGAAAATTGGTGTGGAGATTTTAGTTGACGCTTGTCCCCTTATATGTTAGCCTCTCAAATGCCAAATCTTATAATCTTAGAATTAAAGTATGTTTAATGCCGCATAGGTCTTTGCATGTGTTGTAATTCTAGTGGTGTGTATTTGGCCAAACATCGACCCATCACCCCATCATGATCTATAGTGGTCGTGCATGCACTCATTAATGGCTACAAATACACACCAACTCACCATTGTTTCCTTCACTATAGTTCTCAATATCTAGTTCTCCGTTCATACCAAAATGAAACAAACGAGTGTGGAGTACATATGTTGGGAGGGAAAAAGAAACGTATAGCTATTGCTCAAGATGTTATCATAGATCCATGTTTACTTCTTCTAGACGAGGCAACTATTACTTCTTTTAGACGAGGCCACTAGCACTCTATATGCAGAGTCAGAGAATGTCATTCAGGGTGCTCTAGACCAAGCTTCAGTCATCCACACAACTATTATAGTTATCATCGTCTTTCTGGTATTTGTAACAATAACATGATTGTAGTGGTGCAAGTTGGTCAAGTGATAGAGTCGGGCTTGCATGAAGATTTGATATATAAACCCAGTAAAGCATACACTACTTTGGTGCAACTGCAAAAGACCGTGATAGATAAGCTCGATGAAATAGTTGAAAGCAACAATATGAGATAGTTGTCTTTGAGAGAAAGAAGATATAGCATGTATAGTAGATCCGGTTCAAACACGTCAGTATCTAGCACTAATCCAAAAAGGGTGACCCTTCATGAAGTTCCTTCTTCCCCTTCATTCAGTGGAGTGTTACTTTTAAATAGTTCATAATGGAAGCATGCTCTATTAGTATGTTCAACATCTTTCACTTTTGGAGGAGTTAATCATGTCAATGCCTTCTTCATTGGAGACATGTTATCTTTATTTTTACTGAAGTACCATAATGAAATCAAATCCAAAATCAAAGAATACTCCCTCATTTTTTTGGCCTTGGGACTACTATTGTACTTAGTGAGTGTGCTACAACATTACAATTTCCAAAATATGGGGGAATATATCACGAAAAGGGTTCGAGAGCGTATGCTTTCCAAGATCCTTACTTTTGAGGTAGGGTGGTTCAATAAAGATGAGAATTCGAGTAGAGTTGCTTGCTCCAAACTCACAATAGAAGCTAATGTGGCAAGTATATTTAACCTAAAAGTTTAAAATTATCTAAGATATATGTGATTGTGTTAGAATTTATATTGAAATGCATGTATGATATGTGATATAGGTGATATTTTTGTTGGGAGATCGTATTTCGTTACTTATACAAAATGTGTCCTCTATGGAAGTAGCCTTCATAATGGGTTTGATTATAACATGGTGTTTTTCCATTGTAATAATCATAGCACAACCATTGGTAATATCATGTTTCTACATCAAACAAGTTTTGCTCAAGATCTTGTCTAAAAAGCTTATCAGAGCGGATTTATGGGCTCAATGGTTAAGAACAAAACATTTAGGGGCAACTCGGTGTTGAAAATATTTGACCTTAAATGGATTTATGACTAAATTTGTTTTATTATTAGTATTCAAAATCATTCCTTGGCTCATGTGTTACATTTCAGGGTTTGCTTCTATAAGTTAAGTCACTTTTGGACACAATTGTGGTAGTAGGATTTCCCTAGTTTGGGAGATGTGGTTCTATTAGCACCATGATTTGAACCATAATTTATGTTGATTTGTTGTCTTGTTATAGGTTTATATTAAGAAGGTTGAGCTAAAGAAGGATTTTCTTGGGCCCGAACCTGCATACGGGATGGTTGGGAACCCTCCCTTTATTCTAGGTTCTTGTGGTTGTGGGGATGTCCATCTTTTATGGTGGATTCGATGTTGGTGACTATAATAGTTCTTACAGCATAGAAGCATATGGAAGTCGTGTTGATGATGGTGGTGCCTATGAAATATATGGTGGTGCTGGTCTAGGGGGTTATCAGGGAGACTCTGCTACTAGTTATGGAGGTCGCTTTGGGTAATATGGTAGAAGATTTGGGGAATATGGAAGTGGGTTGGTAGCTAGATTTGGAAATGGTGAGGGTTTTGGTAGTTATTGTAGAAGCAGTAGTTATGGAGGTAGCTATGATTTTGAGATTGGTGGAGGCTATGGTGGAATTAGTAGTTATGGAGGTAGTTATGATTTCGATATTGGTCGAGGCTATGGTGGAAGTGTTTCTTATGGGAGTGAACGAGGAGGCTATGGTGGTACTAGAATTACATGATATCATCCATATGCAAGATAGAATAGGATTTATCCATTAGTGAGCGAGTGTGTCCCAAGCAGTTTCCTACTGCAAACAAGTGTCATTCTTAACTTGAAGATAGAACTAGACATTTGAGTCATAATGGTGTTACAGTAATCAAAGATCAAATTTATTCTATAAAAACTCAAGTTCTTTAGGAATTTTTTTCATTAACGACATTTGGGGCATATTACTTTTAATACGCTGACAATTTCCAACTAATTTTGTGAAAACATTGCACATATCACTAGATAGACATAGCTAATACTATATTATTAGAATTATATGATAATATGGATTCGTACCCCAAACAAAAGATAGGAAACATATCTATTATCTAGAAGGCTATCCTTGATTCATTCGATCTCATAGGGAACAGTCTTGCTTGGCGAGTTGGAAATGGTCAATTTCTCAGAATAGGATCAGTCTCATGGCTAGGCAATGGGAGGTCCTACATTCTATCACGGGTTGTTCTCACTAATTTCCATGATCGATTTATTGTTCATCTTCATTGGGTGGCATATCCCACCACAATGAATATTTGGCATCAATGGTGGATTTTGGATGAACTTCTTGGGTTCACTGATGAAGATGCCAGGATATGGACTACTTATTCCACTGCTCTTGGTTGCTCTCACATAAGACTTTTAGATTGGGATGATGATTTAATTTGGGATCAAGATATGTTTGGTGCATATACACCCAAAAGGGGATATATTCAGCTTAATCTTGCACTCCTTAAGAGAGAAGCCAAATGGTGGTGGAAAAGTTCATGGAAGTTTAAATGTCTATCCAAATCTAGGATATTAATGTGGTGTGTGCTGGAAAAGAAAATCCCAACATCAGCTAACTTACAAAAGAGGAAAAAAACAGGCTTGGGATGGTGCCCCTTATGTAAGTCAAATTCAGAGACAGATGATCATATATTCCTATTTTGTTCCCTTTCAAAGGCAGTTTGGCAAGAAATTTCCAAGTTGTTGGCGCAAAATTGTTTGTGGAAAGGAAATAACATAGAGGATGCTCTTCACACATTGATTCAAAACTCTGTCAATTGACCTTTTAAAGTGATCCCCCTTATTTTAATATGGGGACTATGGCTCTCCATGAACTCTTCTACCTTTCAAGACAAATTGTTGACTCTAGAGCTGATAGCGGCTAAAGGGGTTGGAATTATTTCTTTATTTCCTCAAGAGAAAGGTGACCAAACTATTAGAGTTTTAAAAGAGGAAGCTAGTAATAAACTTCAGCCATGGGGCTTCTTTGATGGGGCCTAGCAGGAAGAACCTCCATTGTGCGGGGCGGGGGAGTTTTACATCTTTCCTATACTAATTTTTTCAATATAAAATACATGTTGGGAGAAGGAAAAAACAACAATGTTGAATTGTTGTCTCTCAAAATTATATTACTATTTTATTTAGAGAAAGGATGTAGAAATATCCAAATTTTTAGGGACTCCTTGGTTGTCATCAATTGGGTTAAGGAATTTCAGCAATGTCGCAATATCCAATTGGAAATTTTATTGGACAAATTTTTGCTTCTAAAAAGGAATTTTGACTCATTCTCTTGTCAACATGTCTACAGGGAATGCAACTAGGTTGTAGACACCCTTTCTAAAGAATGTATTCAGTTGTCTCAAGGATAGTAGCATGTATCGAAACACTCCAACGATGAACATTTTGAGTACTAACATAGGCCCTTTCATGAGGGTCTTGGGATCCTAGAGGGGCATTAGTCATGCTCATTTTTTTTTGTCTCGGATTGTGCATACCAAGCCATATGATTGTAAATTATTCATGTGACATACAACGATTTTTCCATCTATGTAACAACTTCACTATTTTATTCTTTTTGTCAAATATCACTCCTTAGACAGTTTATATTAGGTACTTCCTAGAGGGTCTTGGACTCCCAGAATGGGTTCAGATCAGTTTTATTTTTTTCCTTAGCATATACATGGAAAGCTATATGATGGTGTTCGAATCAGGTGACAAAAAACATATCTTTGCTTTTGAATCAGCTCCTATGTTTGTGTCTCATTTGGCAAAAGTTATCTACACATACAAATTTATTTTCTTATTTTTGGATCAACAGCTTATGGCTTACCTCTTCAGGAATACATGCCTTTTAATCATATATATACTCAATGTAATTTATTTTTATAATAAAATTACGATTTTTTCTGTGGAAAAAAAATTGATTGGATGATAAAGTGGATGAAGTTTTTTTCTTCATTTGCATGCACTACTCTTTTAACATTGAAGCGATACTCTTTTAACATTGAAATTGAAGTTTGAAATAGCATCGTCTTTCATTATTTCATTTCTAGTTTTTTCTATAATTGGGAGAGGAAAAACAATATTCCATTTTTTAGAACTATTACATTTTGTAAATTAGGAAGATGCAGTCTATAAACAGTGCATCATACCTACTTATTCTTCACTCCATTGTAAGTTGTGTGTTTATGCTTAATAGCATTAAATTCGTTGGGTATTCTCTTTATGGGATTGTGTGATAGGACTAATGAGTTTAAGCTAAAATCATTGTGCTAAACATACTACCATAGTCTTGTAGGATTTATTATCTGTTGTATTTTTTTGAAAAACAAGCATCTTACATTATCTCTCATGCATCATTATCACCAGTAATATATCCAATGTATTTTATAGTGTGGTGCCATTTATTGCTTTTCTAGTTATGCCGAAGGCGTTCTTTAAGGGGCCTGCTCCTCTTAGGCCTTCATCGTCTGTCAACAGCCTATGAGGAGTCGCCCCTTGTCCATGAAGTAATTGAATTCCCAACACATCGTTGACTTTCGTTCTACTGCCACCTTCCGAGACTTGCCACATCCTTCATTTTTGGTGTATGAAGGAGTTACCTTCTGCACTTGTATCACGATCCTGCAAAGATATTTGAGGATGCGACCCTTTACATTTTCCAAGTTGAAGTTCCCACTGCCAAGTTTAAACACCAAATTCTGTTTCCAAACGGTATTGTGCTTTGCATGTGTGATCATATTACCATATGGATCATAAAGAGCACACGTACCAAGTTGCATGACCGTCAAGCCCGTGCACAAGAGACCAACTCCAGTACACATTGAGCTATGCATCCATACATCCATAGCCTAAATAGGATATAGGATGAAACAGATGCAAGGTATCTGTATTCAATATTACAGAGGAAATGTAAATGCTGAAAGGGGGAACAACTCGAATAGGCTATGGTATTCGCCCTCCTCTTGTGTACACCATACAAAATGAAACCCCCCAAGATACTAATGTTTCCATACTTTATAGCTCTTCTTCCACCTTACCAAGAGGTGCGTCAAGCAAAGGAGAATGCAAAGGGAAGAAATCAAATTTCCAAAGCGAGGGGCATAAGTTGACTAGCAAAGCATTATCATTGTGTTTTTTGGAATGGGTTTTTACGAAACTAACTTTTTGAATTGGGTATGATGCATTGTAGGTTGAAGCATCCACAAACCATGTTACTGATCAACATATGCCTTTGTTTAACCTTCCCTTCAAGATCCTTTGTTGCGTAATCAATGTCCAACTGAAGGTAAGCTGTTCTGATTCTGCAGCTATAGACTACTTGAATTTGGAATAATTTTGCATGGGTTTCAAGGTCAAGTTTTGCTTTCAATCTCTGTTATGAATAGAAGCAGCATGATCCATGCCACAATTGTGTTTGATATCTCTGCAGTTTTTGTTCGCAGTTGAATTTTACTATCCTTTGTTGAAACTGATATAGATGAATTCTTTTCTTAGATTACCTTGGTTCCTCTAAGTCGTGTTTTACTATCCTTTGCTTTTGATAGCATTTTTTGTGGTTTGAAACCGATACAGATGAACTATTTTCTCATATTAGCTTAGTTCCATTCTGAGTTATGTCTTACTATGCTTTTCTTTTGATGATGATTTTGTAGGCTTAAGATGATACAGATGAAGTATTTTCTCAAATTACCTCGATTCTGGAGGCAAAGGTATGTTTTCTAATCCACATTTAAGACTACTACAGTTTGAGATCTTGACTGGAATTAGCTAGGACTATCATATGCATAACTACGGCATATGACATGGTCACTGGAGCCTAAAATCTAAATACTGGCAGAGCAAAATACATTTATGATTTTACACATAAACTTAACTTTCATCATGAACTCGATGTGCTGATATGAAGTCGTCCCCTTCACAGCAGGACGAGTCTTATGTTGACAAGGAGCCTCTGCCTCCACTTCCTCAAAAACCTTTAGTGTACTCTTTTTGCAAGACCCTCACTACATCGGATACAAGTACCCATGGAGGGTTTTATGTTCTCAGGAGACATGCTGATGAATGTCTTCCACCTTTGGTGTGCATTTTGTACCATATTCTTCTTGAATATATGCATCTGCATTTACATTGAATGCAGGTTGAAGATATTCAAAAACCATTAGCATTTACCTATCTAATGATCATTTTCTCCTTTTACAGGATATGAATCAGCAACCCCCATCGCAAGAGTTGGTCGCCAAGGACTTGCATGGAGTTAAATGGTGTTTTTGGCTAATCTTTTGAGGTAGGTTTTACATCATTTTCCTTCTAGGCTGTGTTGACCCCTTGATCCCTTGTGAGAGAGAACCCTGGAAGCTGAGTTGCAAAGGACCACTAGAGGAGGATCGAGCCTCGGTGACCAAAAAACACTAACGATCGAGCCAATATTACCGAACTAAACCTGACCATGAAAGAGATCGAGCGTGAAAGAGCTCACCAGAATACTACACCTTACCAAGAGTTGCGCCAAGCAACGGAGAAGGCCTTGCTATTGTCCCTTGTGAGAGAGAAAACCTTGGTAGCTGAGTTGAAAAGGACCACCAGAGGAGGATTGAGCCTCAGCGACCAACACCCACTAACGACCAAGCCAAGACTACCAAACTAAACCTAAGAGTGAAATAGCTCACCAGTACTCCACCTTAACTACATGTAATGAGGTTTCAAAAGCTGCATGGTTTCTTATTGCTTTGTGGCAAGCTCAAGAATGGCTCGGTGCTTAGCTTTCACTTCTGAATTATGATGTGGAGATAAATCGTAATCTTCTGAGTAGAAAAGGCCAATGAGAAATTTTTTTACAAGGCCATCCATGTAATTAACAAAGAAGTTGCCCCACATAATCATAACTCATAACAAGCATTTGAAAAGTTGTCTACGTTCTTTAAGATTTTTCATCATTACATTGTGCAATACTCATGTCGGGGAAACTTGGAAGGATCCATTTGAGCATAGCACATGACGGAAACTACCACTATCAACTGCATATTTTCTTCCATTTTAAACTTCATCCTTTTCAACAACTCGGACCATTTCATTACACTTCTTAAGATATAGAGCCAGCCTATACATTGCGTCTAGAATGAAGAGCCACTACTTTCAGTTGGAAAAAAAAAATTCAAATCTCTCCAAAACCTATACAACCACAAGAAGACCTACAGTGGCCCAATTTTCCTTCCATGTTTCTGTTCTAACCAATCATCCTAATCTTCTTCACCATGTAGAATTCAGAAATATCCTTTGAATACCATAAAATAAAAGAAAAAATAAATTAAATATTTCACATAGAAGTGGATGACAAATTCCATGTTTAAATACAATGTACTTAATGTCTTTTGCGGGAGGCTTAATGCCAACAAAGGCTATAATTAGAGATTTAGGCAAGTTATATTATTAAAATTGTTTAATAAAGTGGTTGATAATTAACAATTATGTTTAATAGTATTTTTTTTAAGTTAAACCATTTTTAATGGATAGATAGTTACCTCGCAGGATTATAAAAGAGGTAGAACCTATAAACAAGAAAGTGTTGCGTGGAGCTTAAGAAACATTAGAAGAAAAGTGTGATTCAATGGCCAAGTCAATCAGCGGGTCATTTGAAGATGAAAGTGAAGAAGATGATGGAAGTGGGGTATCTTTTGAAGACGATGGAAATGGGCATCTACTTTTTTGCTACTATGAATAATAAAATACAAATATGTGTAAAGAATCCATGACATAAGGGCATTTAAAATTCTACACAATAAGATACGGCTTCTATACGCAACACTAACCTTAATATGCTTACATTATAGAGATAGGTAGGAGAAGATATGAAAGATTGAATAAAGAGACTTTGAGAGACCACAATATATACTAAACGACAACCTCTTTTGCATTTTCCAATAGGTACTCTTCAATATCATGGCCATCCACATTATACCCAGTCTTTATGCAAACGGATTGATGCCTTGTCTATCATGCATACATGTGCTACTTGTATCGAATCATATCCTACCGTTCTTACTCGTCCATCTCTCAATGGACACATTTGCATTATTGATTCCATAGAGAAAATGATCGTCATTGATTTTCAAAATGGAATAATATGGACCATGGTGACAAACCCATTGTACTATCCATATTCAAATTTAATAAATGCTCATTCTTTGTGTTATCCCAATTTTGCAAGTTAGGCATGCTAGTGGTGGAAAATACAAGTATAGTGGTCACATTATTAGTTCCCCCAACAAAATGTTCAAATTGCAAATTTTCTTCCATGCCACCTTTTAGATTTAATGATTGATTTCCGCAAACTTTTGACCCCAAAAAACATCGTTTAAGCCCTCAAATGGATCTTAAAAGGTTATGGACCCCAAATATGAAAAATAAGACCTACCCCTAAAATGTTCCCTACAAGCCAATTCATCCAATTTCTCCACCTATAAAGCACCAAAATAGATGAAAAATATATATTGATTCAATTCAGATCATTTAGGCTCAAAGGATCACCATTGTTTGTCTTTTATTACTTTCTTATATAATGATGACAACCCATTGAGTTATCCCCTTAGACACATAAAATTATATTGTCTACGTACACACAACTTTCTCCATTTTACAACATATTGAAGTTTTTCTCGGTGTTTCATTTCCCCCGCTTTGGGGGTATGCTAGTTATTATAGAAAAAGTTATGGTGGGAAATTATTTTTTAAAATGGTAATCGAACTGACATATACAATTATATATACTTTGTTGTGGGGGAAGGAAGGTCCACAAAAGACATCTAAAGCCTCGAAATTCTAGATCCAACAATCTGTAAAAGTTCCTATGATGGTTATGGGAGAAAATTTATAGTTGTTACTCCCTTACACAAATAATTTTTTTTGTTATTTCCTTACACAATGTTCAACTCGTGGCCACCTAACCTTCTAAAATAACTATTTGAAAACAATTATTTATTCCTATTTCCCTTCTTTAAACCAATTACATTCTTATTTTAATTATGTATTGTTACAATTATTAATTTCCTTCCACCTTTACCTTTTAAGATAACTTAGGAAAACAAATTTCATTTTTAACAATTATTTTACTTTATTTTTATGGTTAATAATGTATAAATGCATTTATAAAATGATGAAGTGGCCAACTATTATATGTAGCAACCAAACATTTTTTATTTTAACTTGTACCCACATCATTACTAGCATACCCCCAAAGCGGGAGAAATGAAACGCCGAGAAAAACTTCAATATGTTGTAAAATGGAGAAAGTTGTGTGTACGTAGACAACATAATTTTATGTGTCTAAGGGGTTAACTCAATGGGTTGTCATCATTATATAAGAAAGTAATAAAAGACAAACAATGGTGATACTTTGAGCCTAAATGATTTGAATTGAATCAATATATATTTTTCATCTATTTTGGTGCTTTATAGGTGGAGAAATTGGATGAATTGGCTTGTAGGGAACATTTTATGGGTAGGTCTTATTTTGCATATTTGGGGTCCATAACCTTTTAAGACCCATTTGAGGGCTTAAACGATGTTTTTTGGGGTCAAACGTTTGCAGAAATTAATCATTATATCTAAAAGGTGGTGTGGAAGGAAATTTGCAATTTGAACATTTTGTTGGGGGAACTAATAATGTGACCACTATACTTGTATTGTCCACCACGAGTGTGCCTAACTTGCAAAATTGGGCTAGCACAAAGAATGAGCATTTATTCAATTTGAATATGGATAGTACAATGGGTTTGTCACCATGGTCCATATTATTCCATTTTGAAAATCAATAACTATCAGTTTCTCTATGGCATCGATAATGCAAATGTGTCCATTGAGAGATGGATGAGTAAGAATGGTAGGATATGATTCCATACAAGTAACACATGTATCCACGATATACAAGGCATCAATCTGTTTGCAGAAATAATGGGTAGCATGTGGATGGCTATGATATTGAAGAGTACCTATTGGAAAATGAAAAATAGGTTGTTGTTTAGTATACATTGTGGTCTCTCAAAGTCTCTTTATTCAATATTTCTTTGCAACATATCTTCTCCTACCTATCTCTATAATGTAAGCATATTAAGGTTAGTGTTGCATATAGAAGCCGTATCTTATTGTGTAGAATTTTAAATTCCCTTATGTCATGGATTCTTTACACATCTTTGTATTTTATTCTTCATAGTAGCAAAAAAGTAGATGCCCATTTCCATCATCTTCAAAAGATACCCCACTTCCATCATCTTCTTCACTTTCATCTTCAAATGACCCGCTGATTGACTTGGCCATTGAATCACACTTTTATTCTAATGTTTCTTAAGCTCCATGCAACACTTTCTTGTTTATAGGTTCTACCTCTTTTATAATCCTACAAGGTAACTATTTATCCATTAAAAATGGTTTAACTTTAAAAAAATACTATTAAACATAATTTTTAATTATAAACCACTTGCCTAAATCTCTAATTATAGCCTTTGTTGGCATTAAGCCTCCCCCAAAAGACATTAAGTACTCTTTATTTAAACATGAAATCAATCATCCACTTCTATGTAAAATATTTAATTTATTTTTTATTTTATTTATGGTATTCAAAGGATATTGTTGAACTCTACATGGTGAAGAAGATTACGATGATTGGTTAGAATGGAAACATGGAATGAAAATTGGGCCACTGCAGATCTTCTTGTGGTTGCATAGGTTTTGGAGAGATTTGAAATTATTTTTTCCAACTGAAAGTAGTGGCTCTTCATTCTAGACTCAATGTATAGGTTGGCTCTATATATTAAGAAGTGTAATGAAATGGTCTGAGTTGTTGAAAAGGATGAAGTTTAAAATGGAAGACAGTATGCAATTGATAGTGGAAGGTTCTGTCATGTTCTATGCTCAAATGGATACTTCCAAGTTTCCCTTGACATGAGTATTGCACACTGTAATGATGAAAAAATTTAAAGAACGTGGACAAATTTTCAAATGCTTGTTATGAGTTATGATTATGTGGGGAAACTTCTTTGTTAATTACATGGATGGCTTTGTAAAAAAAATTCTCATTGGCCTTTTCTACTAAGAATATTATGATTTATCTCCACATCATCAGTCGGAAGTGAAAGCTAAGCATCGAGCCATTCGTGAGCCTGCCACTAAGCAGTAAGAAACCATGCATCTTTTAAAACCTCATTGCATGCAATTCAGGTGGAGTACTGGTGAGTTATTTCACGCTTAGGTTTAGGTCGGTAGTCTTGGCTCGATCGTTAGTGGGTGTTGGTTGCTGAGGCTCAATCCTCCTCTAGTGATCCTTTCCAACTTAGCTACCAAGGTTTTCTCTCTCACAAGGGACCATAGCCAGGCCTTCTCCTTTGCTTGGCGCAACTCTTGGTAAGGTGTAGTATTCTAGTGAGCTCTTTCATGCTCAGGTTTAGTTGGGTAATCTTGGCTCGATCATTAGTGGGTGTTGGTCAATGAGGCTCGATCCTCCTCTGGTGGTCCTTTGCAACTCAGCTACCAGTTTTCTCTCTCACAAAGGATCAAGGGGTCAACACATCCTAGCTCGAAATATATGTCGGAAACGCCATTCAACTCCATGCAAGTCCTTGGCGACCAACTCTTGCGATGGGGGTTGCTAATTCATATCTTGTAGAAGAAGAAAATGATCATTAGATAGGTAAATGCTAATGGTTTTTGAATATCTTCAACCTGCACTCAAGGTAAATGCAGATGCATATATTCAAGAAGAATATGGTACAAAATGCTCACCGGAGGTGGAAGACATTCATCAACATGTATCCTAAGAACAGAAAACCCTCCATGGGTACTTGTATCTGATGCAGTGAGGGTATTGCAAAAAGAGCACACTAAAGGTTTTGGAGGAAGTGGAGGCAGAGGATCCTTTTCAACAAAAGACTCATCCTGCTGTGAAGGGGATGAATTCATATCAGTACTTCCAGTTCATGATGAAAGTTAATTTTATGTGTAAAATCATAAATGGCTTTTCCTCTACCAGTATTTAGATTTTAGGCTCTAATGACCATGTCATATGTCTTAGTTATGCATATGATAGTCCTAGATAATTCCAGTCAAGATATCAAACTGTAGTAGTCTTAAATGTGGATTAGCAAACATACCTCTACCTCCGAAACCAAGGTAATTTGAGAAAATACTTCATCTGTGTCAGCTTCAACGTAGAAGATCGCCATCAAAAGAAAAGCATAGTAAAACATAACTCAGAATGGAACAAAGGTAATATGAGAAAATACTTCATCTGTATCGATTTCAAGCCACAAAAATCTCTATCAAAAGAAAAGGATAGTAAAACACGACTTAGAGGAACCAAGGTAATCTAAGAAAAGACTTCATCTGTATCAATTTCAGCAAAGGAAAGTAAAATTCAGTTGCGAACAAAAATTGCAGAGATATCAAACATAATTGTGGCGTGGATCATGTTGCTTCTATTCATAACAAAGCTTGAAAGAAAAACTCAACCTTGAAACCCATGCAAAATTATGTCAAATTCAAGTAGTCTACAGCTACAGAATCAAAACAGCTTACCTTCAGTTGGACATTGATTACGCGGCAAAGGATCTTGAAGGGCAGGTTAAACAAAGGCATATGATGATCAACACCCTGGTTTTTGGATGCTTTACCCTACAATGCATCATACCCAATTCAAAAAGTTAGTTTCATAAAACCATATTCCAAAAAACACAATTATAATGCTTGGCTAGTCAATTTATGGCCCCCGCTTTGGAAATTTTATTTCTTCCCTATTCATTCTCCTTTGCTTGATGCACCTCTTGGTAAGGTGGAAGAAGAGTTGTAAAGTATGGAAACATTGGTATCTTGGGGGGTTTCATTTTGGATGGTGCACACAGGAGGAGGGCGAAGACCATAGCCTATTCGAGTTGTTCCCCCTTTCAGCGTTTACTTTTCCTTTGTAATCCTGAATACGGATACCTTTCATCTGTTTCATCCTATATGGACTATTTCGGTTATGGTTGTCTAGACGCATAGCTCAATGTGTACTAGACTCGAGCTCTTGTGCACGGGCTTGACAGTCATGCAGTTTGGTAAGTGTTATCTTTATGCTCCATATGGTAATATGATCACACATGCAGAGCACCATACCGTTTGGAAACGGAATTTGGTGTTTAACCTTGGAAGTGGGAACTTCAACTTGGCAAATGTAAAGGGTCGCATCCTCAACTATCTATGCAAGGTCGTGATACAAGTGCAGAAGGTAACTCCTTAATACACCAAAAATGCAGGACGTGGCAAGTCTCGGAAGGAGGCAATAGAACGAAATTCAATGATGTGTTGGGAATTCAATTACGTCATGGAAAAGGGGCGACTCCTCATAGGCCGTCAATAGAAGACGAAGGCCTGAGAGGAGTAGGTCCCTTAAAGAACGCCTTCGTTGTAATTATGGTTGTATTTTGAAATTATATATTGGATATCAATAATCAATATTTATCTCTCCCACATGCTCACACATTACTTAAATTCCACACCCAACCCTTAGACTAAAAGCATCTCATTTCAACTATTCTTTCGTTTCTTCATCGCCTCTTCTAGCAACTAACTATTTTATGTAGCATCCAACCATTTTGTATTTTAACTTGTACCCACATCATTATTATGATTGTATTTTGAAATTATATATTGGATAACGATACCTAATTTTTTTCTCTCCCACATGCTTACTCTTTACTCAATTTTCGTGTCAAATCCTCATACTAAAATCATCTTATTTCAACTATTCTACCATTTATTCATCTATTCTTCCAATTCTAAGCCTTAATCTATATTCTTAAGGGCGATGTGTGTAGATTTCACCTCCAAATACCATGACCTAGTATTGATCTACCTTCTTAAGTGTGGTGTGTGCAATATTTCACCTCCAAATCTTGTCACCTAGCCTTGATGCATCTGGTTGAGAGTGATCTCTCGATTTCATAGTGCAAGTACAAGTCCATCTAAAGTTGGGTCAAGAATACTTTTCCCACATTAGTAAGGTTAGTAGGAAAGCAAGATGAGGAGGAAGTCTAAAACATAGTGAAGAAGCAAAAAAAATTAAAACTTTGAAAAAAATAGAACTTCGAAAAATAAAAGAGAGAGAGACCTAAAACCAAGTGAGAATATCAGACTTGTAGGTATAGGGCTAAGATTGGAGATCTTGGTGGTGAGAGTGAGAAACGTAGTCTTGCAATATGAATTTCCTGCAAGCTGGGTTGGGAAATTTAATATCCTTGAGCTCTTCCAAGGTGATATTTGTTGATCCAACATCAAATAGCACCCAGGTTCCATTGCAATCAATCTCCAACCAATCATTGTTTGCCTTCAGCATAAGCCTCCCAACCACATTGTCGTAGTGGACAAACAAATTTCCCAAAACATTTGCGTACTTCTAGACTACTTCATCAAAAGACATGTGAGGACTCTAACAACAACCACCACTATGATCTAATAAACCAATGCTCAATAATTATCATACATAATTCATAAATACCTACCTTGCAAAAAAGCAGGGGCATACCACCATGTGGCTCTTGTTTTTCTAGAAAAAATCAAGTTGTTAATTATTATTATAAAAAAAGTTTTAAAAGATAAAACTTAAGTATAATTATTCATATTTATAAAAAAAAGTTTTAAAAGATAAAACTTAAGTATAATTATTCATACTAGCGTGCCATTCATTTATTCTTAAATTACTTAAGAATGTATTTTGTGTTTTATTAAAAAATAGGATCTTTTTTCTTGGAAAAAAAAATGTCAAATTTTATTTTATGTAACATGGATAATGCATCCATAAAACATTATATTTCACTAATTTATTTATTTATTTTTAAAAGCATATGATGTTAGAGTAAAAACTTAACCATGATAAGTAACAAATATAACTATTATAATTTAGAATTGTTCAATTATGTTTTTTAATTCATTTTATAATATTTAGTATGAAAATTTAAGAAACATTTACAATTGTTATGTTGAAAATAAATTAAATTGTTGTAGAATATTCTAATAGAAAATAATAATGGTCAAGGGTTCATTAAATGTGAAAAATGCATTGCATCATTTCACATGTAGGTTATGTTTTTGTTCAATAATTTTTTTTCTACTATGTTTTGTTTGTTTTATAAAGTAGTTGGTTTCATGTAATTCAAATTGGGAGGTAAGTTGAGAATTGTGCAAGCATTATGTCTTGAAATATAAAACTTATAATATACAAATTGTATAACCCTTATATCATCTAACCCCTTAAATACGAATGCATAATCATTGTAACTATCCCTACACCCCTAGCAATTATAATCTAAAATCAATACAAACCCTAACTCCTATGACCATTAGTCCCTAAATTTTAAACCCTTTAACCTTATTCAATGTTAGTACTATAATCCCTAATCCCCTAACTCTTATCTCGTATCACCTATAACCCCTAACCCATATAACCTCGAAACCTTATAAACCCTTATTCCTTACCCCTATAAACCCCAATTCATAAGGTACAATCATTGTAACCAAGATGCTACTAACCCCTATATCCATTTTTACAACTAACTCTTAATCCATATAACACATAACATTCTACACCATGAAATCCTAAACATGAACCATTATATACCCTAATGCCTTTAACCCATACGCCCTTATAAATGCTAAACATTATAACTACTCACCCCTATACTATCTAATCATTATAACCTCTATCAACTATAATATTTTTAACTTATATAGCTCTTGACCCTTAACCCCTATAACCCCTTATTACATATAAGTCATAATCCATATAATTGGTAACACCTATAACCCATAAATCATAACATCTAACTCCTAACCTCTTTAACACATATTCCTTATAACCATTGAATCTAATAGCCACTCATGCATATGGCACCTAACCATTAAAACCTTATCAACCATTATCCTTATAACATTCCTCAAGAGGTCATGTGTCTCTGATATAATAGCTCGAGGGTACAAATCCCTCTCCCTCTCTTAAACCTCCCTTGTCTCCCATACAAAGTTGTATGGCTTGATCCACTACTATTGTTGTTGTTGTCATTGTTGTCAATGTTGTCTCTGATTTACATACAACATTTGTTAAGTGCGCACACACACATGTAACAGGGAAAAAAAAACTATTAAACAATCATATTTTTTTTCTTTTTTCATTGGAACATGTCATGGGGAAACCCTCGGGAACTTCCCCTCATTTTGAGGATGGTACCCAAGGTAAACCATCAGTCCTGATTACAGGGCCTAACCCGGTGGGGACATCAAGTGAGACCCTTATAAGCAATGTATAACCACCTGGGAATTTGACCCCAAGACCTTCTACTCACAACTTATAGCACTCAACCACTTGAGCCAGCCCACCAAGCATATTAAACAAACATTATTATTTATTAATAAATTTATTTTATTTTATTTTTTTTAAAGTCTAACCTAACTAATGCACCTTAAAAAAACAAAATGCATCATTTGTGGTGCTTCTGTAAAATAAGTGCACAAAATAAGTGCAAAATCAATGGTGCAATATAACTAAGTATTATGCATTGTTAATGCAATGTGGAAGTTGACAATGGTAATCGGTGCTCCCTTAATAAGTGCATTGGTAATATCATTGCACCATTATCAGCACCATTCTAGAAAATAACCGTATGCACTATCATGGTAATCATGGTAATTCTAAAGAATTCAAAGAGCGTTGACTTGCTGGTATATTCAATATTTTAAAATTATGAACGCTGTGTTTATGACATCATAATGCACCATAATCACTGCTCAAGAAATATTAGACAAACTGCATACCTAATTTCTTGGTCGAGGTTTCTACGTTTATCTAGTGCGGTTTCAATATTCATATGCATTGTTTTAGATGCTTCGAGGTAATAACAAGGGCACCGCTCTATAGAAACACTTTTTTTTTCTTAAATTACATTGGGTACATAGTATAATGACACACCATTACAAGTTTTTGCAGCTCTATGAGTTTAAACGATGAGTTTGTAATAGCATTCCACACCATGTTTCATTATATTACAAAGTGCATCGAATGGTTGCTTCTTTAATCATTTATGATGTATTTTTAGTTCAAATAAGCACTAGGAACAGTGCTTATTATTAATAAACAATTCGCCAATTAACTAAATTCAAAGTTATTAACTATGTTTTAGTAGTCCAATTTCAATGTATATATGCATTATTTGTGATGCTTCTTTAGAAGCACCTCTAAGTGTGCTTTTAGATATGAACACCACATTGATAAAGTATTGACAAAATATTTTCTTGAAATTAAATGTGCATCTATATTAACTCGTCATTTGTAGGATGGATATTTCACTGTGGAATGCACTATTAATGGTGATCTCTATTAAAAACAATTAGGGTACACTATCTTTGGTGCGAGTTGAACAACTCGAATGCACCATGTGGAAATTTTTAAAAAAATGAAAAATAGGCAAATTATTGACAATTTTTTTGTCTTGATCTACTACAATTTTAACTAAGTAAGAAACACTTTACCTGGTGTCTTACTAGCTCAGGTGGCATGGTTGCCACATACACAAGAAATCAAGTTTTCCAACTTTTTTGCACAATTAGAAAACCTGTCCAATCAACTCATGAATCAAACAATAGGAAATGTGACGGTCAAACATCATTGATGTCAATATAGTTGTATAGTAATGTATCACACAAGTTCTCTCACTTCTAAGAAAAATGAAATTATGGGAATTTTTTTATTTTACCCTATTCTGATGCATTTTTGGAGTATATCACACCGGTGCACGACATATTTCCCTTAGGAGCATCGTTGATTTGTGCATTTTGAAATTCAAACATTTCGTTATTAACTAAAATGCATCAGTGCATTTCTTCAATATTACTGCATTGAGGAGTCTGTGGAGATTTTAAAAATACTAGATTATATTTTTATTCCATCAGTGAACATATCGTGGTAGATATATTATAATGCGCACTGGTGCATTTGGTTATTTAACATGCACTATTCAACCTGTAAAGAGTATTAAAATTAAAAATTTATATTATTGATTATTTTCTCTAGGTTCAGTGCTCCATTTATTACGTAGCATTGATGCTTTATATCAATTATAGTGCACCATTTTAACGATGAGAATAAGTTGCACCATTGCTCCATTTAAAGTAGCACACCAATGTGTTTCCATGTATCTAATGCATAATTTATATTTGTATATATTTTTATAGCAAAAGCGTGCCATTGTCCATAAAAATTTGACAAGAATTGGTGCATTTCTCAATGTTATGCCCTAGTGCATTTTGTCATATTAAATGCATTGGAAAAATTAGGCATTAAAACAAAAAATAAAAAACATTTTTTCTTTCAATATTGAGGTATTTTGTCTTTGGTGATTTATAACTTATGATGCATTAGTGTGTATTATATGAGGGCACACCAGTGATTTATTTCCCATTTAAGAACACTGTTAATAAAAACTCCACTAAAACCTCTGGCCCCCTATCTCTGTTGGAAACCTCCACTATAAACAAACAAAGGAGACATTTTTTGGAGAGGTTACATAAATAACTTCACAAAAATGTGTTTTCCTTGTAGTGTACATGCAATGATGCATATCATACCATGGGAAATCAAGGTTGGTAAGTGCTTCAAGAATCTTTTCATTCCTTCGAAAGGTCAGGACAAAAATATTAAGGTGGTTCGACCCCACCAAAGGTGATGAGGACAATGAAGGGGATGAAGAGGATGACTCACTTAAGGAAGAAATATAATAGATGGATTGCATTACTTCATTGGGTTGGTCAGGTGGGGGCACATCTTCAATGATGGTGACTTGCATTTCTAATGACTGACATAGAATTTCAACTAAGGCTTCACAAAAATTTGAAGATCTATACAATGGTGTGAATAGTGGCCATATATGCCACATAATGCACACATATTATTAGTACACAATTCCTTATTACATTATTTGGTAGCATTAGGAAGAGAGTTGTGAACAATAGGGATGTTCGCATTAGTATTCTTTTCTTGTGCATGTATATGACTACGCAAAATTGGTAAATATGAATGCTAATGGGTGGCATGATCGAGAATATCATAGATGGCATAGGGAATGGGTGCCCTAGGAAGTGTTGTAGAAGGTGTAACACTCCATTTTTTACCCCAGAATGTAATTATGTAAATATAGATGATATGGCTAGAATCCCAACATGAACAATGTAATTAAGTACATTTAATATTTAATACAACACACAACTACTGCAAACCAAGAAGGACAAAGAAGAGATGGGAGGATACCCTTCCACAAGGGGGAGAGTGACCATCCTAAGCCTAGGATTGGAGGCGGTAAATATGTCAAAATACCAAGTATTCCACTTGTCCAACTTTCCTTAGAAAAAAGGGGAAAAGTGTCCAACCACATGGAAGCCAAGTGGCTAGTTCCTATCATCCTTGGTGCCACTTGGCTAGTCTCACCCATGCTTATAAAAAGAGAGATCTAGCTCATCATGGGGGGATTCCTTCTTATCAAAGACACCCATTTGGATACTAGACCATTGTTTCATCCTTCTTCCCATGGGAAACAATCATTCTTGCTACCAGACCTTAACCACTTGCATGAGAACCACTGTCACCAGTACTACCATCTTCGTAGCACCAGTATTTCTTCCATGCGGGATCCATCATTGCCATTAGACCAAAACCACCAATAGTCGTTCCATCATCACTAGAACCATGGATTGGAGCCATACGCAAAAGAGAGGATTGGTATATATAGTAGGAAAAGCGGTACCACCTTGTGGATTGGTAGCCCTAGCTCGGGGGTGGATTTTTCAAAGAAAGATATGGCTTGACAAAGCCTATGGCTGGGAGGAACGTCCTTGGTTTGCTGTTAGTTGGATATGTTTTTAGATAAGTTCATTATGTGCATAAATATATGGTATTTATTTCTGAATGTATCAATTATTGCCATTGTATAAATTAAGTGAACATATTTAATGGCAAGGTTGAATCTTTTCTTATAGAAATAACCTACAAAATTGTCACATATGTCTTATGTGTGATTATACCATAATTATTTCTGCTATAAATGCTTAATTGAAATCAATAGAAAAACAGAAGTGCATATAATAGACAAATTCAATCTATACAACTAGAACCTTGTGGCCCAATAGTCAATGAGAGGTCTCCGGGCACATGACAATTTGGTATCAGAGCCCAGGTTGCAGCACTAGGACTGCATGGGCTAAAATTTGAATTCTATAGGTAGAATTACAGGTTTGATAAAATGCACCAAGAAAAGAAGTTGGAAAAAAACTTGAATTTCTGAATTTTTTTAAAAAATGAGAATTTTTATATGGACCCACACGTGCCATCTGGGTGGATGACGTGGAAGTGCCATATGGGTAGGAGGACTGACATGGAATATCCACGTATGTAAAGGTGTGATGTGGACCAACCACATCATATCCGCATTCATGGGTTTCTGTGTGTGATGGGTCCAAAGGCACATGATATATGACAATCAAGCAATGGTGTAGATCAACGGCTCATAGTGCGGCAGGCTCGCGAACATGTGCGAAGTTTAATTTAATTAGCATGAGTCTGAAGGGAAAACCACCCTGTCGACATGTCATCCCATCGTGCATTCAGGCTCGCAAAATCATTTTTAGGAAACCACTTTGTCGAGGAGCCTGAAACCACTTTGTGTCTAACTGTTCAATGTGATGTGCAGAGATATGACGTGGGGTGATGTCAAGATTATGGGACCCCTATCAGTCATGTTATACTTGGGAGATCGTGCATGTTTTATCAATGATTAGCATTCTTTCAGGAATGTTAACTTGCATGAAGTTTAAATTAACTAGCATAATCCTGAAAGGGAAACCTCTCTATTGATGTGTCCTTCTCTCATGCATTCAGGCCCGAAAAAACAGTTTTCGGAAACCATTGTTCCACGGAGCCTTAAACCACTTGTGTCTAATAAATGTTAGTATGATGAGGGTGAATCGGTTGCATCATAGGAGGACATGTGGTATCATATGACACATAATCATACATGTACGATGGCGTGTCATCACCCTGCCGTGTCCACATAATGCCACATTAGCAAAAATTAGAAAACTTGATTTTAAAAAATGTCTGGAGCCAAAAATTTATTTTGGCCATAACAAGAGCATATTAACTCATAATTTGATTATACTTGCACCATTTTGACGTTATTTATGGAGGCTATAGGATTGTCAGTGAGGAGCACAAATCCATTCTGCTTCAATTTGCAGAAATTTTAGTTTAATGGTGAAGATGCATAACCCGAGGATGGACAGGAGCTCAATTGGGGACCAAATTGTTATGGTGTAGTTGTAATCCAGGATCATAGACAAATATGGAGCCTTGAGTCCAAATTCAAAAATATTTGAAGCTGGGATATGAAAGAAGGCCAAAATCAATTATTTGGGCGCGCGAAATTGCAATTTTTGAAAATTTGAAGGAGGCAAAAGTGGCCCTAGAACGCATAACCAAAAAATTTACTAATTTCAATATTTTTTTTAATCATCAAGATGAACAAATTTTCTTAGAGGAAATTTTTCTAGAAATTCTTAGTTTAGGAGATAGCAATTTTCAAAGAAAATTCTAAGTCTGGAAAAGTGAAAAATAAAAGTTATTGATTCTATAATTTTATAAAATTTGATGGGAGCATCAAAATTAAATATTGAAAGTATTTGGATAATCATAATCATAAGGGCTATCAACTCCTGATATAAAAAAAAAATCCAGTTCCTTAAATATTTTCTTCTATAGATCTTAGAAATTGATCCTTCAGAATAATTGCAGCTATTGAAATAGTGTAAAATAGGGTAAATTTGTTGATTTTGGATGGAGGTAACTTTCAGCTTTGAATTCAGAAATGGAAACAAGAGATCTCATTGGAAATATTATGAGAATAAATATGAAATAGCATTCCATAATTAATCAATACAAATCTTTTCAGGAAAAGAGAAGAAATGGACTTGTAGACCCTATTTGACAAACTGTCAAAAGGTGTTTTCCAGAATTTAAAATATATGGACATTTTTATTGAACTTTTAGAATTAAATTATGCCTAACATATGTAATGACATACAAAATTGCATATTGTAGGATGGTATTAGCCTCAATCATAGTATAGGTTCCCAAAAAAATAAATAATAAATAAAATACAAAGGAGTAAAAGGGAAGAAGGGGAGCATCCATATAGTTCTAAAGAAGGCATCCAAGGACAAGATATTAGTGTGGGAAATGCAGAAATATAAACAAATGAATATAGAGAAAAATGTAAATCCACTGGAACTGTGGATATCATGAGATGTCTGAGAATGTAAATACAAAGATGTAGGGGAGACAATGGAAGTATTCAGAAGTGGCTTCCTCTTCATATTTATCTTCTAAAGTTGAATTATTTGTTGATGTTATACATAGAGGTAAGTGATATGCAAGTAACAATGGAATGATCCAAGCATGGTTCAGTTGTTTGTTATATAGAAATGTGGATGATTGCCAAAGCTTCTTATGCCTAGGAAAAGAGTTATATGGTTGTATATAAACATGCCAAATGTAAATTGAGTTGGAATGATTGCGGTTACATTCATGATGAAGTTGGCATGGTTTAGTGTAGGTGCAATGGAAGAATGCAATGCTTGGTAAATGTTTCATGCCATTCATTTATCATATTCAAAATGTGCAAAAATGAAGTGCAAGAAGAGACATAAGAGCTCTTAGCTATTGAAGCTAAAGTGATATGAATCACAAAATTGTAATGTGGTGGAAATTATACAAATGAAGCATAAACAAGATTGAAAAGGATCGTATATCCTATGTAAAGGATGGCTTATTAAGTGATTAAGCATGTTATTGCATTGTCAAAGAATGCATGTATTGTATTGATTATAATTTTATACAATCTAAATTACATGAAATAAATTGGGAGAAAAGATGTGAATTTTCTTGGTTGGTGTAGTTGACATTTGATACAAAACATAAAGACTAATAAAGGTATGAGAAATGATAGTTGCAGAAAACGATATTCCTATGTATAAAAGAACACTGTAAATCATCACCCTTTGGGATAGAGAAAGAAACCATGTAATAAAGGTTGCAAAGCATGGGAAACAAATGTATTCACAAGAAAATGACCATTAAAAGGCTTGGATGGTAGAGGGAATCATGGAAACTTTTAGGGGCTAATCTTAGCCCATGGGATAAATTTAGGGGTTTTAAATTTTTAATGGGCTAATTTTTTATTAAGCACCTATTAGGTATGATTAGCCCACGTTTTATTTACTTATTTTTAATTAATAGGAGGTTAGCCCCATCAAATTTTAAAAAGGGAGCCAAGATAAAATACTTTAGCGATTTAAACCTCTTTTAGCCCACGAGAATATATAGGAAGCTCCCATTTGCCCCTGATTTCCAGAAATGGCAGTTGTTAGGGGCTCTTTCACCTTTTATCGATCATGGAAATCAAAGTCGAAGTTACATTCATCCAAATTTTATGGGTTGAATATCGTTTTGGAAGTTGCTTAATATACACACGATAAGGGAAGTTGATCTTTACTATAAGGTATTATAGCGACCCATTTTCATCTAGGAGAGTTCTAAATTCCATCACCTTATATCTGAAGTTTCCCTAAGAAACATGGGGATTGTGAAGCTTGTGATCGACGATGCAGAAATAACGTTTTTGTAGGTGTTTGGGGCATCATGCTTGGGGGATGGGAATTAATTTATAGCCCTGTAATTGGGCATGTAGGGGTCCATGACTTGCCAAGGAGAAACTTGCCGAAAGATTCACCAAGACTTCACAAGGTTTTATAATTTAGTAAAAGCTTCGCCAATATTTTACAAGGTTTTATTATTTAGTGAAATATTCGCCAAGAATTTACAGAGTTATACAATTCAATGAGAAATTAGCCAAAAAATTATATATACATAATATAACATTGATAAAATAGCCTTCATATTTTCCTATATATCATAGGTATTCGCCCATTTATTATACATAGAAATTCAGGGGGGGTTCTTAAAATTTTCCCTAGAGGGAATCTACTAAGATGAAGAGTGGCGAACCACCATAACAAATAAGTTTTATGCATGATAAATAGAGTTGCAGGATATGAACCAACAATTTATGTGTAAAGAATGTGAAATAAATGATGAACTTCAATTCACCTAGAAATAATTATCAAGGGAGTAAGGCAATCCATGGTGTAGAATTGGCTAGTGAGACAGAGATTGTGGCACAGTAAAGTTGGACAAGAAATTTTCCAAGGAATGCATAGAAAAATTCTAGAATTGGACAAGGTTAGAAGCAACTCTAGATAAGAAGATGACGGGTTGGGTTGGACTAGGATTGATTAAGAGAATTAGAACAATAGACCTTGGGAAATGAGTACGATGCAAAGGTGACCCAAAGCATAAAAGAAGTTGCAAGGATGGAAAGAATTGGGTGCGGCAGTAAAGGGCGCATGTGGGAAACAAGGAAGGAATATGAACAAGGGAGATTTCCTCACCATAAACCTCGATTTTATTTCTAAAATAGAATTGTATATTTTTGAAATAACAAGTATAAAATAATTATTACTACTTGGGTGAGAATACTGAATCTAATGGACTATTATGTAACTGGAAGAGATCAAATAAGATGTGGAATCCTATGCCATGAAGAGGAATGGAGAAGGAGAAATTCCTTGACTCTCCTTTTACATTGTTTATGTTTCTCTCTTTTAAGAAATAAGTTATGTGTAGATAGCTTTATGGTATAAGAATGCAAGAGCGTACATAATAGGAAAGCATATGCACTAGTAAGCATACTGAGAAAGAATATGTGATAGAGTGCATAAGAATGTGATTGAAATGCATGTATGTGAAATTGCATATGGGATATGAGTGATATGTTGATATATACCATGAGTGGGATATGATAATTAAGTATGATTTTTGATGTGTTGATGGGTTGAGAACCTATTTGAAGATGTTGATGATGCAACTGCTTGTGGAGATGAATCTCACATTTGAAAGAGAACACGGAAAGAACTTGTTAAGAGGTTCATGGAGGGAATGGTGTGAGCTCCCATGAAAACACCAACTAATTAGGTAACATATAAGGTGTGAGTGGAAACCATATAGGTATGAAAATCATTATGCCTATGTTGCACGAGTGTTGAAGGAAATTGGGTAAGAATTCCTTCAATCATGCTTGATATCTTCATTGATATGTTGATAATCACATTTGAATGCATGTATGTCATTGATACATAATTAAGATAAAGGCATAAAGTATTGGGTTAAAAATCTCTTAGAATATTCTGATGCATTTAGTAGTTAGTGTGCCATGATGGAAATCGTTAAGAGTTAATAATCATTGCAAATAATTTTTAGACTCATGCTTGGGGAGATAGATGCAATATGAAATAACCTTGTGTGAGGCCATGTGTTGTTGAAATTGAGAAGGCTATAGTGCCACACAAATATCCAAAATATCCTTGCTTGTGACCAATTTCTTGGACTACAAACTCTTTTCCAACACTAAAGAGCACTAAAGAAGTATAATCTTGGTGAGGTGTTTGGAATGAAGAGGACGGCATCCAGATGATCAAACAAGTAATTGTGAAGTGTAGGAATGATGTGTTAATGTGTTGTTTGAACCCTTCAAGATATCATGGAAGATCATAAGAGTTAGCATTATGGCATTTTTGAATTAATGCAAGAATGCATTGAAGGAATAGGCATAAGTATAAAATATGAAGGTGTGTGTTGACACATGTGTTGATTTCATTGTGAAATGCTTGATGTGCTCATAATACATATGTGGAGAATGTTATTTTGTTTCAATTAATAGGCTGGCAGTTGAAAATGATTGAAGTGTTGGGATTATAATTCTGGGATTATTTTATGTGTTATTATGAATGTTACAATGAAATGAGTATATAATGAACACTTATTGTTGTTGGCTTATTTGAAAATTATGTTAGGATAACAGACTGCAGGTAAATTTGTCTTGGACATGGAAACCAACATAAGAATATAATGAAGACTGGGCGAAGGACAAAGGACAAAAACGCTATGTGAAGGACCTCATAGTTAATTAAAAAGTATGATTTCTGAGACACATTGCAGGAAGACCATGATGTATGGCCTGAAAGAGCTAACACAACAATATCTTGAATTGGAATTATTGTGGATAAAATGAAAGAAATGCATGAAAAGTAGTCACATTGGATAGACTACAAGAATGCTATGTCAAAAGAACAGAGTTGTGCAAAAGAATAAGATGTCTTAGATATGGCAATAAAAGTGAGCCAAAACGAAGACATGGATTATTGCTCTTGCCATTTGAAAGCTAAGTTTATGTGTAGAACTCAAGATTCTTATTGGAAAATTTAATTGTGAAGATAATGATTTCCAATACTACTTGATATATATAAAAGTATGATTCTTAATACATGTATGTTTTTGTTTATGACATGGGTGGATGGTAAATCTACTTATTATGAGCCCATAGTGGAAACTGTAAGTTGGAGAGCTCAGGAAGAAGGCCATTTCAAAGACACGGGAACCCTCAAGTTGCACTCTTCTTGTGCAAGAAAGCCCTGGGTAAATGATGGATTGCTCGAGGGAGTGTTGACTCAGAGAAGGGGATGCCTGAGCCTGGAGGGTGAGTGAATGCAAAGAAGAGGAAACTCTAATGAATTTGTTGGGAGCGATTCAAGACATTAGAATCATAACATGAAGATTCCTAGGCCGACCTGTGTTGGGACACCGAAAGGGAATTGGGGTAACAAACCTGAGGTACTATAAACTCAAAGAAGGGATCCCAAGGTACTGTTGACTCAAAGAAGGGAGCCCCCATTCATTGTTTTGTGCACTGGAAGGGAATCGGGGTAACAAAATCGAGGTATTGTTAACTCAGATAAGGGATACCAAGGTATTTTTAACTCAAAGAAGGGAGCCCCGTTCCTTGTGTGCCAAGAGGAGTAGTCAGCTGAATTATTTCCTGTGGAAACCTTGTGAAAGTAAAGAAATGTGCATGCAAATAAGTATTGGATAGATATTTCCTACTTGATGAAATGTTTATGTGTTCTTATATTTTGGAATTGGAAAATTGTTATAGACATTATGACTATTTCATGAGAATGATTATAACATGCAATTTGTTTTTCAATAAATGACATAGGTACATGTAGATGTGTCAGTCTTGGAAAGAAAACTAAGGCAGTGGAGGGAAAATGCTAGTGAATTTTGGATGAGATGGCTGAAAAATATACTAGATTGCAAGGAAGAAGAACATTATGGCAAATATGGTTGAGAAAGTAACTTGGAAACTAAAGGAGGTTGTGCAATGACATATTGTACATGTTTTAAGACATGCTAAAATTATGTCACTGTATTTATAGAGTTGATGATGCACCGAGGACAGTGCATAAATTAAGGGGGAGGGGAATGTAACACCCCTTTTTTACCCCAAAATGTAATTATGTAAATATGGATGATATGGATGGAATATCAACATGAAAAATGCAATTAAGTACATTTTATATTTAATATAACACACAACTACTGCAAACCAAGAAGGAAGAAGAAGAGCTGGGGGTATATCCTTCCACAAGGTGGGGGGAGTGATCATCATAAGTATAGGATTGGAGGGGGTAAATATGTCCAAATCCCAAGTATTCCACTTGTCCAACTTTCCTTAGAAAAAAGGGGAAAAGTGTCCAACTGCATGGAAGCCAAGTGGCTAGTTCCTATCAGCCTTGGTGCCACTTGGCTAGTCTCACCCATGCTTATAAAAAGAGAGATCTAGCTCATCATGGGGGGATTCCTTCCTGTCATATACACCCATTTGGATTCTAGACCATTGTTTCATCATTCTTCATGTGGGAAACAATCATTCATGTTGCCAAACCTTAACCACTTGCATGAGAACCATTGTCACCGGTACTACCATCTTTGTACCACTATTATGTCTTCCATGCGGGAGACATAATTGCCATTAGAATAGAATCACCAATAGTCATTCCATCATCACTGGAACCATGGATTGGAGCCATATGCAGAAGAGAGGATTGGGTAGTTGTAGTAGGAAAATCGGTACCGCCTTGTGGATTGGTAGCCCCAGCTCAGGGGTGGCTCTATCAAAGAAATATATGGCTTGACAGAGCCTGCGGATGGGAGGAACGTCCTTGGTTTTTTTTTCAGTTGGATATGTTTTCAAATAAGTTCACTATGTGCATAAATATATGGTATTTATTTATGAATGTATCAATTATTGCCATTGTATAAATTAAGTGAACAAATTTAATGGCAAGGATGAATGTTCTCTTATGGAAATAACCTACAAAATTGTCACATATATCTTATGTGTGATTATACCATAATTATTTCTGCTATAAATGCTTAATTTAAAACAATAGAAAAATGAAAGTGAACAAATTTAATGGCAAGGGTGAATGTTCTCTTATGGAAATAACCTACAAAATTGTCACATATATCTTATGTGTGATTATACCATAGTTATTTCTGCTATAAATGCTTAATTTAAAACAATAGAAAAACGAAAGTGCATAGCATAGACAAATTCAATCTACAGAACTAGCACCTTGTGGCCCAATAATCAATGAGAGGTCTTCGGGCACGTGACAAAAGGGGTGGTCATGACTATGTCAGAGTCAAACTGAACTTCCATGTTCTTGATTTTTCCCCCAGCCTTCTTATAGGGAGGAGGCTATATGGAAGCTATGGACTCCTTCATAACCAAGGGTGGTGAGGCATGAGAAATAGAAATTTTTGAGCAAGTGTTAAAACAACTTAACGGGTGGGATGAGGGTTTGGTGGAATAAGTTACCAAACAAGGAGGCTTAAAGTAAGCCCTAGGAGGTTAAGGGTGTCCATCATAGGGATTCCAACAATTTTGATGGGAGGGAAGAGGAATGGTACTTGGAAGATAGGAAATCCAGCTCATGAATCCCCTACAATGGGGGTAGGACTTAGAAAACTTTGTTGTTGAGTAGTAGGATTCTCAGGTGTAATAGTGCATAACTCTAATACATCCTCATGTGTGTTAAGAGGGGGAGGCCCTGAAAAATGCGTCAATCATAGAAGCATCTTGGAATATTATAGGACCAACTCCAATGAACGAATTCATGGAGAGGCTACCTTCTATGGTAGGAAAGACATTGTCAGGATTGACTAGCCCCTTGGTATCATGGTAGGTAAGTTGATCAAGCCTGCATATCCTCCCATTATGAGGAAACATTATAAGTCTAAACATTGTGGAAGGAACTGCTTTCATAGCATACATGTAGATATTACCAAGGAGCATATTGTAATCTAATTGAGAATCTAGAACCTTAACGTCAATCAAGACTATCATACTAGTGAGTCTGAAGGTAACATTCTAGAGAAGGCCTTATGGCTAGGAATATCTACCATCATATGAACATAATGTCATGAATAAGAGGGTCAACTAAGGGGAACCAAGATTCTTCCATATATGGGTCGATATGACACAAGTGGAAGCTCCTTTATCAATGATACATCAATGGGTAATCAATTTTTTATGGTGACAAGAAACTTGAAGGCTACCAAAGAAGGCATTCAGGGTTCAACTTGATAAAAATTCAAGGTCATAAATTTAGCATTAGAAATATCTATTGTTCCTAATGCAAACAAAGAGACTTGCATTGCATGGCATAGTTCTTTATAACTTCCAAGGTAGACATGGTGGCATGGAACTAAGCTAAACCATCCACAAAACTATCGTCATGAGAAGCTCTAACATTTGGGTTATGAGTAGTGTGACGCAAAGGGATCTTATATGGGACCTTTAGGGGAGGGTCGACATTATGTTGAGGTAGATATAAGGGTATTTCTGGTAGGGGATAATCCTTATCCTTTTTGAAAATGGCAGGTATAGTTAGCATGCCATATTGATTACATAAATAATGTACATTGACATTGGTGGAGGTCATGAATATGTTCTATAAATAAGGGCCATTTGGATTGAACAACATAAATGGATGACTAGAATGAGGCATCACCAATTTCGTTGTGACTACCCCTTGTGGGAGAAAGGGTTTTGTAGCACCATCAGTTGTGATGGGGAAGGATGATGATGGGGTGGAGCACCGTTATGGCCTTGAGCCGAATTAGCAGCCTTAGGTTTGTTGGTCTCATCCCACATCTAGAGAGCTTTGGTAGGATGCAAACAATGATGGGTATAATGGCCATAAACTTGGAAAAAGGAACATGGATGGTATTTCTGTAACTATGGATTCATTCCTTGTTTAACGAGTTTAATTGAGAGTATGGATATAATCTCAACCAATCATGGAAACCCCTCATCCACCCATTCTATCAATAGATCTATGTGTTTCCTTCATCTCCAATCTTCCCCCCCCTCGCCTTCTTCCATTCTTCTTCCTAAAGTTATTCCTTCCTTGCTAACCTTGATTGCCTTTCTTATGATCTCATTATTTACCTTTCGTGTCACAAATTTCTTCATTTATGTTAATGAGATTCAATTACCCTATTCCAACAATTTTTCTCTTCCCCCCCAACACCTTTTAAACTCCCCATCTTATTCTCTTCCCCCACCCCCCTTCCTATCGTAGCTTTATCATTCCCCTCTCCTCTATGTGATCTATCCTATTCACTTAACCTAATCCTCTTGCTCTCATTACTTTGGAGTGCCCTTTCTAACATAATTCTATTCCTTAATTTATATTTTATTATATTTTTTACCCTAAAATAAAATTAATTAAAATAATGATATTTTGATCATCCTTAATTAATCTACTTTATTATGTCCTAACAACCAAATAAATAATTTATTATTATCATCAAATGGCTAACATATCTTTCCCCTATTTATATTTTAATATTTTTGAACCCTAAATTCAAATTAGTTAAAATTATTTTATTTTATTTTGGCAATTCGTACTTACCCTATTTATTATTTATTTACTTTAACTAAAATGGTTAATTTATTGATAAAAAATTTTAAAAATGGTGAAGCTGTGGCTGATGCCAAATCCGGCTGAGTACATTGTTCATGAGATCCTAGTGGCAATTTGCTCTTATAATCTGAGTTCTTTATTCATATGACCATTGATGTCTATAAAGGGCTTGAGGTGGTTGTGCTACGCTCGATGGTGCTTCTTTCCTTCAAAATTGGATGCTCTATGGCTGAAATCGATTTCATTACATGGAAATCGATTGTGCAATTTTCTTCACTCATTGAAACCGATTGTAATTACATGGAAAGTTTGTCAATTTGAAAATTGATGTCTGTAAATGGATTGAGGTGGCTACACATAGCACGATGGTGCTTATTTCCATTGAAACTGAATTGCTTTGTAGCTGAAACTTGGTTGTGTATTAGTAATTTCCTTCACTCATTGAAGCTGCGTATTGGCAATTTCATGGGAAGCTGTCATATTGTCTTGCTCGATTCTGATTGTCAATCTTTAATGCTCGATGGTGGTTTTCATCCTCAACAATTCTTCATTCCTTAATCCGCTCATATCCTGCGAGTGTAAATTTATATCAAGGGATATGATGGTGGCTCGTTTCTCCATTTGAGAATTCAATTTTCCCAGATTCAAGACTAGTTTCGGCTTTTGATTCTGTGTCTGCTTCGTAGTTTAAGCTTCTCATGATATGGAATGCTTTGAATTGATCGAATGTATTTGCTATTTGTTGAATGCAATGTAATAATAATTCGATTTGTTTCCAAAATATTGAATTATGTGTGTGAATTGAAGGCTTTGATAATTATGAGGGAGTCACCAAAGACTTGTAGTTTCTTGATTCTTTGCTTTTGGAAATCTGGCATCCTTTTAGGAGAGCTAAGGCTTCTGCTAATTTGTAGGAGAAAGTTCCAAATCCCCATCGGTATCTGATTCTCGACATTCCTCCAGCAGATAACAACCCCCCCCCCCCCCGGCTCCTGCCACTCTGGGGTTTATTTTGGATGCACCATCAAAGTGTAGACTATCCATAGGATGCATGTTTCTCCACTCTTGAAAGTCGGAGTTAGAGATTCTAATTTTCTAAGGCAATAGTTTTCAGATTCGAAGGCCATTTTCTTGTCCAGCGCTTGTGGGAAGGGTCCCGATCCATTTTAATTCATTTGTGTTAAGATTGGTGTCTGTCCTGAGCTTGGAAGAATTCAAGCATTCTATAAGAAATCCGTTGGCTTGTCCAGCAACTTGTAAGGGAGAGAGACAGGAGTCCTGGAAAATGACTTTATTCCTGGCAATCCAAATTTTCCAACAAGTAATTTTACGGAGAGTTATCCAAATTTAGAGCTAGAGTTTTTTCGATATAGGGGAGGGGTATATGGATTTCCAATCTTTGAGTAGATAGGTAATGGTGTTGAACATCGGCATGGTTATGTTACGGTCATGAAGCATGTGGTTCCATACGTTTTTTACAAATTGATAATCCAAGAATAAGTGATCTATTGATTCAAAATTCTTACAGCATAAAGGACACCAATGAGGCTCGATGATTCCTCTTTTGTTGAGATTGTCTCCAGTGAGTACCTTCTGGTGGGCAAGTGTCCAAGTGAATAAATTTATCTTGGGAAGTCCAAATGGATTCCAAACTAATTTCCATAAGCTTTTTCTTGAGACTTCATGGTTTTGGAGAGCGTTGAATCCTAGGTTTGTAGTGTACTTTCCTTTTGGACCCCATCCGAGATCATCTTTATCCTGGAGATCAGTAGGAGTGCAACCAGTCAAGTTTTCTATAAGGAGAATTCTGGAGGGTTCAAGGTTTGCTAGTATTGGTAATTTTTTCCATCTTTTCCATGTTTCGAAGGAGTTCCAAGAGATGAAATCATACAATGTTTTAATTCCTTGGTGAGCAATCCATTGGGCTATATCACGAAGTTCTTGTTTATTCTGGAGTGATATGTTAACCATAATTTTATCAGAAAATATGTTTATATTTCTTCCATTTCCGGGAACCCAATAGATTTATTGAGAGAAGAATTCCATGCGGTTCTGCATAAGGACCAAGTCGAAGATCCTTTGGAGACAGGCTTGTTGTCAAGAAATCTTAGATTAGTGCTTGTTAATTATTTCTTTCTTAATAATTAACTGACCCGGTGATGTCTATTGTGCATAATTTGCCAAAGGATTTTGCCTCCCATTGCCATGTTTTCCTGGAGAGGATCGTGAATTTGGAGGCACCCTAAAAGATTTGGTTGTTTTATTATGTTCCAATTCACCAGATGTATTTTGTTCTCGTTGTTTTTCCCTCCTGTCCAGAGGAACTCTCTCAGGAGTTTGATGATGTGATCTGAAACTCCTTTAGGTGCCAAAAGAAGAGAAGATTGATATATTGGTAAAGCTGATAGGACTACTTTTAATAAGATCAGTTTTCCAGCTTTATTGAGCCAATATCCTCCCCAATTCCTTATTTTGGATTTAATTTTGCTTATTGTGTCTCCCAAAAATCCATCTTTTGAATGTCCCTGTGTTATTGGGATGCCAATATATTTGAATTTGTCCCAGCGCTTTTGGACTTTGATTCTGGGAATTTGGCCAATGTTGGCTGCGGAAGTGTTGTTCAAATTCCAGCCGTAGACTGCACTCTTGTGTAGGTTTATCTTGCCTCTTGAGGCATTGCAATACCAGTCCATATTTTGCTTAAATTTTAGAGTGATGATGGAGATGCCCCCTCCCAATAGGAGAGAGTCATTGGTGAATAGTGTCTGATTGAGGGACATGGAATCAGGAGCTAGATTGAGACCCAGTAGTGAGCCTGATCTTAGGTCTGAATTTAGATTTCGACTGAGGGATTCTACCAAAAGGATATACAAAAAGGAGGACAAGGGGCAGCCTTGTCGAATTCCACACGTGGCTTGGAAGAATTTAGTGGGATGGCCATTTAAAAAGGGGGCGATCCAGGGGCCTTTTATGCAAGCTGTGATCCAGTTTATGAAGGTTTTCCTGAATCCAAAGTTTTCCATAACTTTAAAGAGAAATGAGTGCTTTACATGATCGAATGCATTAGTCATATCGAGTTTGATCAACGTACCTTTTTCCTTGCGAATCTTGCTGGAATGAATAGATTCTTGAACGAGGATCACATTGTCAAGGATCTATCTCCCTTTCAAGAAGCCTCCTTGATTATCTGATATGATTTTAGCAAGAAGAGGTTTCATTCTATTTTCCAGCAAGAAGAGGTTTTATTGTAGGATGAATTACATAGTGAAATTGGTCGAAATATTCCAAAGGAACTAGGATTTGTCTCTTTTGGAATAAGGGATAGGAATGTGGAATTGGTGTAGACCTTGATATTTTCTTTTGAGTGGAAATTTCTTATCATTTTCATATAATCTTTTCTGATATACTGTTATCAAGCTTTGTGGAAGTGAATTGAATATATGTCTGGTCTTGCAACTTTGTCAGGATCAAAGGACCAGATTGCGTTGGTGACTTCTTACTCAGAGAATGGCTTGAGGAGGTTGGCATTTTTTTTAGGCTTGATGTTCTTTGGAATGTGCTCAAGGAGAATTTTCTCTCCTTCTTCTCCAACATTGTCTTCCTCCATGAAGAGATTTGAGAAGTGAATATACGCTGCATTTTTTCTATTTCCCTATCCTTTGACTATTGATCCATTATCCGTTTTGATTTCCTAGATATAGTTGATAGAATGCCTAGCTTTGGTTTGTTTGTGGAAGTAGGAAGTGTTCCTGTCGCCATCTTTGAGCCACATGCTGCGTGATTTTAATCTCCAAAATTCCTCTTCTTTGTGAAACGCTTGGTAAGTGTTGGAGGAGCCTAAGTCGTCCTGTCGACTAGGTCCTCTGCTCGACCTCTTGTAAAACATGTCGACAGTTGCGTCGACCAATACATGTCCGTTCGGTCAATTGAACTGACAAGCAGTTATATAACTGTATGTAAAAATACATATAGGCTGGTGAGCCAACTCATAGATTAGATTGGATCTGTTCATATATGTATTGTCTTGCATATCTTGCTGAGTAATACAAGGCTTGTGCTTCCTCTCCATCTCTTGTCTATTGTATATGTATCTTTGTGTGCTTGCTTATATATAATATGTATCATTGGTAACAATGTAACCCCCTCGACTAAAACATTGGTTCTGTTTCTGGTGATGCATACATAAGTTGATAGCGAGCATGATCAATGATATCAGAGCAAGAGATTAAGGATTGGTGGGAGAGAAATATTGAAAAATACTTGCAAAATTATGCTAGAAGGAACAAGCTAACGACTGCTCAAGCAAGAGAAATTTCTTTTCTGAGACACATGAGAAGTTTGTGGAATCCGTGTCGCTCGCGTTGAAGAAGCTCATGGGTGAAAAGATAAGTAGATCAAAAGGAGCGCAAATTGATCACGAAGCTGATTAATGGAGGTCATATGAATCTATATGAATGGTGCGAGAAGATTGCCGACGAGTTCTGTGAAGAATGTGCGATTGAAGAGTGAGTGTCGGTTAACGATGTGAGGAGACGGTTTTACACCGACCTTACCGACCAGTTTTTGTGTTCTTTTCCGACACTTTTTTTCAAGTTCCTGATCGACAAAGGCGTCGCGCATATTTTCGAGACTTGGCCCTTGTTGTTTCCACCACTTCCAAACTCAAATTGGGAAGAAAAAGAAAGACAGTGGGAGAAATTCATACAAGAGCAAGAGTGGGAATATTTCTTGAGCAAATGAAGTTCTTTACTTCCCTAGTTTCCTAGAGAAATTCGGGTCGGCATTGGGGGTGTAGCCAAACATGTTCTGATGGAGTAGATGCACGACAAGATCGACAGATGAAAAGGAGACATGGCCAGTAGTGAAAGATCCAACAAATTCGACAAAGATCGAGCGATGAGTCACAAAATCACTCCATGCATCCAGAATATTGAGTGGGAGAAAAGGAGAAAAAGGTGAGAAGAGATGAAGAAGTAGGCTAGTGCACTCCAAAAGAAACGAGGACTCGGTGTCATGACAGATGCAGAAGGAAATATGTCGGATTCGATTCAATCCTGAGAAGAAAGTGACGTCGATGAAGATATGTCATTAATGGACGAAGACTTGTGGATAGAGAATGGTAGTGCTCTCCAGGTTAACATACCCGAGGTAATAATGCCACCTTCTCTGCTGCATCTAAATCAGAGTTCCAGAGTGTAGTATATTGTCGAAGAAGATCTAGGACTTCACGCTGGCTAGTCAGGCATTTGGAGTCGACAAAGTAATGAAGTTGATGAAGTCTACAAATTGTTGATTCATCGACCAGAAGAACGAAACCGAGTCACTTTTCAGCCCGAGTTTTCCAATAGAAGTTTCCATATACTCTACTGAGATCATGCAGAAGTACCCCCCCTACCACTACCAGCATTGAGTGAATCGTTGAGTTCATCGGAACAACCGAGAAGAGGTGAAATCTCGATTGAGCATAATTTCACTTGGATTTCAACATAAGCAGTCGAAGAAAGTAGGATTTCGAGACCCAACGAACTGATCAAATTTCTAGACACTAGAAGTGAAGGGGAAGAACCCGCTCTCAATACACATTTGGAAATAGTACCTGTCAAGGTTAGCCAAATAAGTAATTATGTCTACGGTAATAATCCCCTGACTCCACCAGTCAACCTTGAGATCAAAGTAGCAGCAAACATGTCGCATACCACAGCACATCTTCCATTCTACGAGGGTGATGAAGATCCTAGGAGACATAATTGGTTCATATGTGAATCAATATGGGCAGCCAACGCACTTACCAATGAAGATCGTCATATGGCACAGTTTGTTGGATCTTTGCGAAAAAGAGCACTCACCTGGTACATGGGCTATGTTGACAAAACACCAGATGCAACAAAGGCACAAATCAAGCATCTCTTCTTATCTTTCTTCAAAACCCTGGATGCAAAATACCTGGTTGTTGAGAAGTTAAAGACCACAGTACAAAGACCGACAGAGACCATAAAAGAATATGACAAGAGGTTTAAAGACCTCTTGAGCCAGATTGATTATGATATCGAGGAAATAATCTTGATCAAATGGTTCATTGTTGGACTCTTAAGAAAAATCAAAAAGCATGTCCGATGGCAGAACATCACCTCCTATGAAGACACCCTGACAAAGGCTCTAGAAATCGATATGGATGACGAATACCCTCTGGTATCTATTGACAGACATCTTGAAGAACAACTGGACATTATGCAGCAATCCATCTGGGACATAAATCTCAGAGGAGCGAAAGTTTGGTGTACTAAATGTAATACTGCAGGTCACACAAAATACTCTTGTCGTCAGGAGGACCGACGGCAAGATGTCCAACTTGTACAAACAAGATGCTTCTGTGATATTTGTCAATATTACGACTTACATACTGCAAATGAATTCCCGTACAATATAAAGAATAAGCAAGCTAAGTGGTGTCAGATATGTGAATTTAGTACTCATTCTATAATAGAATGCCATATGAATCTAAAGAACAAACAAAATTACCATGCAGTGTACCAAACCAACTCTGTCGAACAACAAAATGACAGAAATGGAAGAAACGACAGATACGACCGAAACAACAAAAATGAAAGGAGCGATCGATACGACCAGAATGACAGAAACGATAGATATCCAATATACGATGGAAGAAGATACAATCGTAGAAATGACAATTATAGCGAACGCAGAGGATACCCAAGCCGAGGTCGTGGCAATGGCAGTCGATATTTTCAACCTGGACAATTTTTCACTTGTCTTAGTGAAGGACATCGTCATGCATATTGTTTGTATAAAGATCAAACAGATCTTAAATTCTGTACAAAATGTGGAGTAGGGGATCACTTCTTGGAGGATTTCCCTACTATGCTTGAGAAAATTACAATAAAAAGAATGCTAATGTCTTATCGTGTGTTCCAAAATGTGATGTGATTAGAACAAAGAATCTGCAAGTTGTAATAAGACAAGGTACTAGAACTGGTCAAGATAATCCACAAATAAGTAAATTAATAAATAAAGAGGATTGTCCGAACCCTAATAAGCAAAAATCTCTATATAAAAATACATATGATATATTTCATAAACTAGCAACACAAGAAGATAATCAGGAAGTTCGACAGGAAGGTATTAATGAATTGGTCAATCTTATAACTAAGGAAGAAGTTTTCGAGAAGTTAATTGACTTGATACACAATATTAAAAATAAATCTGTCAATCATAGACAAGACAAAAACATATGTCGGCTGAACCAAAAATATAAGAACAATGTCGACCCTCTCCTCGACCTCGAAATACATGGATACCATGTCCGACAAGTTGTACTCAATTTTGGTTCGCAAGTTAACATCATGACTCATGATACTTGGGAACAATTAGGTCGACCTCGGCTTCAAGGATCGGGAATTTATTTGAAACTCACTAATCAAGGACTGATTGAACCAATTGGTGTGTGGAGAAATGTCGAAACTTCCATAAAATGCATAATGACAAGAGTCGACTTCGAAATTATAAATCCAAAAGATGGATCCAGTTCATTCCTAGCCCTGGTTGGTCGACCATGGGGCCGAAAAAAGAAAGCATCGATATCTCTTAATAAAGGTCACATTAAACTCAAAGACAACAGCCAAAAGGTGATTGTTCCTATCTTCCCATCTCAAGGAGAACCGTGTTCAGAACCTATAGAGGATGAAAATGACATACGACAGCTATATCAAATAAACAATAATGAAGATTATATCGAACCAAATGCACAAGGAGAACTCTATCTTGGGGACCCTACAACGGCCGGATACAATTCCGATGCTGAACTGTATGACTGGAAAATGGAAAATTATGAACCTCAAGCGAAAGAGTGTTGGACAATTGAATCCATCTCTAAAAATAAAACTAAGAAATGTTTCTCCATCTCGACCATTCCAAAGATATTCGAGAGAAAAATTCACGAATATCCAACTTTAGCACACAGAATCCTACATTGCGATACAAAGAACGAGAATCTTTTTCAGTACATGTCAAGGAATTTTCAAAGCATGTCGGAGAACAAGGGAGATTGTAGAGTCTGGTCGAGACATTTACAGGACAAGCTGCGATATGGTGGGACACACATCAGTCAATCGACAGGGGTTCACTTCGCACTGTTGCCAACAAAATACCAACCCTAAATCCCTTACACACCGGCCTAGAAAGGTGTAACCCTTTCCAGCAACACTTGCGGAGCAAGTGCAGTCTCACCTGAGATAGATAAGGGGGCTGCTGGAACCAAGTTTCCACAGTGGATTTGACGATATGCTTTCAACACACATTACACTTGTAATAACCAGAGATCATAACATTCATAGCATACTAACAATTCATCATTCACACATTAAGTCATTCGCAAAGCTCAACAGATGACAAACATTCGGAACAACATATTCAACTTACTTATTTAGATTAACAGTACTTCTTAAACCCATATCATATTTGCATCAAAGATACTCTAAAACAGTTACATTCATCATCACATAAAACTAGAGATAGATATTTCACCATAATCGAACATCTTCATTCATTCGCTAACCCTGTGGAATGAACCTCGCAGAAACAGTCAATACATCATGTTGCGGATACAAAACAGACCCAAAAGATAGGATCAATCATTCAAAAATGGATGCCCTTAGGCTTACAATCCTACTATATTTATATGCTTCTATTTGGTTAAAAAACGGTCCACATGACCAAATTAACTAATCTAACAATTCTTGTGCTTCCGTGAACTCCACAAATAGTCCTTCTTCTGTGAAATGACCCTTTCGCACCTATCGGCTTCCGCACTTCCTGCAAACTTATCCCGTGCCAACAAGCCCCCAACACAAACTTGTGGCTCATCCCAAGCCACTTCAGCTGGACACTATTGTTTGGTACCCATCCTTCGTTGTGCTCTACTTCTGAAACTATTCTTTCCATCTGGAGCTCTTTGTACTTCTCAACTTCGTTCGTTGATCGTTGGTTCGCTGTCATGTACTTCTTGAACTCATCCTCCAGTCTCTCGAAACATTGGTCATCTACCTCTTCGACATGTGCTGGCTCACTCCATGCTCGTTCCAAACTGGGAAAAGCTTCATCGACGCTGCCAAGGTGGGAAACAGGCCGACTGCTCCGGCACATCTGTTTCGCACCTTGGATTGCCTCCTACTGGGGCCAGCGGGCCGCCGCCCCTGGTATTCTAGTGGTCACTAGGACCATGAATCTTCTAACTACCACCACGCACTTAGACATATCAATTAAGACCTTGTCTCTGATTTTCCCAAGTGTCCGCGGTGCTACCTTCTGTGGTCATTCATGCACACTCGTCGTTTTGGCCCTCAACGCCCTTGGGGTGCTGCCGCACGAAATGAAATGGATCATTTCCACACTTCCTTGGAATTCCTAACTTAACTCTCTTCTGGATCAACTTGCAGCATAGGTTCCTCTCAGCTAATAGAAACTTCCTTGCTTAGATAGCCTTATGTGCCTGCTTTTATGCTTGTTCGTTGCATCTTTCATGCCTTAGTCTGAAATTATTGCCAAATCTTTATGCATGCTCTTCGGATCCTGTCATCATGTCCTTATGTCGTCTTTGGATCCGCACCGCTCGTGATCGGACTTGAATCCTCACGTTCCAATCGTGTGAAGCATCGACCGTAGCCTGGGTAGCCATGCTTCCGTTTATGCGTGCCAATCGTGCGAAGCATCTGGCATGATTCTGCTATCTGTCTTTATCCTTTTTTTCTTTTTCTTTTTTTTCTCTAGTTCTCAACCGCTTTGCATCGTATCATGGTGATAGGGCTTCAACCTATTCCCATTGACTAATTTAGGTAACAAGACTCCATCCAAACTTTGCAACTACACCATGCCTCCGTCGGTGACAAAAGTTATGACATATGGTCCTAACCAGTGCATTTGCAACTTACCTGGGTGTTTCGCAAACTTACTGTCATACAGGAGAACTGTATCCCCATTCTGAAAGTGCTTCAACTTGACATGGCAATCGTGCCACGCCTTCTGTTAGTCTTTTTCTACTTTGTGATGGAACCCTGCAATGAATCGATCTTCATCAAGTTGTACTAGTTGTGTCAACCGTTCCTCCATTGCGCCATCATCGCTCATCCCTATTGCTGCTGCAATGCGCAAGCTCAGTACAATGTGATCCATCGGCATAACTGCTTCCTGGCCATAAACAAGCTTAAATGGAGTCTGCCAGTCAGTCGTTTGCATGTGGTGAGATATTCCCAAAGGACAGCTGGGATTTTTAAGTCTCAGTCGTCGCGGTTCACATTGCACACCTTGGTGAGTGCATGCTCCAATACCTTATTGAACGCCTCAACTATCCCGTTTTCCTGAGGGTGGTAAGGTGTACTCTTCTTGTGCTAGATCTGAAACTCTTCCGTCATTACTGCAATTGTTTGGTTAACAAAGTGCGTCCCTTGGTCACTTAATAACACTTTTGGGCACCCAAACCTAGTGACCACATTGTCGAATAAGAACCGTGCTGCAGTCACATCGGAACAATCTCTTACTGGTGCATTTTCCACCCAACGCGTCAGGTAGTCTATCACAGTGATGATGTAATGCAACCTTTTTCTTTTCCCAGGTGGGTTGATGGGTCCCACAAAATCAATGGCCCATTTTTCGAAGGCCTGCAGTGTTACTTGTGGCACTAGTGGCATTTCGTCCCGTCGTGAAGGCTTCCCGGTTCGTTGGCATACGTCGCAACTCTTGGTATAGTCTGCAGCATCTCCATTCAAATTTGGCCACCATATCCCTGCTCGAAGGATCTTCCTAGAAGTTTCTCATCCACCATAATGTCCCCCAGCAATCCCGTCATAAGCTTCCGCTAGAATCTTCTCCTGTTCAAGCGGAAGGCCATACCGTCGTAGAATCTTGTCTGGGCCCATTTTGTACAATTCTCCTGCAATTAACTGGAAGTCTGCAGCTTGGACAACTAGCTGCTTCTTTTGATTGGTAGTGAACTCGGTCGGCGCCTCCCCTGTTGCTAAAAATTGAATGATTTGTTCATAGTGGTTATCGACCATGCCAATCCTGAAAAACTAAGCGTCCAGCAATCCTTCATCGATGATCCTTGGTTCTTCCCCTTACTCTATCTGTGAAAGGTGATTAGGTCCCGTGTTCAATCGTCCCAGCTTTACAATAATCTCAAAATCAAACTCTTGAAACAGCAACAACCAACGACAAATATTCCCCCCCAACACAGGCTTGTTCACCAAGTATTTCAGCGCGGAATGATCTGTGAACATCTTGAAGTGGCCCCCTAAGAGGTAATGCCGGAATTTATGCAAAGCATTGACCATCGCCAACCCCTCCCGCTTGGTGATCGTATAGTTCTTCTCCGCAGTAGACAACTTTCTACTTGCAAAGGCTATCAGGTGGTCAATTTCACCGATTCCTGGTTGGGCCAAGATAACACCTAGTGCGACTGATAACGCATCAACGTGTACATGAAATTCCTTTATCCAATCCAGGAATGTGAGGATTGGTGTTGCGACCATCTTCTCTTTCAATATGTCCAAGCTTTTTTGGCATTCCTTGGTCCATTCAAACTTAGCATCCTTCTTTAGTAACTTCTCCATGGGTGTCGCGATGGCTACATATCCTTGAATGAATTTCCTGTAGTAACCCATGTGTCCCAACGTCGCTCGTAGTTGCTTGGTCGTCGTTGGTGGTGGGAGGGCGACAATGATGGCAATCTTCGCTAGGTCTACCAACATTCCTTCTCTGCAGACAATGTGTCCTAACAGGATGCCGAACGGGGCACAGAAGATACACTTCTTGAGGTTCAGGGAAATTTGGTGTTGTCGACATCACTCTAGCATTATTCTTAAGTTCACGACGTGATCCTTGACTAAACCATATACCGTCCAATCATCCATGTAGACGGCGAGAAACTTACGAATATAATCTTTGAACGCCGCAACCACTATTTTGGAAAAAATTGCTGGGGCATTCTTCAATCCAAATGGAATCACCGTGTACTGAAAGCAACCCCACTCTATGATGAATGTAGTCTTGTGTTGATCTTCTTTTGCAATCTTGATCTAGTGGTAGCCCAAAAATCCATCCGTAAATGAATATATCTCCTGACCTCCTACTCCTTCGAGCACCTCATCCGTGAATGGGGTCGGGAACGGATCATGTAGGCAGGCATCATCCAGTTTTCTCAAGTCGACGCATATTTGTACTTCACCGGTTTTCTTGTCCTGGATGACCATTGGACTAATCCATTCTGATTCTTCCACTGGTTCTATAATGTCGGCCTCTATCATTCTTTCAATTTCACCTTGCACGCGTTCCTTGTATCTCGGATTCAATCAACACAGCCGTTGCTTGACCAGCTTCGCATCAGGTTTCAGGGGGATCTTCATCTCCCCTAATTCTTCAGATATTCCCTTCATCTCTGAGAATTTTGTTGGAAATAAATCCTAAAACTCATGCAGCAATTTAGTCATCTTCGCAATGGTCGACTCATCCCAGTAGTCGCCAATGCTTAAGAACTTTGGGTTCTCCTCCGATGCAATGTTCACCTTCTTGATCTTCAATGGTTGCTGAAATTTTTTTGATGGTATGTCTGGTGCCACAACACTACGACTACCCTCTAATTCTGGAACATATATATCCCTGGGATGATCCTCATCGTCGGGCTCTCCGGTGATGTTGTAACACTCCATCAACATTTCTGGTGTCGCATTCCATTGAAGTGCCATCGGTTGTCTTGTCAGCACCTCCTCAAATATCTTTATGTGGATCGCCTATAGCAAGGTGTGGATCAAGGGATTTTCATCTGAGAATGAAAATGATTGGTTGAAGCCAATGGTAAGCTGTTCCCAAGAAGTCGTCCCACGTCACAGTCCTGCTGCGACATACCAGCTCCGCAGTACTTCATCCAACATGTGTGTGAATGCATGTACCCACTCCTATTTTTCCCTCAATCCCCATTGGTGTTGACAAGCATTCAGATGCTCCTTTGGGTCACCTCGCCCATCATATCTCATTTGTTCGTACTCCGCAGCTTCGCCGAACCGAACCTCCATGAGGCGTCGACATAGTGGCCAAGTTGTGTTGTTTGATTTGTGCATCGCCCACCATCGCGCAGGAGTAACCTTCAAGGATTCCTCCAGGGCCAATAGATGCTGTGGTTCCGCCATTTTTCCTCAAATTCTGTGAGAAACATTCCCAAGTTGGGAAATCCCTCATAGGTAGGTAACACATATTCCTCCATGGCTACCCTTCGCAGGGACTGCATTACCCATGCACATCTTCTAAAGGACACTTCATGTAACCGGTTCTACCAATTCTCAAGGGCCTCGTCTGAATCTGAGGATGCTGAGCTGGCACTGCGCCATCCTAATTCTCTGTCTGCGGTGGGATTAACATAATCCTCAAAAATGTTGTACAAAATGCCCCACCCTTCCGCAAATTCGTCTCTAGCTGGTTCCATATAGCGCAGCCCTTCCGCGGGATCCAGTGGTGCGATGACTCTCATCTCCTGATTCTCAAATGACATTATCCTTTTCTTAAAATTGATAATCGCTTGATTCTCCATGGCCCAGTATATCCCCAGCAATACCGGATAGAGGTTGGTGTTATCCACAATTTCAATGACGTCGAAATCAGCATACGTCCTGAGCCCTTCAATTTCAACTGGAAGTTGACATACCCGACCAAGCGAAGTGACCTTGCTCTAATTCACCAGTCAAAGTTGTATTGGTGACCAAGTCATCCGCGGCTTTCCCATTGTCTCCCACGTCTGTTTGGTCATAATATTCACATCCGAACCCAAATCCAGAATGATGGAGTCAACATCAAATGCTCTTATTTGTGCCGACATCCGCATCTCCCTACCTACCTTCCTTTTATGTATGCGATTAAATTTATGTTCCAGTTGTGCACCTTCTCATCGATGCAGTAGACCAACTGTTTCTTCCAGTTCCTTTGGGTCCTTTGCCAAGTCCAGGAAACTTTCCAAGAAGGCTTTTAGATTGTTTTCCTTCCTTCGTGACTTCGTCGAGGCAAACATCGGTGGCATGTCATAGATTTATTCCTGAAGAGGTAGTTGCCTCCTATTCCTCATTGCCTCCTGTGCTTTCAAGAAGACATCCCTTTCTGCTTCTACGTCAAAGGTGACCTACTTCCATTGTGTTTGTGTTGTTCTAACATCGGTGTGTGACCTATCGCCGCCCCTCCTCGTGTCATTATTCTGACCGTTGCATGGCTACTTCTAGCTTCTATCGATATCATCTACATAGCTGATGGCACGTTCTGATTATTTTGGTTCAGGTTCTGGGGTGGATTCTTAGTTTTCCATTTCGCAATGAGCTAAGGGAAGTCCTCTAAACTATGATCTAAAACACTGCAGTATGTACACTGTGGCGTTGGGTTTGGACAATCTCTCTGGTAGTGCCCCTTTTGTCCACAGTTGTAACATATGATCAATCCTCTTCCCCGTCCAGTAGCTCCTCCACGTCCCATACTGGCGCCTTAGCCTCCACGGAATCCTCCCCTGAAACCTCTGCATGGTGGCCCATATGGTTGATACTGCGGCTGCCCGGACTGCGGTTGCTAATAATGTTGTTTCCCATACTGCATCTAGCCATACGGCGGTAGTGGATACTACGGGTTTCCATACTGCTGCTGCCCATATTGCCCTTGGTCGTGTTGTTATGGTTGGTTAAACTACGGTTGTGGCTGGCTATACTGCGGTTGCTGCTGCATCGTCGGTGGCTCTTCTCCCTTCATAAAATATGTGTCATTTGTTCAATATTGCAGCAGGTCATAGGCCCTGTAGTCCTTCTCATCATGGCCAACCGATCGGCAAAACTTTCATTATAAGTTGGCCGGCTTTGACACCATATTTTGCAGATATACACATTCCTCCGGTCGATTCCCTCTAGTCTGACAGATAGGACACCATGGCATGCCTCCTTTACGAAGGGGGTTTGGTGCCCCCGACTGCAAATACTCACGTAATTCTGGGCAATTGTCCTTATGGTGCCCCTCAACTTTGCACCTGTTGCACCATATGTCTCCACGGGTTTCTTTTCCCTTCTTGATATCCTCCAATTGAAGTGTTAAATTGGCCAACTGCGCCTGGAGTCTGTCTATCCCTATCCCTGCTTCGTCGATTGGTGAATCCTCCAGCTTCATCGCAATCTCTAATGCTTCTACCTGTGTCGCAATTTTTTGTTGCATCAGTGGTCCTCGAATATGCGATACCAGTCCTACGATGAACCATTCTTTGTGTTGCAGCTCATTTATTGGGAAGCTCACTTTTTCTATCAACGTCTTGTACCATTGATCGAATTCTCACACCAACTCATTCGGGAATTGCTTAATCTCCTTAAGCTCAGTGACATACTGCGACCCAGATTTTGGCTTTTTAAATTCATCAATCATCGTCGTTCTGACCTGCGCCAACGTCTTGGCCGGTGTTCCCGCTGGAACCCTTACAAACTTCATGTACCAGTCTAACGCCCGGCCCCTAAGGGTCATCTCTAGCTGTCCCATATTTATAGTATCATCCTGGACCTGCTTTACAGTCCAGACTTCTTCGCATATGAACCAATACTGTTCGGGAACCTGAGTCTCATTCCCCTAAAAGGTAGGCATCTTCGCCTCGTCTGTCATCATAATGTTGTTACTATTGTTGTTTACTGAAGCGCTACTCGTACCGCTGCACGTAGGGAAACTCTGAGAGTAGTTTGGATTTATTCCTATAAAGTTCGGAGTAGTGTGCGGGGTTGAAGGTATGTTGTAACTTACAATCTGTCCTCTTTCTGCTTCTGGGGTAGCCTAGTCAATGTCTCCTTCACAATAAGGTCGCTTCCTCCCTTGTGGTCCTGTTTCGCAGTTCTCCATTCTGGTCCTCTCAAGATACTCTCTCTCAGTCCTCCTCTTCTTCTCAGGACGTCTAAATATCGCTCCACTCCTCAAGGTACCACACTCTTCGTCAACTTCCCTTAGAAATTCGTAGTTGCTGATGTCCATCTACCCCACATCTTTTGGTCAGATCTGCATTCACGCGATACCTTCAACCTCCACACACCGATTTTTCTACTTGTCAGCAAACATCCTTAATATTCCTTTTTCGAAGACAAGCATCTTAATCCACAGTTTTAACAATGACAGGAGCCTTCCTCTTGGCCCCCTGAATAAGTTCCTCTCGACATCACTATATGACTTGATAGTGTCTACCGCGAACTCAGTCACGTATCCCTCGAGGATACTATCCACCCAGAAATCAAAAGCTCGGGATACCTTGTTGTTGAATTGCTTCAGCTTTGGAACCAACTCTGGGGTCCAACAATCAAGTTCAATCTTCTGGTAGTGATTCTTTCGGAACGTTAACTATGCTAGCCACTCATGCAACAACACTGGGAATTCACAGAAGAATATTTCGTGGATATCTGAGTAGATGTATTTTTGTAACCAACTGGTTGATATCTGTTTGGGATCTCACTTCTCACTTTCTACGAATTCCTCTTCCTTCTTGTCGAACCACTCTTGGATCTCTGGTTTCGTCAGATGCCATATCATATTCTCTTCTTTTCTTCCTCAAGGTCCCGGCAATGGAACCATTTGTTTACGTAGCGTCTATCGACAGGGGTTCACTTCGCACTGTCACTAACAAAATACCAACCCTAACTCCCTTACACACCGGCCCAGCAAAGTGTAACCTTTCCAGTAACACTTGCAAAGCAAGTGCAGTCTCACCCGAGATGGACAAGGGGGCTGCTGAAACCAAGTTTCCATAGTGGAGTTGAGGATATGTTTTCAACACACATTACACTTGTAATAACCAGAGATCATAACATTCGCAACATACTAACAATTCATCATTCACACATTAAGTCATTCGTAGAGCTCAACAGATGACAAACATTCAGAACAACATATTCAAATTACATATTTAGATTAACAGTACTTCTTAAACCCATAGCACATTCACATCAAAGATACTCTAAAACAGTTACATTCATCATCACATAAAACTAGAGACAGAGATTGCACCATAATCGAACATCTTCATTCATTCACTAATCCTGCGGAATGAACCTCGCAGAAACAGTCAATACACCATGTTGCGGATACAAAACAGACACAAAAGATAGGATCAATCATTCAAAACTGGATGCCCTTACGCTTACAATCCTACTCTATTTATATGCTTCTATTTGGTTACAAAACGGTCCACATGACCAAATTAACTAATCTAACAATTCTTGCGCTTCCGCAAACTCCGCGAATAGTCCTTCTTCCGTGGAATGACCCTTTCGTGCCTGTCAGCTTCCACACTTCCTGCGGACTTATCCCGTTCCAACAAAAGGTTTGGAGATAAGAAAATGACAGCTCAGGCTGAAATTTCGATTTTCACACAAAGACAGGACCTTGAAGCTCACATGGACAAGTGCGAAAGGGAGTGGAGAAGACTGGGACATAAAGATGAAAGAGCATGGCCTCATCTCTTTTCGAACATGCTCGACGAATTTCCAAATAAATGGTACAAGATGGAAGAGGAAAGAGGAGATACCTTCGTTTAGAAAGAACTAAAAGAAAATATTATCAAAGACTTCCATTTTTCTCCAAAGGATGAGAAACTATTTGAGGCGAGTAACCAAATCAAACAGTTTTTGCAATCGACGAAAAATGCAATACCAGCAGAAAAGCACCCACTTGTTTGACAAACCGTTGTCTTCCATAGCATTCAGTTGAAAGAAGTCCATCATTCGACACGACTGCGACTAGAAACAGAGAAAACAGTCGGAAAGAGTTTCCAATGGAAAGAAGATCATCCAGCTATGTCGAAGCATGTCAGAATAGCTTTTAAAGTGGAGACCGCAGAGAAAGAGGACTTCAAAAGATTAACAGAAAAATATTTTCCATTGGCGTTCACGCAGATCAAAGAAGGCGAACAACCAATCAATGATAGCCGAGCACCAAAGTGGATGGATGCGAAAGTCAAAATAAAAGAAGTTGACATATCCAACGATGACAAACAGAAAATGGCGAAAATTGGTTATTACTGGAATGAAGAGCAAACTGCGTAGATCACTAGCCTCCTTAAAGAATTTCAGGATGTATTTGCACGAGATTATAAAGACTTGTATAGGAGATGGGGGAAATGAAGATTGATATCAATCCAAATTCCAAGCCATTAAACAAAAGACAATACAAAATTGCTCACAAATATAATGACATTGTCAAAAAGGAGACCGATAGTATGCTTGCAGCAGGCATCATCTATCATATTGATCAGTCATAATGGGCGAGTCCAATGGTCATACAACCGAAGAAGCATGATCTGACCTAACTGTGAATATGTGTCAAATTTCGCAAACTTAATAAAGTAACACTCACTGACCCTTTTCCTACTCCTTTCGTTAACGAAATCATTAATGAAGTTGCAGGGCATGAGTGTTATTCATTCACGGATGGATTTTTTGGGTACAACCAAGTACCCATTTCCAAAGAAGATCAGAAGAAAACCACGTTCGTGTGTGAGTTTGGATCATTTTCATATAAATTCATGCCATTCGGACTGAAGAATGCACCAACGGTCTTTTCTAGAATTGTCATCAAATATTTTCAAGAATACATCTACAAAACTCTGGCTGACTACTTTGATGATTGGACAATCTACTCCATGCTAAAGGATCGCTACAAATGGCTCTGGCTGATGCTAGAAAGATGTCGAAAAATTCAACTCTCGCTGAACATAAAGAAATGCATTTTCGCAACTCCTATCGGAATATTATTGGGTCATGTCGTGTGTAAGGAAGGAATAAAAGTTGACTATGCTAAAACAAAGATCATTCTTGACCTGAAGCCACCGGTCAACTATAAACAAGTGCGAATTATGTTGGGCCACACGAGATACTATCGAAATTTCATCCGAAATTATTCTAACATGATGTATCCCTTGGAGGAATTACTAAAATAAAATCAAGAGTACAAGTGGGCCAATGAATGTAATACATCGTTTGACATCTTGAAAACAAAACTTGTCGAAGCTCCTATACTCCGATTCCCGAACTAGTCGATTAAGTTCCATGTACATATCGATGCCTCGGGCATAGCAGTTGGCACAATTTTAATGCAACCTAGTGATGATGGAATGGAATATCATAATGCCTTCAGTAGCAGAAAGTCGAACAAATTAGAAAGAAATTATTCCACAACAGAGAGAGAGGCATTGGGTATGGTATTTTCATTGCAAAAATACCGACACTACCTATTAGCTAACCCTTTTGTCTTTTATACAGATCATCAAGCACTAAAGTACGTAGTCAAGAAGACATTGCACCATGAATATTATGTCGATGGTTACTTTTATTCCAAGAATTTGAATTTGAAGTCATAGTCTGACATGGAAAGGCATATTTCGGACCCGACCACTTCTTGCGAATCGACACGAGAGAAGAGCCGACAGGTATTGAATATGAACTACCAGACTCGCACTTGTTTAGAATTGAAGCTGTCCCCTTGAAGGTGGCAGAGATTCCACAATTTCTATACGATGGACATGCACCAGAAGGAATGCCGGAGAAGAAAAAGAAGATTCTTAAGATGAAAGATACACCTTACACTCTAATCAATGGGTTCCTTTATAAACTTGGCCTTTACGACATATTACGACGATGTGTGCTCGAACATAAATGACAAAGTATACTTACAGAGGCACATTATGGACCGGAAGGAGGACATTATCACACCGACATTATAGCAAGAAATATTCTGCAATCTGGACTTTGGTGGCCGACAGTGCACAAAGACTGTCGATATTTTGTAAATTAATGTGATAGATGTCAACGAATGGGCCGACCCCTACCAAGCACAAAAATGCCCCTTGTTCCAGTAAATCCAAGTCGAACATTCGAAATGTGGGCAATCAACTTTATTGGACCATTTCCAATACTTGGAAGACGAATGGGTACGAGGTACATCATCACTGCAATAGAATATGTCACCAAATGGGTTGAGGCAGAACTGGTCGAAACATGTTCATGTTCAAGCAAGATAGCTTCAAAATTATAAACAAGAATATTATCAATAGGTTTGGATGCCCAATTACATTGATCAGTGAACAGGGGACTCACTTTGTTTGCAAAACAATTTCTACTCTTACAAAATAATTTTCAATCAAACACAGGATAACTTCATATCACCCACAGTCGAATGGCACCATAGAAGCCTTTAATAAAACACTTACCAAAGGTTTAACAAAAATGTGCAAAATCGACAAAGGCGACTGGGACGACAAGATACCTGTTGTCCTATGGGCATACAGAACAGCATATAAAAGAATAGGTCATACCCCTTTCACACTTGTATATGGTCAAGAAGTAGTATTCCCCTTGCACTTTCGATGAAAAGCTCCAAGAATTGTTAAAGTATTACACATTGATGTTGAAGATGCAAGAAAAGAATGCATAGTTCAACTATCGAAGCTCGACAAGACCCGATTGATAGCAATCCATCACTAAGAAATACAAAAGCAGCAGCAGAAATCCTGGCATGATAGAAATATCAAGCACAAAAATCTATCAATTTGTGACTTGGCATTTCTATATAACAGCCGCGTAAAAGGTAAACCGAAAAAAGTTGCACACAAAATGGATGGGTCTGTATATTGTCAAAGACATCAATACCAATGGCTCAGTCCGACTAAAAACCCTACAAGGAAGTATATTCAAGAAACTTGTTAATGGTGCCTGACTGAAGCAGTACAGAGCATGAAAAAAAAAAACGGTTATAATTACTTTGGGAGAGACGTATTATAAGCAATATTTCATAAGCAAGTCTTAAAACTGCATAATGACGAGAGACTGGAGAAATAATTCTGGTAAAGGAAATGAACGGAGCTATAGAGAAAAGAGCCTGACGCGCAACCTCCGATATGACAAACATCGACAAGAAATACCAGGTCGACGAATACAGGATGAAAGAGATCCCCGACCACGACGACCTATTTCTGGTCGACAAGACAAGATGAAGGACACGCACTGACACCACACTGACAAAGATAGGACAGAAAAAAGCATTCGTGGAGACCGACACGTAGAGAAGAAAAGTCGAAGTGCGCCAAATGAGGATTCGACAACCTTTCAATCAAAATTAATTCCCTCTCCAAACCAGGAATCAATGCGACCATCTACTTCGCATTCCCCCGTGTCGAACAGTTCTGCTATAAATACGAGGCTCGACGACTCTTGGTTACTATTTTTCCAAGATCTTGAACTCCAGAACACAAAGCCCTCTGAACTGTTCGAACCATCCCTTGAACCTGAGAACCCTGTAACCACAATGGTACCCAAGAAAGCTCGGGCGACAACCAGGTCCGGAGCAACCAAGATCAAGGAGCTAGAAAAATCCCATTCACCTTTGGATACCCGACTGCAGCTCATCCAAAACGCCAAGGTTTCGGAACAGCAACGGAAGAGGATTTGGAACGAAATTTTGGACTGGGGGAAAGAATCAGATGGTAAATGGAGGGACGAAGCTCATAAACTTTGAACCGCTACAATTATGCAATATATGCGAGCACCTCTAGTTGACAACCTTGTCGGGTTGAAAGACATTATTTCTCAGTTCATCGTGAGCATGTATCATAATGGCAAGCTATATTTTGGCACTCCTGTCGAAATAAATGGCAACCTCATTAACATGATCATTGGTTTATCAAAGAAATGCAACAAGGTTCCAATGCAACCCAACCCATCACTAGTCAAGGAATTCATGGGCACACCAGTAGGAAAAAATTCTAGAGGGTTCGTGGTAAACCAGATAATATATCAAACCCACAAGATTGTTGCATGAATTGTGACGACCGCGCTCACAAGTTCTAGTCGAGGGTCCAACCTCAAAATGGACATGCTAGAAGTTGTGCAAAATATGGCATCTTGAGGAAAAGTGTACAATTGGGAAGACCATCTAGCCGACATCATAAGGAATGTGTGTTATAAATGTCAAGAAGAGGGGTCGAGCATTCGGTAACCGTCCATGTTGATTTGGATTTCTATGTCACATATTCGACCAATAGGAAACAGAGACTTTACAGCAGACAAAGGCATACTAATGGAAAACTTTTGTTGTTTCACTCAAGGAGGATGTCGGCTTGGGGCCACAATAGCCAGGATTTGGCTCGAAACTTGGTTCCAGAATATCAAAGTTCAAACTGCAAGGTGGAGGGTGCCACAAAATATCCGTCAGAGTCTACTACTGACCACACACATTCAGCTTGCATTAGATCACATGTCGGTTTGGTACTTACAAGGAGTAGCAAGCGAAGCAAAGGCACTCGAATTTTATCCTTCCGTCGAGGAGATATTCACAGAGCTCCGATGACAATCAAATACAACTCTAGAAATCCCTCCAAAGGCACAAAAAGTCAACTTCACAATAGTCGAACCTCTGATGGATGCTGAAAAGGAAGAATATTACAAACTCCAACTCCACTTGAACACATTTACCTTCCAGCCCGAGCAAATTGTCAATATGAATCCCCTTGGGATCACAATGACAGCACATCAGGACCCTCCAAAGGAAATCGAACAGTCGGATGAGAGTACGCAATCAGATAACCCACTTCTGGAGTATGCTCTCACGAAGGAAAACATCCAGCGGATAGCCGATGAAATATCTCAAGCATGTCAGAACAATGAGCCTAAATTACAAGGAAAGGGAAAAAGGAAGCTTGCTATCCAAGAACCAACAGAAGAGGACGCAACTGAACTCTTTGACAGTGCGACACATCTTCTATCCAATGCCGCTAAACAAAAAATCCCTGTCGAAGATCAATTCAAGAAATTTCTAGAAGTAGAAAGATCCCACAGTGAACCACCACCCCAGAAGAAATCCAAGCTCACGGTCGAACCCCATGTCGACCTCACACAAATTCCACCTCCACCATCTCTGACCATTGTCATGGAAGACTAAAATATTCTGAACCCCCCAGCTTCCATAGCTCTTGCACCCCAAGCATCCCTTAATCTTCCAGAATTAGTGCAAACACTTCCTCATCCACTCAGAGTAAAAATTCAAGCTGATAATGACCTGAACTAGTAAATAGCTCAGCTTCCATCACTTTTTCCTCACTGGCGACAGTTAATCACTAAGAAACCTGTTGTCGATGACACAAATATCCCGACCAATTCAGCTCCACCCGACGCCTCTATAACCAAACTACCATCTCCATCGAGAACTGCAGAACCCCAAGTTGTCGGATATACCCACACCCAACTAGACAAAAATCCTGATCTGACCAGCAATATATTTGCCCAATAAACTTCAACTTTCATCCCTTTCCCAGTCGAACCAACAGTGGAATACCCGACCTCACCTCAACATTAAGTCGAACCCCTAGAAAGTCCACCAGAAACTACTAACTTTGTCAATGATGAAACACTTATTCCTTAAGTCTGTCTACCCCAAGTTAGTCTGGTTCCATCAGGAAGTCCCGACTCCCCTCCACCACCACCATCAGACAAAGTTCCAACTTCACCTTCAACTCCAGTCAATCCCATTTTTCCATCCCCTACCACTACCGACGGTACCATTCAAAATTCAGTAGCTCAGCAGACCGAAGATGAAGCAGAAACTGTTGTCGTAGCAGCACCAGAAGATACCAATACAGCAGCACCAAAAGAAGCCAGACAATTAATACTAGAACAAGCCAACATATCAGAACCAAAAGAAGCAGACACCACAAAAACAGCACCAGTAACAACAAGTCAAGCACAGATAGAACAAGTAGTCATCGACAAGCAACCAGATGCAGAAAAACAAACAGAAGCGGTCGACCAGTAAAAAGGACCAGATCAGCAGAAAGAGGCTCTCAACAAAGCACAACATAAAGGAAAAATAAAGGAGCGAAAAGAAAAGAAACGTCAAGAGAAAGAACGACAGAAGCAGAGGCAACAACAACATCTTCAGCATATTCAGCAATAAAGTCGGTTGACAGTGCACTTAGATCAGTTTGGGCCTATTTCCACATATGATCCACAAGACGCAACTCAGAAAGAGATCGACCTACTTACAGATGCAGTTACCAGAGAACAAAGGCATAGAAGAATTGAACTCCAAGAGCACATCCAGGAAATGAAAGAGGAACAAACAACATTTTTAGCTAAGTGTGAGGACCTAGCGCAGCAAGTCGCCCCTATACCGTCAAGTTTCGACACGACAAGTCTACTCGACAAGGCATATAAAATATTCAAAAGTGTCGTATCGACTTTGAAAGATGAATTGGCCAAGAACCAACGAGATCAGGCCGTAGAAACATCAACCTTAATGGCAAGTCAACATATAGCATTCACAGTAGCTCACAGCCTACTAAGACAGTATACCCAACAAGCATCGACAGTAGCTGAAGTTTTGAGTAACTGGTATACTCACTACGGAGATGTATTTAAAGAAATGCACATGACGCATGAGTTACTCAGCACACTGCATTAGCAATGACAAGCCATCGACGAAACACTCACTCAAACCGTCGAAGCACAAATCATTCTGGAAAATAGAAAACTGGAGAAACAAGAAGAACAGTAGATGAGCCAAGCTCTCATTAGTCTCTTCAAACTTCAAAAGATATGACCATACCTTAATAGATTGCTTTTATCCACCAACGACAAAATAAACCTTTTTGGCCATGACTTGATCAACTTGCAAAACAAATCTACTCAAGACAAGATAGAAAATCTGTCGAACCTAACCACGTTGACCATAAACATCCAATACATGTTGCGCATGTGGGAGGATTTTCAGCATCAGCTCTTTGTTTCTGTTGAGGCCATCGTTGAAGTCTGCGTCCAAAAGAAAGCAGTTTCCAGCTCCAATCATCCACAACAGTAACAAACCGATTTTTCTTGCTCAACTACATTGCATCTCTCCATTTCTTCGTGACAAAGAAATATTTTTTGGTGGAGTAGATGTTGGAGGAGCCTAAGTCGTCTTGTCGACTAGGTCCTCCGCCCGACCTCTTGTAAAACATGTCAACAGTTGCGTTGACCAGTACATGTCGGGTCGGTCGGTTGAACCGACAAGCAGTTATATAACTGTCTATAAAACATATATATAGGCTGGTGAGCCGACTCAAAGATTAGATTGGATCTATTCATATATGTATTATTCTGCATATCTTGTTGAGTAATACAAGGCTTGTGCTTCCTCTCCATCTCTTGTCTATTGTATCTGTATATTTGTGTTCTTGCTTATATATAATATGTATCAATGGTAACAATTTAACACAATTTAACCCCTTCAACTACAACAGTAAGCTTTGATTTGATTCTTGACCTCTTCCTGGAGTGTTGCATTGTCAATTGGGTGTTCATCCAGTGAAGTTTGAATGGATTCCAATTCATCTACTGCCTTTTTTCTGAAGTTAGAAGGCGGGGGGGAATTAGATTTGGCCCATTCCTTTAAAGCTTTTTTGGTAATAATGAGGTTTTGTTCCCAAACAAATCTTGGGGAGCCTGATATGGGGTTTCTCCAAGTTTTATCCAGTATGTCCCATAAGCTTCAGTGATCTAGCCATTGGGGGTTGAATCTGATGGGAATCGGCCCGAGGTATTCATCTTCTTGAATTTGGAGTAGGATCGGTTCGTGATCCGAAGCCAGATTTGCCATAATTTTTGAAATTATTGGCTGTCCTTCGGTCAAGAGGCTGCTTTGGACGAGGAATCTGTCAAGCCGAGCCATAATATTTCCTTTACCTAGTCATTGGTTGGACCAAGTAAATTTTCCTTTATTGGGCTTGATATCAAGTAGATCCCATGTCTAGATAAGGGATTCTACCTTAGATTTGAATACATCCTTTCCAATAAGGCCTCCCTTTTTTTAAGCTGCAGAAAGGGTTATGTTCATATCGCCAGCTAGAATAATATTATGTGGAGTGTATGCATCCAGGAAATCTTCTAACAGTTTCTAGCAATATTTTTTTTCAGAGTATAGGTTAGGAGCATATAGATTGAAGAGTGGGATTTGACTGTTGCTTTGGGCGTGAGTGAGCTCTGTGAAGATCCAGTGTTGAGTGGTGAAGGAGCTATGCAATTGGAAATTGTCTAAAGACCAAAGGGTTGTTAGGCCGTTGGAGGCCCCTCTAGCACTGACCGCCATACCTACGTTCTTATTCCACTTTTCCTTCCAATGGCTAATATGGAATTTTCATCAAGCTTGGTCTCTTGGAGCATGAGGATGTCTGGCATGTCGATTTTTTGGAGATATTTAACTACTTCTATTTTGTTGGGACTGCCCAGTGCCCTGTAGTTCCAAGAGACCAACTTCAATATCTACTATTGGTTGTGGAGGGGCCCAAGGTAATTTTTAAGGGCGAAATTTCGCCAATTGGCTATTTTTCGGGCCTTTTTTCAAAAAATAAATTCGTTATTTGGTCATTTTTAGTCTCTAATATCGCCTATATTTACATAAAATATGTTTTTTTATCATAATATTCGCCAAAATATACACATTTCAGTAGTAAATTGTATGTTTCATATTTAATATTCGCCTACCTATCTATATACATGTTTTTTTCAATCCAAAATAATTGCCTAGGATACTATACTTAAGTATAATACTAGAATCCTTAAAAAATACCCTGGAGGGGCCTCCCCCTAGTGAGTCTCCCATTTTATTCCCTACTATTTTGGCTCTAGTGTTCCTGCTAAAGGCCATGTCTATTGTTGCTTGAGAGCCTTGGGTTTTCTCGCGCTCAGCTTCTTCTTCCCTTAGGTCTTTGCTTGTTTTATGTCCTAGTTTTTTGTAAGATCTATCTATTATTTCTTCTGAAGATGCAGGAGAGAACACTGGTTTGGATTTTGTAATTTCTGCGTAGGGGGGAGAAAACGTATCTTTATTATAATTGGGTCTTTTGAGGCTTGGGGTGCTTTCTTTCGGGTCTTCTTGGATTTGGGGAGCTTCCTCATATTCTTGTTGTTCAGGGATTTCTCCTTCTTCTGGGGCTTCGGGTTTTTCCTGGATTTCTGGAATTTCAAGAGATTTGAATCTATTATCGTTGTTGGTAACCAGAGATTTTTTATGTTGATGGTCTGCATTCCTTAAACTTTGACCATTTGGTAGGGTTTTTTATCTTGATTTGGAGATAGGATTTTTTTGAATAGCTGTCCATTGTTCTTTTTTCCCTTCTAGCTCTGGATCTGCGGGCTTCTTCTTGAAAGATCGAGCAAAATTCCCATATTCATGACAATACCTGTATTTAAATGGAATTTGTTCGTAATCTAATTCTTGAATTTGAGACTAGTCTGCCATTGTGAGGTTGATAGCTTCTGGGAGTCCATGTTCCATATCTAATTCGACGCAGATTCTTGCAAATGAGAATTGATCTTTTCGATCTGCTTTATCTATGTATTTTCCAATAGTATTTCTGATAGCTTCCAGTGATTCTGGGTTCCAGCAATGAAGGGGTAGGTGCGGAAGTCTCACCCAAACCGGGACTGCAGATCGGATGTCTTGGGATGGGTCAAATTATGGGTTCCATTTATTCATATAAATACCTTGCGGCCCCATGAAGTATGGACCATTCCTGAATATTAACTCACGGTCTTGTTTTCTTTCGAAGATGAATGCGAAGAATCCCTTTCCTAGGAAGTAATATTTCACTTCTTCTGAGATCAAGGGCCTCCAGCTTTTATGTACCCATATTTCCGTGGTTCTTGGTGAGGGCCACCGACCTGTAAACTGGCCAATCATTCCTCTTTCCGACAAATTAAGCGTTGTCTTGCAGGAATTCTCTACCGGCAGCGCTACGATGGGTATCTCGGCAATCTTTTTTACAAACTTTTGTTGGGAGGAAGACAGAGTCTTTTTCCCTTGAGCTGTAATCAGCTTCATAAATTTACAAAGGTCAAGAGGGGGGGTGGGTCAGAGTCTCATCCTAAGGCCATCAAGGGAGCATAGGGATCGAGGGATGATCCCTAGCCTTAGATGTGGGAAGAAAGCTTCGGCTCTCGCTTGCAGTAGGAAATGGGACGCGAGCTTGCAACAATCGGGGTGCTCGCAGCCAGGTAGCAGACGGGAGATCGCTATTAATCTTTTATTTTACTTTTTATTAAATAATTGCATTTTTTATTTATTATTATATATTAACAACTAAGTAAATATTTCATTATTATCATCGAACGACTAATTTAGCTATATCCTATGTATTCAGCACTGAGGCCTAATCTCTTCTATCTTTACTACTTATTTTGGGTCCCCCTGATGATGGGTTGAGTGCCCACTCGTAACATTAAAGGGGTTCAAAACTCCAACATAGTTCACTTCTAGAAAAACTAAATATATGGCAAAGTATGGAAATCTTCATTCTCAAAAAAACATTTATTAGGATCCTGATTTGCAAGGTTAGGGTTACCTCCAGAATTGCTAGGATGGTTAGGGGGTTAACATCCACCTTCCTAGTTTTGGTTATTTCATTTATTCTTCCCCTTGTTTTCTTCTTATTTGGGTTGGCCTATGCATTATGAGGATTGGGAGCAATTTGAGAAGGTGTGTTCTATTGATAATAAACATGTCCTTATTGAAAAGGGAGATATTGAGGGTGGGTTTGGACTAGAGGTCCCAATGGTGGACCAAGGAATGGGTAATAAGGGTTGATGGTTAGTGGGCCCACATATGTAGTAGAAGTGCTACCACACATAACACTCCTACATGTGGGGCCATAAACATGGATGGTGTGAAGAGGATTCGAGTAGGAGGTACCCATTCCTACATGTGATGGTGTGTGCAAAGGGTCAAGAGGGTAGCAGTTCATATGAGGCTACCCTGGATTAGAGGACGTGACACTAGGTGGATTACCATATGAACAATTTCTCATGGAGGTGGAGAATTGATTGGATGGTTTTGGGGTGGATTCTACAAAACCAATCACTCCATCTGTCAAATGGAATAACCCCAATTGATCTCTACTAGAGGAGTCACTATGGGGTGAATTGGGGATGATAGAGTATAATTAACTGGATTGAGCATAGATTAGATCATATTATTGAGCCTTCAAGATGAATTTCTCTTCTGAATATGCTTGCTTGAAAGTGACATCTTTATCTATGGCGAGAGTAAAGATTTCAAAAACCAATCTTGAAAGATACGATCATCGAGCTTGATCTTACAAAGTCTCCTTTATCATCACCATTCATGCATATGGTATGTGAAATGTGTATTTGTTGTCTTACATCATGACAAAATTATATCTAAACCCTTATCATAATGGAAAATTGGGAGCTAAAAGGTTAAAAAAGTGGAAGTTAAGGACACAAAGTTATGATGTATTGTAGGCTGCTATTCAATGTACCACTTTGTTGCTACTCTAGTAAGGGTCCTGTGGAATAAACACAAATGAATGGAATCATCCATTATGTTATTAGAGGAGCACTGTAGATGGAAGGATGTGTTATGGTTAGAGGGGTCCTCTCCTACTTTACCTTCAAACTTGGGGATGTCTTAAGGTACTTTGGTGGGTGTTTGAGGAAACATAGGGTCATGTCCAATGGGGTCATTGGTTAGTCTAGACAAATAAGGTAGGTTAAGACTAGCACTGAAAGGAAGAATCGGCATGATAATTCTAGATGAGGTCCCATTCCCATTGGCATCTTCCAAAATGGTTTCCTCTGGCCATGTTTCCACCACCAATAGGATTTCCACCAGATGAAGTGATTGGGATAACACCAAATATGTTGGATGTTGTGTTTCAAAAAGGGTGAGCAGCACTAGGTATAGGTGGCAATATGGGCTATGACGAGATTTAATTAGATGATCTTAAATGGGAAATCAAACAGGGGGGAGTTTGTTTGGTTTTCACATGCTGAGGTGGACTAATAGTTCAACAAGGAATCCCATAGAAGGGAGATGATCCTCGAAGTCATTTAGAGTACCTCATGGGATCAATATTGACATGGACAAGTAATCACTACCTAAACTAACAACTCTATGTAGGGAAAATTAAAGGGGGATCAAATAAACCACACTAATTCTAAATGACTATTTAACTAAGCAACAAGTTCAAGGTGGGTGCAACGTTGATCACTAAGAAAAGAACTAATATAAAAATGAACACCATAGAAAATAAAAAGACTCACTAGTTCTAGAAGGAGAGCTATCAAAAAAGAAGAATGTGAGAATAAAAACTTTCTCAAATCTTCCCCAACAAGTGGTAGTGGCATCCACCACTAACAAAGAATTAAAAAGTTGAACACGGGCCTTACAAACACTTAACATGATGGGATCTCAACTCCACCAAGCAAGTGAGTGAAAGTGAAAATGAGACGATTATAGAGCAAGACACTAGGAGAAAATACAATTGAACTACAACTATCTATCTTAGGTACCCTCCCTCCTATGAAAGCCACCTGGGTAGGTACCTAAAATACTGGCCACTGAGATACCTTTTCTTGGGTATGTTTAATAGGTTACCTTGTCTTCAAGTTGAAATCAAACAATCAAGTTATATTTAGTATTGAAATGGATAGCAGTCCCAATCAAACCTTCAGTCCAAGCCTTGGCATTATCCACTTCAAATAGTGCACCTGTTACTAAAATGATCATGAACCGTGCCCAAAAAAAGGATTTTAAGTTCCCTAAAAAGACAATCTCCATGTCTCATATGTGAGATGATTAAGGTGAATTATTTGGATGTCTATCCCTATAGTCCTAACCTAACTAAAATATTTTTTTGTCCCTCAAGCGAGGGATTTTAATAAGTTTAGATTAGAGATTAATTTTTAATCTCCACTTGGATTCATGAACCAAGTGATGTTGAACATAAGGTGTGAGGGTGTGTGCATAAGTGTTGCATACAACAAGAAATGAAATTGCAAGGAAACGTAAATTCTTGAAAGTAAAGAGAGTAAATAAAGCTAGATGATAATCAATAATAAAAAGAAGGGATGTTCTTTTTTTAAATAAGATATATTTCTTTCTTTAATGAGTAATGGAATGCTTATAAATTTTCAAGAAAACAACAATTTCCAATGATGACTAGTAATGAACTAGTGCAATTTAAGTAATGCAAATGCAAGGAATACTAGAAACGGGTACTAAGAGATCTAAAAGGGATCATTTTCTCAACTATTTTTTCTCTAACAAGAAGTAAAAGGATAGCTAATAAATGAATTTGCAAAGAAGAGGAAATGAGGTTCTCTACCAACCTTGAGGAGGCTTTAAGCAAACTCAAGAAACTAAATAATGCTCAATTCTAGATAAATATTGTGTTGAAATGGAAATAGAGGCTAGAAATAAATCCAATCTAGAACCCAAAAAGTAGTTAATACTAAGGCTTTTCAATCCTTTCTCTACTTACATCGTCCAAATTGAAACAAAAAATGACCAAGACAACAAAAAGAAGGCTAAAAACGTAAAATTGAATCTGAGTGATAACCCATAATAGGAATCTGAATTTAGTTGAAAGAGGGAAAAGCTAGAATCAACCATGTTGTAGAAAAAAATGGTTTTTTCCATTACATTGCAGTATTTTGAAGGAAAAACCATGGAGGTGTGTCACACTTTCATTGAGAAAAAATATGTCATAAAGTCAAAACCAGGAAATTTAAACTAAAAATGCAGCTTGTGGCCACGACAAAAACTTAGGTTTTTTGCTTAGGTTACCTATCTACAAATAGATAATCACAAGCAAGAAGCAACAAAAATAAGGAAAGTACCATAATCACTTATGCATGGGGTTGAAAAAATGGTCTTAACACAACCAAGGATGAATGACAGCCACAGGATTCATCCCCATTGGAGTCACCAAATCTAGTGTAGGTGATATCTCACCCACACGTACCAAAAGTACTTACTTGAGGGTTGTGCTATCTCAAATGACAGGTCAATATAGGAAAATGAAACTAAACTAAACAAATTAAATCCTTTAAATATGCATGCACGACATATAAGAAAACAATCTAAAAGAGTAGATGCAATACATGTAAAGAATGGTTTTGATTTTATCACACAATGAATAAAGCAATATGGTAGCACCTTGGTATCGATTGTAGATGGTAATGGACCTCTGCAACTGACATAGGGGAGAATTTTTCTAGCTCCTTTGTTCCCAAGTTTCCAGCTAAGTGATTATATGGATAGATTCCCAAATTCTGAAAGAGGGAAAAAGGGATGGTGGTTCATTCTCTTACCTTCAGTGTTAATTATGATAGAATAAAGTTATTGTGTGTATGGATATGAAATGGTGACCATGAGGGTTTTAGTTGTAAGAAATAATGGTGGCAACACTGAGATATGGTTCCAATGTGAATGATCACCATTTCATTGATGATTTAGTGGGAAAGTTAGTGTTTAGAAGGCCAATCAACAACTATTTTCAACCATAATAGTTAGGTTTTGTCCACTTTCATTGACTACTTTTTGGGAAGTGTATATCAATGATGATTAACTAAATTATACTCTTGGGACCCCATCGCACTTTTCAATAATTTTAGTGTGATGTGTAGTCGTAGAATTTTAGGGAAAATTTGTGATGTGATGGTTAGGGTCAAACTTTGACTTTCTTCATATTTTGGTCATATTGTTGAGGTCATATGAATATGGATGAGATAAAAATGGGGCTAATATTCTTAGTAATGATGTACAATGGTGATGAAACTCATGATAGGGTGGGTGATAAAATTAGGTTGTTAACATAAGAGAAATGAAAAAAATGGTTTGGGTTTAATTCCTTATATGTACCCTAAGATGGATATGTTTTCCAAATGCATTGTCATCAAGTGTCAATAAGATAAATGCATAAGCAAGCCATGTATCAAATATCATTACATGAGGCATGATACCAGTAGGGTTAACATGATTGAATTCATGAGTGTATTCAATTTTCTCTGGCAATTTGAAGTAATAATGGGTGAGAATTGCAAATAAGGTGGGATATTAGCTATGAAATTGGGAGTGGGGTCTAGGAACAACGTATGGAAATAGTAAATCTATATGTTCTATTGTGGTTCTTGATTATAATATTGTGTCTAGTTGGAATTTCATGGATGAATAAATCCTTCAATTGGCATTTGAATTCACAGTCATTTAGGCATAGTTGGACTTAAACAATAGACTTGAGGCTTAGACCAATATTGTTGTTGCTTCGTCAGTACATTATTGGGTGGATGAAATTGCAAAGATTTCAAAGGACACTAGAAAAACTAGGTATTCTCTTTCATTGGGTTATGCAATTATCCTTTTTGTTATGGATTCCTTTCTCTTCTAGGTTTTCATGGCCTAGTTAGAACAAGCCCTAGGAAACATGCACAAGATAGACTATGATAAACGAATTTCCATCTGGATGAGGCCTATGAATTGTTGGAAACTACCATTAAGTTGAATTTAAAACCATTTCCCAAACTCCTGTCCTCTCATGACTCTATTTCAAAAATTAATTATGGAAGCAAGCTGGTGTTTTCTTGTATTCATGGTTCAAATAACTCAATTGGCAATTGTTTTCCCTCAACAATAATTTTTGGTAGGGAAAGTATGGACTATCCAAGGTGTAATTCCATTAAAATGGGGATATACAAGACCTCTATAGGGTTCTTCATCTCCATGAATATCTAATCAATGACAATAGGATGCCCATTTTCTCAATTCTACTAATGTTCATGTGGTAATAAACATATATGTATCTCCCACAATGCCTTTGTAATGGAGATGTTGGCACAACAGAGAAAGAAAAATAAAATTTTGAAAGTAGAGATAACAATTCTCCTCTATGGTTTTAAATTTGAGTAAAGGAAGCCATTCTACAACATCCAATACTAGAATTTCAATGGGATCATGCCAAGGGGATCTTTGAGAGGAATAAGTTGTTATACAAAAGTGAGATGAAATTGACTTGGATAAGTAAGAAAACTAGGCATCCCCCCACATCCAAAATGAAGTTAACAACAAACATGCTTCTATTTAAATTTCTATGTTTTGTAAACGAAACCTTATACTAGGAGTTTACTATAGAATCTATACTTGCAGACATATTAGAAAATCCTCTGCAAAGGATGATAATCATATGGTAGGTATAGTTTTAGAGCTTGTCTTTGAGAAATGTTTCCAATCTAGATACTTTCTATTTGTATTCCCATGTTATCTAGCTAAGTTGTAGCCTTTTGTTAATACATAAAATAACCATTATTGTTATATAAAAACCTTATAAAATATTAATATTGTATATATTTGCATTAATTTAGTTATAAGTGGTTAAATATTTTATTATGTAAGGACTATTAAGGTGAGGGATATTTAGATTTATCAAAATTCAATATTAATTGAAAATATAATATGTTTGTAGTTATGAAACATTATTGTATTGAGAGAAGTGAGATGCATTTTACAACCCAATATGAGGAAGATGTGCCATATTTGTTCCTAAGCCTAACGTGAAATGTGGTATAAGTCATTAAAATGACATGTGGAAATATTCATTGACATGACACATGGTATAAGTCAACCCAATATAATATCACAAAAAATCATAGTTTAAATATTATAAAAATTGGCTCTTTTTTTGGCAGCTCAAAATAATGAGACTGGAAACCTGCATTTTTGGCGTGAAATCCAACAAAAATAATTTTTTTATGGAATTGCGGAGATCAAATGTTAACATTTCACAATCCAATTGCACTATGGGTATTTAAGGGATTTGAATCCATTTTTCATTAAAAATAAAAATTTCCGCAAACATTTCCTAACTAGATTCCAATGATGGTAATTGGAGAAGGTCAAAATTGTAAAACGTTTATCCTTATTCTTAAAAAGAAATTACAAATAATAACTAAGTATGGATGAGATGTGTAACGTCCATACTTATAAATTATAAATTATAAATATAAAATTTTATAATGTAAAAAATAAATTTTAAGAAAATAATAGCATGCAATGATCATTAATTAATACACAAGCATGCGCGCACACACACATACACACACGTGTGCACACACACATGCATGCGTGCACGCGCACGCGTGCACACACACACACACTAGTTTAGATACATCTTAAACTGTGATCTTTTAAGCATCAAGAAATTTGCAACTCAATTTATTTTGTATCCCTCTCAATGCTTAATAAATCTAGAATTTAGATGGATCTTTGTATCAAATAACTGTCCATATTGAAAAATATATATATACATAACATCTATAACATATCAATTAGATGATTCTGATTATAATGGTGATGATGGTGAAAATTATCCTCCCCTAAGACCAATAGATTCTATAAGACAAAATAAAGGGTATCATAATAAATATTCTTTAGAATGTCATTTATATGCTTGAATAAGGTGGAAATGAAAGTACCAAGATCAATATTGTTTTCATAAGTAAGGAGGTCCTGAAAAAAAAAAAAAAAAAAAAAAAAAAAAAAAAAAATAAAAATAAATAAATAAATAAAAATAAAATTAATTGAGTCTAGCTCGAGTTGTTGTGGCATGGAGTGTTATCCTCCCCACCTAGGTTATATTCTTGTAAGTGACATGTTGATATCCTAATGAGTATATTGTTGTAATGAATTCAATACCTATTGTTGACTTTTCTTTGTGCCATGAAGAATCTAGTGTGTACCCTAGGTACCATCTTCAAAATTAGGGGAAGTGCCCATGGGATTTCCCTGAGATAATTACCTAGAAAAAAAGAGGTCCTAAAATGTAGCCAAGTTATGAAACTATGTATGATTATATTTTTTAGTATCATAAAACTATATCAAAAATTTTATGATTTTTCCATCCCAAAGTGTTTTTTTGTTAGTGCAATATCGACTACTTTCATCGTGGAGATTACAAGCATTGGTCTTGATTTTGGTGACATTGATTTTTTCTTTAAACTCAAAATGTTGGAAAAATAGTTTTAGCCAACTAGATTAGGATTTATAAAATATTTATAATATTTGAATTTCTTCTTATTAAGGATTTCATTGGCATTCCAAGTCTTATATATATAGTTGATAATTAGAGACTTAGAGTTTGAAGGCCGACTAGGGTTCCCCAGTGACGGTCGCTTCTGAGCCCATGCAGAAGCTCTATGCAGGCCGTCGGTTGGCCCTCGACTCTGCTCTTTCTTCGTATGGATTCTCCTCTGGACCCGAGTTCTGTTAACACCCAAAAAGTGCTCACTACCTCATCTACCCCATTACATGACTCATTTGTCCATATTTCCTACCATATTTTCCTCCAAAACCCCAAAAAAACATTAAAAAGGCCTCCAAAAGGCCAAAAACCTCCTTTTTCCCCCAAAATAAGTTAAATTCCTCCAAAAATAGCAAAAACCCTCTAAAAAGGGAATAAAAAATACAAAAAAGAGGAAAAAAAGGGAGCAAAAACCCTATACAACTGACCTAAACCATATGGTGCCCAAAACCATGGGTCAACGCTCCACCACTAAAAACCTATAAATAGGTGATGGAGGCTCCCCATTTCACATCCACAGTCATCCCTATCCTCACTCTGCCAAAATCACTCCTGAAACCCTAGCTCACCCTTTTGAGCTAATTTCACATTTGAGTGCCCCTTTGGCCCATATCCAAAACACTTTGGAGAAGGAGAAGGAACCTATTGGAGCTTGGAAGCAGCCCTCCTGGACTACTGCAAGAGCTTCACCAACCCCACATTGGAGGTATAATCAATACAAAAACCATTTTTATTATCTTTCTATTATTTTATGCACATGCTTAGAGTAGTTACTGTTTTATTTATTGTCTTGTATTTACTGTTTTTACTAAACTGCTACTAAGGAGTCCCTTCTCCTTAGTAGGTTCTCATTTGCACAAGCTAGGGTGAAAACCCTAGCTACAAGTTCGAAGGACCGCCGACAGTGCCTGGATGAAGCTTTTCATGCATTGGTGGCCTCTACCCCTTCTCTTCCCTCCCCCTCCACGGATTCCTGTGATGCGAGCTTCGTCAAGAGGCCTACCACCCCACGAATCCAGATCATGTCAACAGCTTCAAGATTGAAATCCCTTTCCTTGAGTGAGCTAGGACTGATCGGAAAGTTCACAAGTATTTGGACCTCACCCAAAACTATGGATACTTGGATCAATAAAAATTGGATGCCCCTGATATCTGGAGGTCTTCAGCATTGCTTATGCGGAAAGGGATTCTTCACCTTCCTGTTTGGAAACAAAGTTGACAGAGATCTGATTTTTAGAAGTGGCCCTTACTTCATGGGCTCCCATCGACTATACTTAAACCGATGGAGCTTATCTTTTGACCCTGAAAAAGATGTGCCTTCGGCGTTACCGGTTTGGGTTCGCCTCCCACACCTACCTCTCCATTGTTGGAACGATGAAACCCTACAAGCTATTGTAAACTCACTAGGCAAATACATTGACAAGGCAGAGCCAAAGGGCCCCTTATTTTCATGTGCTAGGATCTATTTTGAAGTATATTTGGACTAAGGAATGCCAGAGATTGTAAATATGTTCATGGATGGTTGGGAACATATGCAGAAGGTTGATTACGAACAGTTACCATTCAAATGCAAGGAATGTCATGAATATGGTCATTTTGTTAAAAAATGGCCCAAAAAAATTCAAGAAGCCCCAGGAAAAAACCAAGAGGAAGGATGGCAGCCTATGAAAAAAGGAAGAAAAATGCCCCCACTAGCACTCACACCAAATGAAGCAACAAATAAGGATAAGTCTCAAGAAGGAAAAGAAGCCTCAACTAGCAACCAATTTCAAACTTTACCTTTAGAAGAAGGTGAAATCCCAGTTTTGGCCTCCATCCCTGTCGAATATGAAGTGGAGGAACTTCTGGATCCCGCTAGTCTCCCCCCTTATTCTCCCAAAGATGATCAAGTCATTTCAGCAATGGAAGGAAACACCTCCCCTGGAGGATCTTGGGCAGACAAGGTGAGGAGCAGCAAAATCACACCTCAGATTCTCTCCCCGGAGAACTCGCCCTTGCACGATACACTAGATGAGCATGACTCAGTCCCACCGCCTAACACTAGAGGAAGAAAGTATCAGAGATATCACAGAGAAATGGAGGCAGAAAGCGAATTAGAGTTGGGAACAAAAAAAATATTGGAAGACACAAAGCTTCTACAGATCCCTAGAAATTTAGGAGGGACCAAATTAGATGGAAAATCTCGAGCAGGATCTCATTCTTCTAAAAAATAATAAAATCAATCTCTTGGAACTGCAGGGGTTTGGGTGGTTCAAACAAATTTGAAGCACTCAAAATCATGTTAAAAAACGAGAAGCCAAACCTTTTGCTCATTCGAGAGACTAAAATATGGGATGAAGAGATCAGGGAACTCTCCTACACTATTTGGAAAGACTCCCATGTTTCCGCCCTTAGCTCCAGAGGTGCCTCTGGGGGTATCACCACACTTACTTCCATTAATTTCTTAATAAAATCAACCAAGGAAATTCAACACTAGATTCTTAACGAAATTCAGGATAGGGACAGCTCCAACACGCTTTACATCTACAACATGTATGGGCCGACTCATTATAGGGATAAGACAACTTTTTGGGATGAACTCTCAAACTTAAAAGGGGAGCTACGAGGCAAAGATCTGATCATTGCAGGTGACTTCAATGTAACCAAATCGCAACAAGAAAAGAATGGAGGCACCAAGGTCAGGGATCCGTTTGGTGAAAGGATGGAGGACCTCATCTCTGATTTGGATCCACTGGATATCCCGTTGAAGAATGGTAAGTATACCTGGAACAACAGAAGGGTTGGAATAGGACATGTTGCAGCAAGGCTGGATAGATTTCTGGTAAGTTCTACTTTCCTTCAAAAAGATCTCCTCCCCACTTCTTTTGTTATTCCCTCGGCTGCTTCAGATCACAAACCAATCTCCTTGACTCTCTCCTCCTCGGTCAGCCTTGGTGCAATTCCCTTCCGGTTCAACCCGCTTTGGATACAAGATGAAAACTTTCTAGATCTAGTTCAAAATGCCTAGAACACACTTTGTGTTGGCTCGCCTAGTTACATTTGGGAAACCAAACTCTGATCTGTCTTATATGCGCTCAAAGGCTGGGCCAAATCTTCCTTCAAGAACCCTGGTATCCTGAAGCTCAACCTCCAATCCAATATTGCTGAACTCCATTCCAGAATGGAACTTGAAGTCATAACGCCCCTCTCACTTTGTCAAGAAAAGGGGTTAAACCAAAAATTTATAAATGCAGACAGACATGAAGAAGAAATGTGGAGACTGAAATCCAGGAAAATGTGGCTAAAAGGAGGAGACAACAACACCGAGTACTTTCACAAGGAAGCCAAGATCTGACTCAGTCATAACACTATCAAAGAGTTGAAAGATAAAAATGGGAGCAAAATTGCAGGCCAAGAAGAGTTGAAAAGTCATGCCTTCAGCCACTTCCGTGACCTCTACACTGACAAAGACAAAACTGATCTGGAAGCTCAATCAACCCTTCTCTTCGGCATCCCAACGCTCATCTCTGATGATGAAAACAGAGAACTTTCCAAGCCCATCATGGAATACGAGATCCAAAATGCAATTTGGTCCCTCCAAGCGGACAAAGCACCTGGACCGGACGGCTTCACTATAATTTTTTATAGAGCAACATGGGGAATTATAAAAGATGATTTGAAAAGAATGCTCAACTGGACCAGGAAGAAAGATAAAATCTGTGGGGCAACCAATTCATCCTTTCTGGCCTTGATCCCAAAGGAAAAAAAAAAAACCTCACAATTGACCGATTTAGGTCGATTTCTCTTTGCAACACTTCTTACAAGATTCTTTCTAAGATCCTGGCAAATAGAATGAAAAGCATCATGATCTGTCTCATCTCAGAGTCACAGGGAGGATTCATTGCAGGACGCCAGATCTTAGACAATATTATCATCGTTCAGGAAACAATCCACTCTAGTATGGAAAAAAATCAGCAAGGTATGGCTGTCAAACTGGATATGGCTAACGCTTTTGATAGAGTAAATCATTCCTTCCTGTTTGAAATCATGGTTAAGTTTGGTTTTTCTAAAAGATTCGTAAGATGGGTAAAATCCTATATTAGCAGCCCTTGGATCGCTCCACTTGTTAATGGCAGACCCAGCAATTTCTTCCAAGCCTCCAGGGGTTTACGGCAAGGTTTCCCCATGTCCCCATTCCTGTACCTTCTAGTGACAGATTCTTTGAGCAGGAAACTCCAGCTTCTGCAAGATTCCGACGAGTTAAAAGGTTTGAAAATTGCCATAGGAGTTAAATCTCCCAACCACACCCAGTTCGTTGACGATACGATCTTGCTCGGGAGGGCCTCCTCAATCATCGCTGAAAGATTTAACAGTGCCTTGAATACGTTTCTAAAAGCCTCAGATGGAAAATTTAACTCGGTCAAATCTAAATTCTATGGATGGAACTGCACCCCAGGGACCTTGGCTCAAATAGCAAGGATTTTTTGTTTTGAAGGGATTGTAGTTTGGAATTCTTTCAATTATCTTGGGATCCCAATCTTTAAGGGAAAAAAGAGAATCGTTGATTGGCATGGGATGATTGACAAAATCAAAAGGAAAATAGTCTCTTGGGGCTCCAGGTGGCTAAACCTGGCCAGGAAAATTGTTCTCATCAATTCTATCTTTTCTACTTACCCTCTTTATGCATGTTCCATTTCCTTAGCCCCTAAAACACTAATCAAATAAGTTACGAAAGAATTCAGAACATTTTTTTGGTGAGTCAAGTCTAATAGCACCAAAAAAATTCACTTGGTGAACTGGGAAATGGTCTGCAGCCCTAAAATGTATGGAGGGGCTAGAGTTAAAGACCCTTCGATTATGAACCTTGCTCTGGGAGCCAAAATTCTTTGGAGAACCATTTCAGGTAAAAAGGCTTGGTGGAAAGAAATCCTCTGCAAAAAGTATATGAATGGAAGTAGGAAAATATGTGTGGAAGACATTGAGCAAAACAGAAGTGCTTCCCCAATGTGGGACCTCTGCAAAAAATTGGCTTTCATAATTCAGGATCATCTCTTTTGGATCCCAGGAAGTGGAAAACATATAAGCATCTGGCATGAAAACGTCGGCCTAGACTCCCCTTCCAATTTCTCATAGGCCTTCACATATCTAAAACTTTGGATGGATAATGAAAATCTCCGCACATTAATTGACTTGTCTTCATGGACTAGTTGTGGCCGTTGGGATGGATGGAACGATTTAGAGACCCTGGCCCATCTGCGTTCTGATTTCAAGATTCACCTCTCTTTAGTTCACGGCGTGACTCCAATTCATCGAAAGCTAAATGATAAAAGGGGATGGGGAAAGTCAGATCAGTATACTGTCAAGGAAGGTTACCGAGTAGCAGATGGCGACAACAACAGCAGAAGCATGAATAAAAAGTGGAACATAGCTTGGAGTAAGGATGGGCTTCCGAAGATAAACACCTTCACTTGGACCCTCGCTCACCGCAAAACACTCACTACGTAGAACCTCAGAAAAAGGGGAATCGAAGGTCCTGCTAGGTGTATCCTTTGCAAATATTCTGAAGAAACGCTTGAGCACCTCTTCCTCAAGTGCAAATTCTCTCAAGAAGTCTGGCATCGGGCGTATTAGGATCTACCCTTCGCCTTTATTTTTCCCACAGATTTGAATGATCTATTTGCTTGCTGGAAGGACTCTTATCATGGAATGTTATCGAATAAACCTGACTTCAAAAGAGCTTGGGAGGCACTTCCAAAATTCATATGCTGGAAGATATGGACTGCTAGAAATAAATAAATCTTTGAGGAAAGAAAATCCACTCCGAGCAAAGTCCTAGCCTACGCCAAATCCCTCTGGATAGAAACCTTAACTGCGAGAGGCATGAATAACATCAATAAAGAAACTCTGACTAATGAAGAAAAAATTTGGGCTTCAGACTTCTTGGCTCCATCACCCTTCAATTTTCAGCCTCAACCCTCCAGGAGACCAAATTCCCAGAGCTGGAATATAAGAATGAGCTTTGATTCTTTCCAATCCTGAAAAAAGAATTTAGGATGCAGCACTTTGCTCTTTGATGGAGCCTCGAAAGGAAACCCTGGTCTGGCAAGTGCAGGAGGAGTCCTCTATGACTCTGAAGGAAACAAGATGAAAGATTATAAAGGGGGAATTGTTAAAAGGTCTAATAATGGAGCTGAATGGCTTGCATTGATCAAAGGCTTGGAATTAGCTAGAAGCAATGGAATTAAGGATCTTGTTGTCTTTGGTGATTCTATGTTGATTATCAGGGAAGCTAGAAGTTTTTCTAAGAGCAGAAAGAATCCTACCACCAAGACACATCACCTGCTAATCAACATATTCAAGGAATACAAAGCAATCGATTTTCTCCACCTCTTGAGATCCAACAACCAATACATGGATAAAATGGAAAACATTGGAGTCAAGCTTGATTGTGGGGTTTTGGTTTGTACCAGCAAACTCACGGGTTTGCATGGGTTTCGTAACTATTTTCTTTTTGGTTCTTAATGCTTAGACATAACAATTTCTTAAACAATTGGAAATGGTTAGGTTGCTTGTTTAGAATCACAAGCCTAAAACTAGCCAAAATTGGCACTCCATGCATCAAAATCAACATAGATTTTGAATCCATCTCCAGCATCCTTTCGACGGTTCTGGTCCAGCTCGCACGCCCGACCCACATGGCCTCCATGCAGTGTTTAAACTCGACCGAATATCGAGGTAGAATAGGTTTTAAGGAGGGAGGGGAAATCATTCTACCCTCATTCAAGTTCTGCACCTAGTGTAGCAAGGTAAGAGGCAGCAGAATGTCCAGTGGTGAGCGTCCCGGCTGTGAGGCTCCTCTCAACTGCGTCATTGTTAACACCTAAAAAGTGCTCACTAGCTCATTCCCTTATCCACATGACCCATTTGTCCACTTTTCCAACATCTGAGCCTCTGAAACCAGCAAAAGGTCACCAAAAGACCTTAGTACACCCCTTTTTCCATTAAAAAAGATTATTTTTCCTGAAAAGCATAAAAAACCCTCAAAAAGGGTCCAAATTCCCAAAAATATTAAAAAGGGAATTAAAATATTAATTTTATTCAAAAAAGGAAAAAGGAGTGAAAAGTACCTAAACCATGTTGGTCAATACCATTTGGTTTCCACAAAACCACAAATGGTATTCCTCACCACCAAAACCTATAAAAAGGTGGTAGGGGCTCCTCATTTCAGATCCATCCATTATCTCATCCTTATGCTGCTGAAATCTCCCTTGAGCATTTTAGCCATTGTAGCAACCTTGGAGAAAGGACCCATTGGAGATTGGAGCTACTCACCATTGGAGCCATTCAACAACCTTCATCATTTGGAGGTATTGTACTTGCAAGCATTTGCTTGCCCCATTGTCAATACAAAATTATTGTTTATCTTTCTTGTTCTTGTTCTTTAATTCAAAATGCACATGCTAGTTTAGTTTAGTTTAGATTTAGTCCATTGTTATTTGCTTTACATTGAAACTGCTGCTACTAGTTAGCAGGTGCCCATAGCACTAAGCCTGGTTGCAAAACCGGGCCAACAGTTTTTGGCGACTCCGCTGGGTTTTGAACAATAGATCTTTAGTTTTGCTTATAATCTTAGTTTTTTATTAGTTTTTAACCTTTAGATCCATAGATCTGCCATCTTAGACAGCAGATCTATTGCTGCTCTAAGTTTTGGCCACATCTATTGCCATTAACAGCCCGGAATTCACAATTTTCGGGTTCGTTTTTCGGCTTCCGTGTACGGCTTTCGCCTCGCGGTTTCTAGCCTGACAGTCGCGCGGTCCATCGCGGCTTTTAGCCTGACAGTCGCGCGGTCCATCGCGGCTTTTGGCCTTTTTTCCGCGCGGTTCACCGCGGCTTTTGGCCTTTTTTCCGCGCGGTTCACCGCGGCTTTGCTGCCGGTTTTCGCGCTGCACATCGCGGCTATTTTCCGCGCTGCACATCGCGACTGGGCGGCCCTTTTCCGTGCGGTTCACCGCGACTTCGCGGCCTATTTGCGCGCTGCACACCGCGGCTTCGCGGACATTTTCCGCGCGGTCCATCGCGACTGTGCGCCCGAAACCCGCGCGGTCCATCGCGGCTTTTCGGTTAAAAGCCGCGCTACTGAATTTTTCATTCGGCCATTTCGATTTTAAAAATTAATTTTTACTGTACTTTCTTCCCACATAGCACATTTTTTACAGTATTAAATTCTGCATATTTTACAGCCTTGAAAAAAAAAATTACTATTTAAAATGCATATCTAGAAGTCTTTTTAAAAAATTTCAAGATAGTGAAAGAAGGACTTATTTGTGCATGTTTATCTAGATTAAAAAAATTTCCTGTTTACTTCTTTTTTTTTTTAACAAGAACAGGGGAAATAGATATATTTATAAAGGCTGTGCACAGCCATTCATTACAAGTTTTCACAAAAATTTGACAGAGTAGCGAGTGCCTGAGAATTTATAGCTAGAGATTCTATCTGTCTACCTGTAAGAGTTCTAAACAAAACCTTACTAAAACTGTTCAAAGTAGAGCAGGAATAAACCCTGACAAACTGCTGGTTTAGGAATATACAAAAAAACATAGAGTCTTAAACATCAAAAAAGTGGAACCTGAACTGAGACTGCTAACTATCCATATTTTTTAAGGTAGACAGATGCCGCATCCTGCCTTTCCTGCTTTATCTCCTGATTAATCGTCAGACTGCCATGGACGCAGCTTCCCTGCGATTTCCCGGTGATGACTGCAATGTCTTCCTGCATATTATCCACCTTGCCCATCAATTCGAACAGATTTCTCTCCAGGTCGTCAATTCTGGAGTCCTGGCATGCGAGCTGGTTCACGGTGTAGCTTAGATCCTTAGCCATTTCCTCATTTTGATTTACACTGGTGCATACTTCATTGTAGGTGTTTCGCACAAAGAGCTTAATATCAACCATGGTGCGACTCAACACGGCTACGGCCGCCATAATGTTCTGCATAGTGCCCGCCCTGAGGTGGATTAACAATCTGGGACGGGAGGATGGAGAGCCTAAGTCGCCGAGGGAGAGCCGGTTCATCGCACTGGAGAGGGGATGAGCCATATCTTGATACTGCGAGGGAGAGGCGGATGGCCGAGTTAACAACTGCTCGTGGGAGCTGACAGCACCACAAGGGCCCATGTGCCATGCGCGGTGGAGAGGAGGGCGTGTGGCAGGGGCACGCGAAACTTCGCCTACGGAGGAGGACGGGGACGGGGGGAGGGGGACCCTCAAGCCACTATGCCCCTTCAAACCCATAACAATAACATTTTTTACCATTAAACAATTAGATTATGGTATAAATTGAAACCCGAGGGCACCATTAAGACCCTCCATGTGCCCGATATCTAGCAACGTTCCTTTGTTGGCCGCTTCATCTGCTAACTTGTTGTTCGCTCGACAGATGTGGAAGAAAGAAGTCTGAGAAAAATGAGGATTAGATTTTATTCTTTGCATGTACCTGTAAGCTCTAGATCCTTGTGGGGCGGCACCCCTTCTCATTGTTTGAATGACATGTCTGGAATCCCCGTAAACTCTGAGATTGTCAATGCTGAGGGAGGAGATCATATTGAAAGAGAAGACGAGAGCTAGCCATTCAGCTTCATTGTTTGTCCTGATTCCTAATCCCCACGAGAAAGTTTCAATTTTATTTCCTCCGGGATCAAATAAGACCCCACCCGCACCTGCCACCCCATGTTTACTTCTTGAAAAACTTGCCCTTAGCAATTTCCTTAAAAGAAGAAGTCCATTATTTCTTTACAAGAAGTCCATTATTTCTTTACAAGAAGTCTATTATTTGCTTTCATAATTCAAGAAATCCATTGTTTTTTGAGTTGATATTTGCAAAAGCATTTAATTTCTATTTATTTGAAAAAATCATAAATATTTGCTTTTATTTTCAAAGGCTCCTTTGTTTTTTGAAAATTTCCTTTAAAGCATTTACCTTTTTTCAAGTTCAGTTTACAATACCTCACGTGCACTCACTCGATCACTTAATTGAACTAAGCCTTAAAACGTACCCTAATTTCAACACACTTTTAACCCCACTTGGGGAACACTAAAAGAACTTTTGTAGCTAGGTAGTATTGGGGGGATAGGTGTTCCAATAACACCCCTCAGTTCTTACATCTGAGACATAGAAGTTGTCCAATTAGGGAGCTAAAATCTCTTAGTACTTTTTGGCGCGGTCACAACCGGTTTGTGGGAAGGCCTCTCCCTTAGGAGGGTTGAAGTCGCGAGGATGGTTCCGGAAGCCTGAGTGGAATACCGAAATCCATTAAGTAACCGAAGGGCTACCATTCGCAGTTCTCGGGATATCCCTGTATTGGGATATTGCGATCAAAGGACCAAACGGCAGATTTACCTTTTCTCGACGCGTCATGAACGGAGTATCCTAGTAGCCTGTGTTTAGGATTGATTACCCGGTGTCCCTCCCGGTAGGGGGATATCTAGCCGTTGTCTCAACATTCATATTGTCTGACTTGGATTTCATCACCTTGCAGAGGATATCGTGTGTTTGAGTCACAATACTTTAGTTAGTTGTTTGCATGATTCAACCCACCCTTGGTCTAGTTACACCTATTTTTTATAGAAGCCGTTTGCATGTTGGTACTCTGACCATTTGTTGCATTCCTCCACTTATTGTAGCACAGCTGCTAGAATAAGTGTCTTTTTTTAGGTTGATTTTTTGGCCTGAGAGCCTTCTTTTTCACTCCCCTTCTTGCACCCTTGGTTGCATTAGGGTTTTGAGTCTTTTATAAATATATCACCACCTGATACTTAAAACAAATTTTTTACACAAAAACTTAATTCTCACCATTGAGAATTTTAGACGCTCTCGTCGTCTACAGGGCGAACTCCCAGAGTTTAGTCCACTTGGCTCTCCACGTCACGGACGCAGAGCCTTACCCCTTGATTCGACACATCGTCAATCAACTAGACAGTCATCCGATTCTGACACACCTCACTTCACATTTGATTTGGAGGTAGAATCCGAAAACCCCACAGAGTTACCACCAACCACCATTATGGCTGGAACACCATTTGATCCATTGTTTACCAGCACCATAGGGGAGACATCCACAGACCCTTCTGTGGCAGTGCCATCCATGGCAACGACCACCCCCCTGGGTATGCCCAACATGGGTAACACTCCACATTTAGGAATGCCCAACACAGGGCCACCACCTGTTATGGGTATACCCAACATAGGGGTCACACCCCCTCTGGTTTCCACAAACCCTATCCCAGGAATCCCCACCGCTATTCCTAACCCAAGTGTAACCCACGTTGCACTTGGAGGCGCTGGCCCATACCAGACTACACCTATTGGAGGGCACATACCCTCCATACCTAGCATACCTTTAGGCACTACTGGACCCCTACATCATACCACAATGACTAGGAATGTCCCAGTTCCAGTCACCACATCTGCTAGCTTACCATACATGGCAAGTCTAAACCTGCCAGACTTAGCCAGGCTCACAAATGACCCCATCATACACGATCCTGCGTGGCCTCACATGCCCACCAAACTCCCCTCTGACATCCCTAAATTTGAGGGCAAGGCAGGTGAAGACCCCCAGAACCATATCATGTCCTTCCATTTATGGTGTTCCTCCAACTCCATAGTGGATGACTCAATCCGCCTCCGGCTTTTACAACGCACCTTCACTGGCTCTGCAGCCAAGTGGTATATCAAGCAGCCCCATGGGACGCATGCCACCTTTACCTCCCTTGCTTCGACTTTCCTGCAATTTTTCCAGTTACCTGCCCGCTATGATGCGGGAGTCGAGATCCTACTGTCTTGCAGACAAACCACGGCCACCCACATCACTGACCACATTCATGAGTGGCGTCGACGCCGAAGCCTCTGCAAAATTAAGTTAGACGACCGTATCTTTTTAGATTGGTTTCTAAAATCCCTCCTCCCTCTTATTGCGAAGGATGTGGCATCTGAAAGACCCCAGTCTGAAGAAGAGGCCATCCTCAAAGCCCAACGTTTTGATCTCATTTACGCCCAGTCGAGTTATCTATACACAATCATACCTGACACCCCACGAGGTGACTCTTCACGAGGTGACGCACCGGGGGCATCTCATGCCGCCGATGGAATCATTGGCCAAATCACCCCCCAACCTAAACCTTTCAGCATGGTGAGCACCATGGCCGCCCCAGACCTCTCTAGGGCTGCATCCAGTTCCGGAGCAACAACTTCTTATGCTCCAGCAAACCAGACCCATCACATTCATGGACCCTCTTGTCCACAACATTGTTATGGGCAAGCGCCATCAGCATATGTACCTCCTACATACTATACTCAACCTACCACACAGACCCCCATGCAGTTCCCACAACAGCAGATGCATTACCCACAACCAGCTGCCCCAGCTAATCTCACACCTCCAACAGCTCAGGGGTACCAACAACCCCAACAGGCAGCTGGACCACCTCCAGCTCCACCTGCATATTACCCACCGCAACCTGCTCCCGCACCTGCGACTCCCCAGAATCCCCCCAATGCTCAAGGGCATGTGTACGCACAGCAACATCAGCCCCAATACCAAAATAACCAACGCAACCAGGGTGGGAAACCAAACCGCGAAAGAGGACGTAACCGTGGAAACAACCAAAACCATAACCAAGCTCCACAACCTACCCATCCTCCGCAAAACAATAACGCGGTGCCTGCTCATCAGAATCCTGATCGACCACCTAAGCAAGCCAAAAATGCTAATTTACGAACAAACCATCCTTGTTCTATTTGCGGTGTCTATGGCCACTATACCCACGCTTGCCCACATTTGGAGCGAGCTCGACAACTCTGGACTGACGATGCACATCGTCAAGGGCAAGCGGCTCCTCAGCCGCCACCCAACCCTCCACCACCTCAACATCAACCCTTGGTGCTGCAAAACCCCTTTCCAAACCAGGGTGTAGTGAACACTCAGCTGTTAGCCCCCCCTCAGGGCAACGTGCCACCACAGCAGATCACATATGCAGCCCCTGATCAACCCATGTTTGATTTAGGTACTCACCATTTGTTGATGATGTCAACTGCCGATGCCAACCTCCAAACTCGTTGGAACCAATATGGCTCCACTTCTGAAGCACCTCCCACCGACAAGAATACTAATGTTAATCCCACAGATCAAACGTTACGTATACCTCCGGCTCCACTTGATGGTGCTTCCAAAGCACCTCGCTTCCCACTTCGTCGTATCAACAATAATCCCAACGCTCGGGCTACATTGAATTACAACATCGTAGACGACTTAGCCCAGTCTCCTGCAGCCATGTCTGCTTTAGAATTTTTGAAAAACTGTCCTTCGCAGCGCAAGACTTTACTCTCTGCCATTGGTGCCATTAACCCCAATGATTCACAGTTGATCGCATTCGATTCAGACCAGTCTGAACCACGCTTGCCTTCCTCTTTAGCATTCCAAGTTTTCGTTTCTGTTCGGAATCTTGTTATCCATCGGTGCATTATCGATGAAGGGGCCTCCACATGCGTCATGTCTACATTCGTTTGGCAGAAGTTGGGATCCCCTACTCTCCAGCAGTCCACCACTGCGTTGCGAGCCTATGACGGTCATTCGGCACAACCCCAGGGTCTCTTACCTAATGTCCCCGTCCAGCTCGCGGGTAAAACCGTGCTCATTGACATTGAGGTCATCAATGCACAACTTGACTATAACCTTCTACTTGGTCGTAGTTACATGTATGCCATGCGGGCTGTTGCCTCATCCGTTTATCGTACCATGCAGTTCCCCCATGAGGGACACGTGGTCAAGGTGGACCAACTCACCTATTACGATCCCAAGGCCCCCGCTGCACCTGAAAATGTTCTCCCCATGGTTGAACAACCTGTTTGCGGTGCAAATACCTCATTCGTTTCCTCAGTCAGACCCGGACTGTACTCCGACGCGCCGATGACTTCTACATTCCAGGCCATACCACCACCGTCACCAGAGACCCATGTCGCTAACCTCTGCACTCTGTCACAACAACCCGGTAACCAACCCTCCTTGTTGCCTAAACCACCATTGGTACCTAGTCACATTGGAGTTACACCCATCCACACAATCCCCTTTCTATTCCCTCCCTCGGGCGTAGTAAGCGCTCCGGTTATGGCTACCCTCAGTCTCCCCGGGTTAACATTGGGATTACCCGTGTGGTATATTTCGCCTCCCGTTCCCCCGCCGACACCAAATGTCATCCTACAACCAGTGCAACCCATTGTCACTTCTACCCAACCACCTCCCGGTATCACGACTCCTTCGTCGTCGACGAATCCCCCTCCATTCGTCAGGCCCACTGGGGGCAGAGGCCCACAACCATACACTACGGTACCCCCACCCAAGGCAGTTAAACCTCCCCCCGTATTTCGTGCTCCTCCAAAATGCTCGATGTGTGATGAGTTAGGCCATCCAACCCATCAGTGTCCACAGTTACCTGCATTGCAGGAACACATGCAAATGTTGGACGACGACCCCAACATCCCGGTGGTCAAATTAGATCCAAACCCCATGCCTCGCGATAAATCACTGCATACCAACCACCCATGTGCGATATGCGGTATTTACGGCCACTACTCCCATCACTGTCCTGACATCCCAGATTACAGAGCAGCTCTCTACGAGATGAATAATTTGGACCTTGAGACGGCGCCCCCCACAATTGAGGAAATTCATTCCCCACCATCTTCCTCCTCAGAAGAAATTAACACCATTTACACGATTTCCACTGGATACCCCTCTGTCCGGTCGACCACTTCCATTGATCCCTTTGACACACAGGTTCAACCCATTCAAATCGACCAGGAAACCACATGTCCACAACATGGGGGAAGGCCCAAAAACTTGCCTACTCATCATCATCGTGATTCTCGTCGGAGATACTGGGGGCATCCACCCCACAAAGGGAATCCCCCATCATCATATCATCACTTCAGTATGCCACCATGACCCACAGCCTCATGGTATAACACCCCGCCAACAGTTGCTCAATGCCCTATTGATCTCTCTCTAAGACAACATCTGCACCACATTGACACCTCTGAGTTGGGGGACATAATAGATTACCTCGACCCCGGGATAGGGGGCATGATCAATCATTTTGAACCTTCCCCATCATCTCTATCTCAACACCTCAATGAGCCCATCATTCAAACCAACACATATGTGATCCACAATCACAAACCCCATGCACATAGCATGGGGGCAGGTCATTAACCCTGCTCACTTTTTCATATTCGTGATCTCAACCATTTTTGAGGTCACGTGTCACTTGTATATTTCAGTTGATTTGATACACCTAGTATTTTTCCCCCACGGGTCATCATTTCTCCCCACCATCTCTTGGTGGGATCACCTTTATTTGTAGCCATTTTTTAACCTAGTTCTTTCCTTTAACCATCCCGGAGTCCTTATGACCTCCGTTTTTCGCACCATTTGCACTGCCGGATTCATATTTCCGTGCCCTTGATGATGCTTGATATCATTTCTCGCCCTCACCAGGACCAATATCAACATTGTGTCCCGACACCTTGTCGCCCCAGTTTGCGTACCACATCGGTCGTTCTCTGTTTTTGACAGTCTTTATATCGTCGGATTTAGTTTTCCGCGCTCGTGATGATGCTTGAGATCATTTCTCGCTCTCACGCCCATACTTTTTGGCCATTTTTTCAAAATGCCCTCTCATAGCCTCTGTTTGCGCGCCACAACGGCCGCAGCCCCCTTTGTGACAATCTTGATGTCACCGGATCCAGTATCCCACACACATGATGACGCTTGAGACCTTTTCTCGCTCCCATCTATCCATTTTTGTTCGGTATAATTTTATCCCTTTTTCGGGCCGAGCAATCCCTTTTACGAAAAAGGCACTCAGGGAGTTTCTGTTAAGCTCTTTTCTGACTCCTAAAACAATGAAAAGATCGCCGAGCAATCTTGCTTCCTTTCATGCTCGCTAAACGTATCTGAAAGGGCGTCTACCTGGTATAAGTTTACCCCTTTTCCGGACCTCGTAGACTAATTACGAAAAAGGTATACTCTAGTCACATCGGCTAGAAGAGTTCTCCATCCGCATCATTTTATGCTTTTTCGGGCCTTGGAGACTAAATTTACGAAAAAGAAACACCAATAGAGTCCATTTACCGTTTTCAGACTCTCTAAACATGAAAGCAACCATGAGCATGAGCCGTCCTGGGCTCACAAAATCCACAGGACCGTACCATTTCAAAGCACACTTTTATCCCTTCTTGGAGCTCATTAAAACTATGAAGAAGGAATCAATGGTGCCTCTTGGCACCACGACAGATCACATCTACTCATATGGCAGATTCCCCATTTTGGTCGCCTTTGTTCAGAGTGTTCTGCAGTATGTCACCTTGATAATCCCTCGACAGCACCTATCAGCTCGTCCCCCCCCCCAGAGTCAATAAATACCATTCAGTCAAAGCAATGATCCCCACACCTACAAGTCATTTCCCCACGCTGCCAGGTCAACCATGTCATCATGCTCTGAACAAAGGAAGTTTGAGTCTACCCATTTTTTGACCCAGTTATTTCCCATTCCCACAAGTATGTCAGTCCTACCATCAGTACTACAACACTTCAGTTTTACACCTCGTGCTCCTATCAAGGAAACATCATTGCCTTGTTAGTTGCTGGTCTCCCTCTGTCGACGACAACCACATTAATTCCAGAGGATAGACCTAGAGGTCCCTGTGTCTTGGACTCATCACCATTTATGATGAGTGCCTACGAATCATTTCGAGAGGAATCTTCAGTGCCTCTCCAAATGGTTGTTTCTCACATGCTCGACTTCAACACCTTGATCGCATCGTTGAGACTCGCACAGGGTATTCGTCTGTTTCACTTATTAGTCGAAGACCCCGGATACCTCTTGACTCCTCCACATTTGAGATTCTTCCTATGGATAACACCAGTTACACTTTTTCTATAGATATCCGAGTTGCGCATGGCGACAGTATTCAGATGTACCCCAGTTTCATACTCCCTTGAGTATACAGTTACATTATTTCTCAGAGATGACTCATAGTCTTTGAGTCCCTACAGATGTTGGACACCTTCAGTTTCAGCAGTTCCTCAGTTATTCCAGTGTATCAGTTATTGAGATCCGTTATGATCAGGAGTACATCCCAAAATAATGACCCCCCCTGGACCATTATGGTGTACCAGTAGATTCTTTATGTATTAGATCCCCCTTCTTGGGACTAATTGTTATGTATATGTCTTGATACGAGCATGGGAATGCCCGCCTCGTCCATTATCAGAGATTATACCTCATTCATATTGAGGCCATGTAATATTTTTTCTTTCTTGCAGCTTCCAAGGGCCGTGGCTCCATTCTCCAATCGGTCTCTTCTCCTTCCCAAACCCCTGAAAAAAGACAAAAGAACTATGATGTCTATCGGCCATACGATGAGCTCCTGCCCTCACACATCAGGGGGCAATCTGTTAACACCTAAAAAGTGCTCACTAGCTCATTCCCTTATCCACATGACCCATTTGTCCACTTTTCCACCATCTGAGCCTCTAAAACCAGCAAAAGGTCACCAAAAGACCTTAGTACACCCATTTTTCCATTAAAAAAGATTATTTTTCCTGAAAAGCATAAAAAACCCTCAAAAAGGGTCCAAATTCCCAAAAATATTAAAAAGGGAATTAAAATATTAATTTTATTCAAAAAAGGAAAAAGGAGTGAAAAGTACCTAAACCATGTTGGTCAATACCATTTGGTTTCCACAAAACCACAAATGGTATTCCTCACCACCAAAACCTATAAAAAGGTGGTAGGGGCTCCTCATTTCAGATCCATCCATTATCTCATCCTTATGCTGCTGAAATCTCCCTTGAGAATTTTAGCCATTGTAGCAACCTTGGAGAAAGGACCCATTGGAGATTGGAGCTGCTCACCATTGGAGCCATTCAACAACCTTCATCATTTGGAGGTATTGTACTTGCAAGCATTTGCTTGCCCCATTGTCAATACAAAATTATTGTTTATCTTTCTTGTTCTTGTTCTTTAATTCAAAATGCACATGCTAGTTTAGTTTAGTTTAGATTTAGTCCATTGTTATTTGCTTTACATTGAAACTGCTGCTACTAGTTAGCAGGTGCCCATAGCACTAAGCCTGGTTGCAAAACCGGGCCAACAGTCATAATGGAAGAAGGATCTGCCCCAAGCCTCTCCATACTCCAACGTATCCTCTGAAGGAAGCAGATAGCTTCGCACGGGAGAATTATCTATGAAACTTTGAATAATTCTCAAGCGAAGGACGTCGGTTAGGCCAAGAATAATGTTGGACCAAGCAAGAAGCATCACACTCCGTTGAAACCCAGCAAAGCATACTTTCTTGGATAAGGAATTAGCGCACCCACAGGTGGGATGAACGACGGTTGCAGTGGCTCTGTGATGGGGTTTTCCAGTTTGTCAGATGAGGTTCAGACGTATTTGAAGGATATGGAAGCTCAAATTCGAACCCTTCGTGGTGAGAATTATGAGCTGAAGAGGGCCTTTTCTCATCTTTTTTCTCTGGTTCAAACTACAAATGCAGAGGTTCGAAGAAGCAGCACAAAGATCGCTGGTCAAGTTTCCAAATTGGAAGAAACCCTTGAAAAAGGATGCCCATGTTCAATCAATCTTGATGCAAGGATCATTACAGTACATGGCAGCGCCAAGGTGGTGGAGGCAAAGCTAGACAATATGCGAGCAGAAATCAGAAACATCTCTAAGGAAATCAAAGGAGGCATGGGAAGAGAATGCGTGGAGTCTTCCCATCAATAACTCAAACTCTACTCTCAGCACTTATGTCTCAGCTCCGGACTAGAAGTTTTTTGGTTTGTTTCAGGTTTTGTTTTATCCTGCAATCGTACATTTCAGATTTATAGGCTAGAATCCTTTTTAGACATCTTTTGTTTTGTTTTTTTGTTTTTTTACCATAGGTTAAGCAATGCTCTGTTTTTTCGTTTTGTTATTAGGGCAGTTTGTTAGGAGCTACAAGCTTCATAGAATTGGTACTTATCATGAACGGTTTAGAATGGCAGAAATCAAGCAAACAGGCATGTCTCTTCTACTTCCTAGAGAGCAACTTCGTTGCAATATTTTGTAAACTTTGTTCCATCTTTTATATAAAAGTCTCTCACTCATTTCTGTTAAAAATAAAAGTCGTATATATATAGTTGGCATAATCGACAACTGGTTCGGGCTCATACTCGCATGATATGAGGTTGTTCCGACCACTACCACTATAACCTCCAAGCATGCCCACGCCACACCACATGCGACACATAAGGCTAGTCGAGCTTTGAACTAGCGATGTCACAAGGAGTGCCTTAATAGTGCACCTTATCGCTAACTAACATACACCTAGAAGGCCATTCCAAGTCTTATATTTAAACTTCATAGAGATGTAATATTTAATAATGTTAACATTAATAATTTAATTGTCTTCATTTATGTTCCAATAACTAAGCCAAGCTTCATAATCTCTAGCACAACTTATGTTTGTGGTGGCCACTGTTCATACTAAAAGCTCACTAACATGGATCGTGTCTTTGCTAACTTGATAAATTTATGCCTCTAATATATATATATATATATATATACGGAGAGAGAGAGAGAGAGAGAGAGAGAATCATGCCTTTAGACTCCACGGAAGTGCATTTCCATCTTCAATTAAGAGAATGGGATAAGGAGAATTACATTTAATTTTAAAATTATAGGTTATGAAGCATTTTTTATTTTCTCGATTTTATTCTAGGTCTCATAATGAATTCTTGATCCAAGTGTCCATTCAAGATTACAATCATCTAAAAAATGGTCCCAAACCTTGTTATATTTTTAACAGTTTCGAAGGTCCTAGCACAATTTTTTAGTCGTTTCTATGCATTTTTGGTGATTTTCACGACCTCACAATCTTATGTTGCAGGGGTTGCAAACATATAGAGATCAAAATAAGCTTTGTCATGGTCTTAAGAACACCCAAGAGAGATTTTTTTATGGCCCTAGAAGTTGGCACACCGACTACACTCCTTAGGCCTCTCATTCCTTTCACCACCTCAGCTCCTAGTGTTACAATTTTTGGATTTTATGGTTTTGCCTCTCATGATTTTTTGCATTATGATATATGTATTTTATGTTGGGAATGTTATATTCTTTGCATGTAAATAAATAGTCGAAGTCAATAATTGACTAGTAGTAATTCGACTGGAATTGAAGTCAGTGGACGTAGAAGTCTAGTCGACGAGTCGACTAATATAGTTAATTGGCCGTTAATCATGACTGGTTGATGGGGAATTCAACAAGTAGAAAGCGAGCATGGATTCAATGAACACTTGGACGACAAGAATCTCAATGGGTGGTTGACTATGGTTGACTATGGTTGACTCACTCAAGTTGATTATAATAGAATAATTGCATTCAATCAGGAAGTTATAGACCACCATTAATGAGTAGTTATCCATATTGACTAACTTGGGTACCACAGGATAGTGTATGTATTATATATGATATAAGGTAGAAGGCTATGTATGACATATGATGTATGAGACAGAAGATGGTGAGAAGTATTGTAGTGTACCAACTAGACTGTATTGGTATTGTACAAGAGTAGTGATTTCATGCTTGAGCTGTACCGATCTTGAAAATAATTGTTGTAAACACTAGTTAAGAGTGTTGTGTAATAGATGAGTGGTAAAGCTCACTGTTTTGTTTTTTTTTTCTGGGTAGAGGGGTTTCAAGGGTAATTTATGTGTACTATGTGTGACTATGTTTTGTTCCATTGATAATTATGGTATAGGTTTAAATGTATGAATCATCATGCATGCTCATTGTGTTAGGTATTAGAACCCAATAGTTGGTATCAGAGAAATATTTGGCTTCAAGGGGATTCCTTTGTTGTTGAGGGTTTGGATTAGTCCTGGATCTAGTGAATACCTAGTTTCAGTGGGAGTTCTAGAACAATTGATTCATAGTTAAGAAAGGCCGACAGTTTGAGGATAGAAATTAAAAAGTTTAATGGCCATAATTTTGAGCTTTGGAAGTTTAAAATGGAATCTCTCCTTGTATATCAAGAGAAATGGGTTGTTATCCGTGAGATGTAGAACAGTCGGTGGTGGGTGATGGTTAAGACACCCCTAAGTGGAAAGGTATCCGGTTCGAAACCCCGCGGATACTAAAATCCAACCATGCTAAGGGTTGGTGTGGTCCAGGCTGGGTGCGATCCCTGGGTGATTTTGACGGCTTAGATGCCCCTGGTTCGTGGTCTCTCAGCCAATGGAGAACCATTTTATTCAGGGGGTACTACCACTTGCCAACAAAAAAAAAGAAATGGGTTGTTGTCAACCCTGGTACAACTCCGATAGGTATGTCATCAGAATATTGGCATAAAATCAATAGGAAAGCAACAAGTAAATTCTGACTTTGTTTAGCAGATTATGTATTGATGAATGTCTCGGGAGAAGACACTGCAAAGAATCTATGGGAAAAGTTGGTGAAATTGTACCAATCAAAATATCTAGTTAACAAGTTGATTCTTCGAAAGAAAGTATAGATTCTGAGGATGAATGAGGGTGAATTGTTTACAAAGCACTTGAATTTGTTCAACATTGTGGCTAGCCAGTTGTTATCCATGGATGTTAAAATCACTAAGGAAGAGAAATGTATCAGTCTCTTTTGTTATTTTCCAAACTCATGGGATAGCGTAGTTGTGGTTATTGGAAGCAATAATACCACATTGAAGATTGATGATGTGGTTGAATATTTATTATTAGAGGATAAGAGATGAAAGAACATGGAAGGTTCAACCCATGATACCTTGATAGTGAGAAGTCTACCAATCGACAAAGGAAAAGGAAAATACTTCGACAGAGATAAAATTCAAGGGGTAGATATAATACCATACATAATTCTCTTAGTCCAATGACGATAATATGATGGCAATGCAGAAAAATCAGGAAAAACAAGCAAGACTATAAGTCAATGGAAGTCGAGACGAGCAAAGGATATGAGAAAACATACTCGACTGGAAGTAAGCCAACTTGAACTAAAGAAAAAGGGGATGTGTATTTGGCGTCGACAAGTACACAGTAAGAACATGATTCTTGGTTGATAAATTCCATTGCATCATTTCATATGACACCACACTAAGAATGGTTTTGTGAATATGAGAAATTCAATGATGGTGATGTTCTTCTAGGAGATGGCTCGCTCACTAGGATTGTCGGACGATGCAAATTTTGATAGATACTGAAATTTGGAAGAATAGGAAATCTTCCAGGGGTACTGCATATCCTAGATTTGTCTTGAAACTTGATTTTTGTTAGTAATATGGGAAATGCATGTGTGTAGTTTATGTTTGGGAAAGATACATGTAAGATAGAGCAAGGAGCAATGGCACTAATGAGAGGAGTATAAATTGGAACACTGTACAAGCTATTGGGAAGACCAGACACCAGTGGATGTGTGACTATAGTCTTTTCTGAATCCGATGATATATCTTCTTATCTAGTCAACTCGGCCATGTTGTGGCATCATCAGATGGTATACATTATTGAGAAAGGACTTCGTGCTATGCATAATAAAGGTATAGTTGAGGTCTCCCTGGTTATTCTGAAGAAGTTGACTTCTATGAACATTGCATTTATGGTAAACAGATTCATGTAATTTTCTCATATGGGGTCACTATGGCTAAGGAAATATTGAAGTAGATACATAGTGATGTGTTTGGGCCAATACCGGTCCTATCACTAGGAGGATCACAGTATTATGTCTCTTTCATAGATGATTTCTCCATAAGGACATGGTTTTATTTTTTGAGGAAGAAATATGAGGTCTTTGAGAAGTTTTAAGAGTTCAAATCTCTTGTATAAAATCAAAATGGCAGAAAGATCAAGGTTCTAGGAATTGATAATGGAGGAGAATTATGTGGTAAGGCATTTGACCAGTCCTACAGATAGCATGGTATAGCTCAGAAAAACACAACTCTGCACATGCCTCAAAAGAATGGATTTGCTGAAATAATGAATAGAACGTTGATGGATAAATCAAGGAGCATGCTCAGTGGTGCAGGTACCACACAATAATTATGGGAAGAAGTAATCAACATAGCATGTTACCTGGTGAATAGGTCATCATCGATAGATCTGGTCGACAAGGCTCCATATGAGGCATGGGTTGGTAAGAACCCCTCTCTTACACATCTCATATTCTTTGGGTATGATGCCTTTGTGCATGTCCCAAAGGAGAAAGGAAGAAAACTCGACAAAAAATACGAGAAATGCATCTTCATCAGCTATAAGGATAGAATGAAGGTGTATAAGTTGTGGAATCCATTCATAAGGAAGGTAGTTTATTGTATAGATGTGATCTTCAGAAAAGTTGGAGGTAATTCCCATATTGAAGAGGTTATAATAGAATAGGAACCAGAGAAGTAGGAATTTGAAATGAATGACAAAAACCTGGATTCAAATGAGTCGACTAAATCCAACGATGAGGTGGAATATAAGAATTTGACCTTTAGGAAGTCTGTTCATGTGAAGAAACAACTTGAAGGGTGTATTCCAACCATTTTCACTCTCCTTTTGCATTATCTGCCATTAAAGATGATCCCATGCCGGTAAAGGAAGTGATCGAATTGACAGAGGGTAAACTCTGGAAAAGGGCCATGGAAGAAGAAATGGAGTCCTTGAGGAAGAATAAAACATGGGATCTAGTTGCATTACCAAATGAAAGGAAATGCATCGATAGTAAGTGGTTATTTAAGAAAAAGACGAATGTAGTAGGACAGGTCGAGAAGTAAAAGTCTCGACTGGTGACAAAGGGACATTCCCAAGTTGAGGGAGTCAAATTCAGTGAGATCTTCTCTCATGTTACTAATAAAACTTCCATGAGGGTACTAATGTATTTAAATATATAATTTGATCTTGAGATAGAACATATGGATGTAAAGATAACATCTCTTCATGGTGATATTTTAGAATAAGTTTATATGAAGCACCCTGAGGGTTTCATAGTGAGAGGAAAGGAGGAGATGGTCTGCAAGCTCAAGAAGCCTCTCTATGGTTTAAAGCAATCTCCCAAGATGTGGTACCATAAATTCAATATGTATATCCAACAATTGGGGTTTGTGAGAAGTCAAGTTGATCACTATGTGTATGGAAAGAAAGTTGGTAATTGCTTTATATATTTAATTTTATATGTCAACAACATGTTGTTGTTCAGAATAAACATGAATCTAATTAGGGAGGTAAAATTGCATTTGCCCTCCAATTTTGACATGAAGTATCTTGGTGCAATTCATTTCAATATTGGAATTGAGATAAAGAGAGATCGAGTAGATAGAAGGTTCTGGTTAAGTCAGAGTAAATATGTTGACACATTTTTGAAGCGATTCAACATGCAAGATGCAAACAAGTCAAGATCCCTATTCTTGTAGGAGTTAAGTTATTTATTGAACATTGTCCTAAGACACAAGAATAAATAGAGTACATGACACATGTTCCCTATTCTAGTGTTGTAGGTAGCCTGATGTATGCAATGGTCTGTACTTGACCTGATATTATCCATGCAGTGAGAGTATTGAGAAGATACATGTAGATACTTGGAAATGAGCATTAGACCGCAATTAAGAGAGTTTTTAGGTATTTGTGTGGCACAATGGATTATGCAAATTGCTACCAAGGAAAATTTGAAACTAACAAGAAAATATATGTACATGGTTTTATCGATTCTGACTATGGTGGAGATCTCAACCACAGATGGTCAACTAGTGGATATTTTTTCAAGTTATTAGATGGATAAGTCAGTTGAGTAGGAGGCATTTGGTTGTTTCATTGTCGACTTATGAGGTGGAATACATGGAAGCGACTCATGCAAGAAAAGAGTCAGTTTGGTTGCAGAGATCGTGTTCAGAGGTTATTTTTAAACAATAAGTTGTTAGGTTGGATTGTGATAGTCAAAGTGCAATCTTCCTAACAAAGAACCCCACATATCATTCAAAGACAAATAATATTGATTTGCAATATCAATTTGTAAGAAACGTGGTGGAAAACCAGAAAGTGTTACTAGAAAAGGTAGACACTGTGAAGAATATCACAGACTCATTGACCAAGTCTATGAGCACTGAAAATTTTACTTGGTGTAGAGAATCAATGGACCTGTTAGGCCTGCTTAAGTGAACTAAGGTCTAAAATATCCTGTGTGTGCAAAGAAGAAAACAAGTGGGAGAATGTTGGGTATGGTATATTCTTTGCATGTAAATCAATGGTCAAAGTCGATAGTTGACTGGTAGCAAGTCAACTATAATTGAAGTCGACAGGCGGTAGAAGTCTGGTCAATGGGACAACTAGTATAGTTGACTGGTCATTGATCACAACTGGTCGATGGGGAAGTCAACAAGTACAAAGAATTCATGGATTCTATGAACACTTGGATGATGAGAATCTCAATGAGCGGACGACTATGGTTGACTCATTCAAGTCGATTGTAACATAATACTACATTCAATTAGGCAGTTATGGACCACCATTAATGAGTATTTATCCATAACTAACTTGGGTATCACATGCTAGTGTATGTATTATATACTATGTAAGGTAGAAGTCTATGTATGACATATGATGTATGAGACACAAGATGGTGAGAAGTAATGTAGTGCACCAACTTGACTGTGTTGGTACTATGCAAGAGGAGTGATTTCATGCTCGCATTGTAGCAATCTTGTAAATGGCTAGTGTAAACATTGGTTAATAGTGTTGTTTAATAGATGATTGGTAAAGTGTAACGTCCCAAAAAATACAAAAATTTAAAATTTTTTTATAATAGCAATAATTATCAAAGTCATTAATGCGGAACATATAAATTAATTAGATTGCTTAACTAAGATAATTAGAATGATGACATGTCATACTTCTCCAATAAATATGATATAATTGTATTTGCTATTTTGTATTTAAGCGGATGTTAATCTCCTTAACGAAAGATCTTTTTATGATTATGCAAGAGTATAGTATACAGATTTGCTTAAGTTCTGAATATCATTACATGCTGTACATTGTTTGTACTATTATGATGTTCTTGATGAAGTGCTGACAGTTTGTTTGTATGATGATGAAGGGGTCCTATGAGGTACCCTGGAGTTTACATAGCCACGTTTATCTAAGGCATTTGAATCTTGTTTCCATGTGCAGACCGCAGGTAAGAAATCCTATGACAACATGTGTTAAGAGTACTTGTGTCTTTCAATTCATCATCAATGTAAAATTAGAATGCTAAGTACTTCCTTGTGACACAAGTTACTGGAGGTATGGGTACATGGTTCTAATCCTAGTTTTTATACTGTCTTACGAATCTCTTCAGTGTTATCATTTCGCGTTGTCCAAGTGTTCTGTTATAATGCTACATATATATTATCATATGACTACTGTCATTATTCATGAAAACAGTGATACTAATATCTATTGAAACTGCTATTAGAAACTTGTAGAAGAAGTGTTTATACCTTTGAACTATCATTATGTTTTACGTCTACAGAACTTAGACTATTCTAAGTCTTGAATTCATTATTTGATTATCATTACACAATTAATGTATATGAATGGTCTAGTGACTAGTGTTATGAACTCTGCATTATAATGTATGAAGTCATCATTTAAACTATGCCCTTGGTATCATGTTTAACAATTAAACTTTACAATACATGGCTAGCATATTAAATGTGTGTTACTTAACTATACCTAGAGGCTCAGACTATTATTATGCATTGGAAAGTTATGGGTAATGTATGAAATCTATAATGCACTTAGTATCTAATACTACTTTTACATAGTTAGAAACCTAACCATATCTATGGTATCCATTATCAATTATTTAACAATATACATATATGGCTAGTTCTATTCTATATATATATATATACCCGAACCTTAGTAATTGAATCATTAACATTATAAGGTGGTTATACAATCACACCATACCTTAGCATATAATAGCATATTACGATGCATAACAAAAGACTATAGAGATTGATATGAAATTTGATCCACGGTTATAACCTTGCAATCATTTCGATGTTGACAGGTATTAACTTGGCATGCTTCCCAGGATGCGTTGACAGGCCTAGCATTAAAGTTAATCCACGGCTAGGTGATGTGGAATCCTAGTTGTAAAGTCTTCACGTGGTTTTGCATTGTAATGTTCACCGAAAAAGCTGAGCTGTGCCCTGCACTAGCCCTCGGTCTACTTACTTGGAAAAATGGTATATGCAACTATTAAATGGTATTGATTGTACTGCAGGTTCGATTATCAATGTGCCTTACCGGCAGTTGATCCACCATTGATTTTCCTATGATCTAAGGCTGTGAACAAAACCCTAAACTTGCGATCGTAAGTGATGGAAGTTGGTTTCTTGTCTTCATTGTTACGCTTAGTGGTGCCGACCGAATGCTGCGATGTAGGGTTGTTTAATTTTCTGAGAGGAGGACTCCTCCTCGGTCTCGAACCTGAGACCTGAGTGAAATAGTTAAAGTTACAGGCTTATGCTTCATGCCAGAGAGCCACGATACAATCATAAAAAGTTTGGTTCTTCTATCAGCTGTTGAGAGTGGTTTGTATTTGGCTTTCGAATGCTTCCAAAAGATGGTATCGTCTTTTGAGTCCTTGCATTTGTGAATGCTGCCACCATCTTCAGGATTCGTCATCTTTGCAGGAGTGGTGATTCTAAGATCAGAGGCTTCGTTCAAAGGGTAAGTAGTTTGATACTGAGAGTAATGCCGTGAACTTACTTTTTATTTGAGTTTGCATGCTTTTAACCCTTCGAACTTGTAATTTGGCAGGTGCACACTTCGCTGGAAGGTTTCTATGCAAAGGGTTTGAGAATGGAAAGCTGCTACTACTTCCTGGTAAGCTTCGGTGGTTCTCGAAAACCTTGTAGGTGCCTTTGATGGTGTTTTTCTGTGTGCCGAGAGTTGGAAACCTTCGACTAGTTTCAGTGATGGCCGAATACGAAGTTTTAAGTTTGTCTTGTTTTGATTCAAACTGTACAGAGGGTAACCTCTCAATTTTTTAAGTTGCCACTTGGCTATTTGATGCGTGGTTGTGTTCTTGATGAGAACTTGGTTCTCATTTTCGTGTTGTTAAAGTCCAGGGTAAAACCCTGTGTAGTTTTTGTTTTTCCAAGGTCTCGGCTTAAGGTTTAAAGATGATGAGGGTAACTCTGTATACTGTTGGGAACCTTGTAAGGCTGTAATGTAATTCTCTGTCATATACCTTGAATGGAAACCAAGAACCGAGGGTTCTTTTGTACTTAAAAACAATGGCTTGTTTCTTTGCAATGGACAGTTATGTTTTTAAAATGATGGGTAAGAAAACTGTGTAATAGTTTTTAAAGTGTGTCAAGCCACGATGGTTGACTGTAGAGTTGTTTTTGTACTCCATCTTCGTTGTTGCTAAACATGTTTGGAAATTTGATGAGATAGTTTGAACCATGAAATAGACCTTAGCTCGTATATGAATATTTCGACGCTGTGTGAGTTTTAATTCTAGGGTTGTGAGCTAATGTTAAACATTGATACAAACTCGTGCTTTCGACTAAGTGCTAAATAATGCTTCGATGGTAAACTCGCCATGTACAAAAGATAGTATGGTTCTAGAAAATGATAACTAGGGTTTAGTAAGTCATAATTGCTATAATTTCTGAAATAATGTCTAAAGTTTGCCATGAATGGCTCGATGAGAGGATTATGAACTATGTACTAAAAGAACGTTTAGATTCTAGGGTTTGCGGTAATAGGGTTTTGATACTACCGTGAATAGATTTGTAATTTAAATACTGAAATGAATGGATGATGAATTAATATGTTTACATATAATAAATTTTGTGCAGAGAATAGATTTTTCAGATGCTAAATTTCTATAATATACTTTACTGGAAAACATTAAGGAAATAAATGTTGAATTGCATGATATTTCTATCTGAAAAAAGATGTATTTGAAATGGAAACATATTAACCTTGTGCAGAAATTAATTCTTACAGCTGCTATTATTCTTGAAATTACACTTGCTTGAAAAACATGGAATGTATAATATTGATGTGCATTTGCTTACTATCTTAAATAAATAGTGTTAACAGAAATATATAAAACTATGTAGAAACATACTGTGTTTTTCTTTCATGTATAAATTAAATAAATTCTATAATGTTGTTGATGCTATACTGTAATGTTTACTGTGTTTAAGTATAAGACTGAAATTTAACAAGAATACTATTGTAATCATTCTGCCTATCACTTATCTTTCTTAATTTGATTCTCTATACTAGAGTACTATGCAGAGAACAACATGGGGAAAAATATAGAGATGATTATCAAATGAAATATTTCACAAAGCTTTTTCATTCAGAATCATACTTAGATCAGAACATAAAATAATCTCTTTTGCATAACTGAGTTAATAATTCTATGATGCAGAAAACATTTAATTGTAAACAAAAGTAAGAACAGTAAAACCTGGTTGACTGTAGGGAAACAAACAGCCCAAGGAACCTCTTCCACCCAACCAATTCCTGAAGACAACCAAGTTACTTGCCTTAGGACCCCCGAGCCTGTTCACTGAACCACCAGGAGGAAGATTTTGTAGAAGCCTTACCACATCAACTTGCAATAGAATGTAAATTGTCCAGTCCTCAAGACTCAGCAGTCAAAGAGACCTGCACCAGCACCTCTGGTTTGCCTTCTCAGTATAATTAGCAAACTTACAATTGCACTCTCACATAGCCTCCCTATTCAAATCTCTCAGTGATCACCTGATACACTTGAGGAATATTTCTGCAGAAAATATTGTCAGAGAGCTGCCTGCTCAATTCGAATTGCCTTATGTAGGCTGCGTAGGCCTTTTAGTGGTTAGCTGGTCATTTAATGAGCTACCTACTTACTCCCACCCACCTGGGGGATAATGCCACATTTTTAGGGGTAGTTGTCCCATAACCAACAGCTAGTGGTGGAGTGCAAATGCTGCCATCTGTCCCATACCTTCTAACAGCTTCCATTCCTCCTAGTGGGTCAGTGAACACTCATTTAACAGTTCCCTTGGGTGTTTGTCTCCTACTTTAATTTATTAAATAATAATAATCAGTAATTACATTCATCCTTGACCAAACTTGGTCATAATTACAAAACTTTGTAATTAAAATTTAACATAAAGTATTTTGCAAATAAAATAATATTCTCAGAATTGGGGTAGGTGACATAAAGTTCATTGGTTTGTTGGTTTTCCCTGATAGAGGGGTTTCCAAGGTAATTGAAATGCGCTATGTGTGACTATGTTTTGTGACATTAATGATTTTGTAATATGTTTCACTATATGTAGAATCATGCATGCTCATTGTGTTAGGTATTAGAAACCAATAGTTTCATCCTCTTGTTATGGGATTTTCGCAAATATGCATCATCATCACATCTCTTCTCAAAAGATAAGCTAGCACCATATTTATATCCATTTATAGTGCTACGTATATTGTAGTGTTTCATCATTTGATTCATTAATAGAATTTGATTTCACAATAATACTCTTCTTTTAAATATCGGTCTAGTGTTATCTGTTAGTTTTTCATCATTTAATTCAATATGATCTAGGATCTTAACTGAGAGAACAATATGTACATCATATCAAACACAAGAGACAAGAGACACAAATCATTTCACCGGGGAAACCATAAAGAAGAAAACCCTACAACTTCCTCAAAGATAGAATGAGCACCAATACAAAACCCCAAAACAAGAGATAGCCACCTAGAAGCTTCTCCTCCTCCACTTGTGCGCACTCCTCCTCTCTCTCACTAATGCGAAGTGAGTGAGTGTGTGAATGAATAAATAGAGAGGTGCTCCTCTCAATTTATACTTTACCTTTACTTTCCTTTTACTCTAACTGGGCTGACCTCCCTTAGGAGAGTCTAATAACCCATTATCACTTGTCACTAGGCCGACCCCACTAGGGGAGTCTAATAACCCATGAAAGACACAACTCCGGGGTCTAATGCCCCGTCATACATGGGAGGATGGACCTCAATGACTTTACATGACCCAAGTACAATAATGACTTCTCCGACTGGAGGAATAAACATCTCCATTAGAGGTACAACAATAAAATACAAATGCAATATAAAATATACAAGTGAATACATTCCGAAGTTACAAATACATCAACACTCCCTCTTAACTAGGAAGGTATTCTCTTGACACAGGCATCAATACATATAGACACAAGTCTTCAATACTAGAGCTCGATCATCGTCACTGGATCACTGGAGCATCATCGTCACTATTGTTGTACTCGTCATCTCGATCACTGGTGCTATCTCTCAATTCTTCTCGTCATAGGAAGTTCTACAGAGCCAGCCCTTTTTCATGTTGGATGTAGGCCTAGCCTCCATGTAGGTCTTCATCATCTCTGCGAGCGGGCCATCCGGTGGAATCTCAGGGTTGATTATGTGCATCTTGCAAAACCTCGAAAGAGCATCCCAGGACTGATTACGTGGAAAGAACAACCTGCAAGATCTCCCAGGGAGTTATTATATGCAAGCAGGAAAAACCTCGAAAGAGCATCCCAGGACTAATTATGTGCTAAGCACAACCTGCAAGATCTCCAAGGGTGCTATTACATGCCACAGACAAAACCTCGAAAGAGCATCCCGAGACTGATTACGTGCGAGCAAGCAAAACCTCGAAAGAGCATCCCAGGACTGATTACGAGCTTCCTGCTCAACCTATAGGATCTCCCAGGACTGATTATATGCTATCAGGAAAAACCTTGAAAGAGCATCCCAGGACTGATTACGAGCTTGCTGCTCAACCTATAGGATCTCCCAGCACTGATTACATGCTATTGCACAACCTGTAAGATCTCTTAGGGAGCTATTATATGTCCCTCCAAGCAAAACCTCGAAAGAGCATCTGCTAGATCTCCTAGGGAGCTATTATATGCCATAGGAAAAACCTCAAAAGAGTATCTACAAATCTCCCAGGGCGCTATTATATGCTATTTCACAACCTAACAAGATATCCACGGCCACGACCTCGGAGCATCACCTGAATGCTCATCATCATACATGGTGCATCACCCGGATGCACATGATCATATAGATAATCATCATACGAAGCATCACCTGAATGCTCATCACATAGCACTTACATCCACAGCCATGGGAGGACCCGCCTGCCACCATGCTTGGAAAGGCTCCTGCATCTATGTCCCATCACTTCCTCTTGGAAGTATCTTCGATCCGAAGAACACCAAGCCTCTCTTTGAAGTACTCGAACTTCACCCTGGCTAGTGGCTTGGTCAACACATCTGCTATCTGCTCATCTATCACAACATACAGGAGCTTCACAGGTCCTCTCTGCACCATATCCCTGATATAGTGATACTTGATCTCAATATGCTTCGACTTGTCATGGAACACCGAGTTCTCAGACAACTTCACATAACTTTGGTTGTCACAGAAGATACAAGTAGCATCCAACTGGAGATCAAACAAATCAGACAATATCTTCCTTAGCCATACTGCCTCACAACTAGCCGAACAAGCTACGACATACTCTGCTTCGGCTGTATTCAGTGCCACGTAGGACTGCTTCCTGCTAAACCAAGAGATCACCCCAGATCCCATACTGAAGCAGCACCTCAAAGTGCTCTTCCTATCTGCAGCATGCTTGATCTTGTAGATCCACTTGGAAGTCACAACAGACTTCCCTTCTAGTCTTGGGACCACATCCCAAACATCATTCTTCATGATCGACTGGTACTCCTCGATCATGGCATCCTTCCATTACTGCATCTCGGATCCTGGGAACTTCAGATTCTTCAATATCTTCAATAGGTAGTTTTCTTGAACTTCATTGTTGGAACAAATGTCGTTGTCCTTCTTTTGTAGGTGATTGTACACGATCTTTCCTACAAGTCAAATTCAATTGCATGATTAGGAACTTCTCATAGTTTTCAGAATAAAATTTACACATAAGGACATATGTCATACAGTCATGCAATTATCTTAGCCAATGCTTCAATACAACATTCATCCATATCTCGTATTCATACGGTAACTTTCTAGATGCCTTCCATCTCTACCAGAACATTGTTAAGAGTGTGCACTACTCCCAACATGTCAGCAAAGAGGTTTCATTCTAGATAAGTAGCAATGGGATGTTGTACAGTACCATAGGCCACTTACCCATTACTTGTGTATTAGTAGTATCTTGTTCTAAAATGCATAATATACATCCTAAATCTAGGAACATAAGTATGTACATGACTAAACAACATCATTTATATATACAAGAAATGACAATTCAAATACTTATCTTTGTTTGGTTGTTGGGTGGACTCCCTCTCAATCTTTGCTTCCTTGCAGGAACTACTGGAGTGTGATCCCTCTTGATCTCTATTTTCCCTTTGTGATAGCATCGTGATTATATGTCTTTGAACTTCTATCTATCCTGGACCACTATGCATGATTAAGTGTGCACTAGTGTCATCATTGTGTTATCCTCAAGATCTCATATATAATCATACATTCATTAGTATAATTTCAATACTATCAAAACATTATAATCCTATAACCTTAACATGTATGGTCATGATCATTTCATACACAGGTAATTTATCACAAGCGTTAGTATTCAAGGTTTCAGGGAGTACTTCTTTTACTCATGCATATTCTTATTTGACCATAGGACTCTTCTAGTTTTTCATATCATTAATCAAACTAAGAAGCATAATATGCATAAACCCATGATTACTCAAACTTATAATTATCAATCATACAAAAGTATACTTATATAAGATCCTAACACAAGGTAGGATTCGAACTCGATATAGGAAAACATACTTGGATTATCATGCTTGCTAGTTATGTCTAACATACCCACATAATGTCTTCTTTGTTCTCTTCAATGATTTAGAGATCTTGTTCTAGTAACCTGCATATCTCATAAGTTAAGCATTGTAGAACCAAATTATGCGTACCTCGTAAGTAGAGCTTCTATGTGATCAATGACTATGGATGAGTCTCTGTCTTCATGTCACCATGGTCATATATTCTTGATCCAGAACTTGATTTGTCTTTCTAGATGTACCTTTCATATTAGCAGACAACATCATCCTCATACAACACCACAAGTGCATTAGTACAATCATAAGTGTCATCACCCTAATCAATGAATGTCTTAAATCATTCACATGCATTTAATCAAGATTGTACTAACCTCAATAATATGAAGACAAACATATCATAAACTTAATCATGAACAGATTTCAAAACATACCTGTATCTCCTCAAGTCATACCTGTCGAGATTGCATGTAGTCTTCTTATGTAAGGCCTTAGCCTCATCTCCCTCTGGAACTGGAAATTTTTCACTTATGTAGGTGTCTAATTCATTCTCTTCTAGGATTAACCCAATCCACTTTGATTTGTTGAAACTGGATCTGGAGTTGGCTAGGGTTTGGCAGAGAAACCCTAAAAATCCATACTTGTAATTTCAAACTTTTGTCTGGACAGGGAGATGCAATTGACTGAGGCGAGCAAGCTGGTGTGCTCAGATTTTGAAAAGTCCAAAAATTGACCCTTCAAAAATGACCTGTGAATTTTGGATCTACAACTTCTGTCAAATTCTAGTTTTCTAGTTTTTTGGTCCAAAACCTGAACTAGGGTTTGATAGATCTCGGGGTTCTACCCAACCAAAAACTTCGATCTGGGTCTCTAAATTTTGATTTTTCTGAGGAGAGAAATCCCGTGCTGAGATCACTCCAAAATTCCACTTCTTTCAAATGCCCTAATTTCCCGCAGCAGTGACAAGCCAAAATGAAAATGCTCAGAATCCAATTCTGTTTTGACAGAAATATATGCCATATTGTTTCTGGTGCATCTATGAAATTTCAGATCCTCGGGATCTGAAACTTCGGCCTGTGGTAGATTGACATGTCACCTTTTCAACCCCATAGATCTGAGCTTCAATGGATTCTCTATCAGAGATATATGCTAAGTGTCGCAACATGACCTGTTTATGGGATGAAACAGCATAGAGAACTTGTACGGAGTTCCACGTGTCACTGTTTCAACTTCGGCCTCTAAAAATAGGACCTATGAAACTAAAGTCTATGCCCTAACTGTCATTTTTACGGAATTCCATTTGGATCTTCCTAGCCCGAGATATGACCTTTGTGCCCAGGTCACCTGTTTAGGGCTGCATTCTGGAAGTTGCAGAAACATTAACTTGTACGGATCATATCTCACAAAGTACAATGAATCGGAGGCTGAAATTTTTACCCATGGTACATCCTTGTCTAATATTCGGCTTGTAAAAATTTCAGATCCTGAACCTTCGCCAAAATGGATTTATAGCGAAAGTTCCATGATGACTATTTTTTACTATACCAAGCCCTAGCTTCCAATTTGTCGCAAGTGCAACAATTGTCGTAAATTCCATACAATGCCTTCCTTCAGGCTATCTATGATACCATGTTATTTTTTCATCATTTAATTCAATATGATCTAGGATATTAACTGATAGACCAACATGTACAACATATCAAACACAAGAGACAAGAGACACAAAGCATTTCACCAGGGAAACCATAAAGGAGAAAACCCCACAACTTCCTCAGAGATAGAATGAGCACCAATAAAAAACCCCAAAACAAGAGATAGTCTCCTATTAGCTTCTCCTCCTCCACTTGTGCGCACTCCTCCTCTCTCTCACTAATGCGAAGTGAGTGAGTGTGTGAATGAATAAATAGAGAGGTGCTCCTCTCTATTTATACTTTACCTTTACTTGCCTTTTACTCTAACTGGGCCGACCTCCCTTAGGAGAGTCTAATAACCCATTATCACTTGTCATTGTGCCGACCCCACTAAGGGAGTCTAATAACCCATGAAAGACACAACTCCGAGGTCTAATGCCCCATCATACATGGGAGGATGGACCTCAATGACTTTACATGACCCAAGTACAATAATGACTTCTCCGACTGGAGGAATAAACATCTTCGTCGGAGGTACAACAATAAAATACAAATACAATATAAAATATATAAGTGAATACATTCCGAAGTTACAAATACATCAACATTATCTTTGCATGATTGCATTCTTTCATTTTGTTCTCAACCAAATATGGATCAATGTTATGAGCCCAAATCTCATAGTTGTAGAAAACATGGATAACTAAAGTATTGAAAATAAAAAAATTTCTTATCCCAATCCCAGAGCACAACATTTTTACAATTATTTTCAATATTGTAATAAAATATCTAACCATCAATCATTATTTTATAGACAACATGTTTCCAATGCAAATGGAAACTACAATTGATGCCCAAGTGCTTGTAAGATTGCACCTCCTCAAGGGTGTGATTACTATACAAAAGCATAGGACAAATTTTTTTTCTTAAATTTAACTATCATAATCTTGCTTTTATTAATAATAATGGTTAACTCATAATTTGTGTAGAAATGTTGGAGAGCTTGAGTTGCTTGTGAATAACTTCAACATTTATTGCAAGGAGAACAATATCATCAACATATACAAGATGACAACAAAATCAACCATGTTAATACCACTGCAACCTTCCTTTTCTAAAAATTTCTCAATTTTATCAATGGTGATGCCAAAAAGGGTAGGAAAAAGGGTGCACTCTCGATTAAGACCTATATTACAATTGATATCCATGAACCACATTATTGTATTGTATTTAAACAATAACATTTTTCTAGATCCAAATCACAATGTCATGGAGCACATGAGGGATGATAGATTCTTCTAGTATTTTCCATACCTTGGTTCTAGGTATAGTGTCAAAGGATTTTTCTAAAATCAAGCAAACAACAATGACATCTTCTTTTTTGTTGAGTCTTGAACCCTTCTTGACATTTTATTATTGTCCCCAAGCCATTGACTCTTTTTTTTCAAGAATCAAGCTAAATTATTTTGCTAAAAGGGGGGGTAATAATGATAGTTTGATAATTGGATGGTCAATTTGGTTTCCATATTTGAAAATAAGGACAATTGAACTTTCAACCCATTTTTTAGGGAAACCTTACTTAATATCCTTAATATGAGGCACTTGGAACAAACTCCCAAATTTTAATATCTCGATTTGGTATCCTCTAATGTCTTTAGTTTTTCCATAAGGGAAGTGTTTGATAATATGAACACCAAAACCAAAACATGTAAATACTATTTAATGGTATCCGCAATTATTATAATTAATTAAATATTAATGATTTATATATAAAAAAAATCACAAAGAAAAAAATATTTTTATTTAGATATTTTTGAGAAGGAAATCAAAATATATATTGGTATGTCTTGTATAGAATCAATAATTATCTAGCTCACTAAGCTATCTATTTCATATATATATATATATATAGGCATCTTGTAGTATCTCCAAGAAAAACCGAGTCTACATAATACAAACTTCTTGTAATGTCCAAGACACCTACTTCGTCATAAATAATTTCAAAAAGTGCATACATATGGTATACTTTCAGTGCTTTTTAGAAAGTAAAAAAATTCTACATAACAAAGCATAAAAAAGATAGTCTCTATAACTAGAAGGAGAGTGCCCTCCCTGATTTCTTATTCAATCAAGGTACCATATTGCAAGGTCAATGCCTCCTTCAATAACTTATCTACTAATTAAATTCACAATATACATGTGTGAATGAAATTATATCAAACCAATATTTTTTAGACCTCCTTCTTTTGTGCCTCTCAATAAAACCCAAAGGGTGTAAAATTATGCATTTTTATTTGAGCCTTTCCCATTTGCATACTTCAAAAAAATGTAATGAGAGGAATTGAAAAAAAAAGGATTGCCCCTACTCCACAAATATTGGGACTTCCTTTGCTTGCTTCATTGAATAAAACTAAGGGCCTTTCATAAACAATATGAAGCCTCAGTAAAACTATGGAAGACAATTCTTTTGGAAAAACATTATGAGCATCCCAATCTAGTCTTACCTTGTGAGCTACTTGTGCATATGTGAGGACCGAATCCTGAAACACCATCTGATTCCTAGACCACCAAATTCCGAAGACAAATAGACAAGGGAGAGCCTTAAATGTTGAGATTGTCTTGTTTGATAACTAATCAAAGAAACAATCAACCAAGGTATTCTTTGTAAAAATTCCAAACCCTAGGTGAATGTTGTCCTTAGGTTCTCAACTAAATAAGAATATAATTTAATTGCAAAAATATAACTTCTTCACATAGAAACCATCACACAAATAGCTAGAAAGTAAATAGTGGATGTGTAAAACCATTACACAAATACACATGAATTTTTCCTTCAAATCAACTTATCATTAACTTAATCAAAGCTTAAAAGGAAACTTCCATAGCTAATAAAAAATGGTAGTTGCATGGTAATCAAAGACACCCCAAACTAGAGGTTTGCAACCTACTGAAAAGAAATTAAGTCTGCATAGAAATCAAGGAACTATGTGTGCATGTACGACCTTGTTTGTGCGACTATATGGACTATACTGTGTGATGGTATGGATATGTACAGACCCAACTGTACAAATGTACAAGCTATTGCTAAATGTTCAATCTTCAACTTGAAAATCTATTGGTTGATCATCTTCCTTTGGATCTTGTTTCTCTCTTCTAGTCATTTTCCTTGTCCAAAAAAACTATGTATAAACCCTATATATCGACCAACATTTATACTTGAGTTGAAAACCTAATCTACCATAACCCTAATCTCTTATTGAGATGTACGGTTGATATTATTCTAAATCACTAATGTATAAAGATACAATTTATTAGACTCGGGATCTAAATATAAGACTTTCACTTTATTCATAAAGTGAAGTACAAAATAGAATTACTCGAACTACTCCTGGCATGTTAACATTAAACCTGTGTAGAAGTTCATGTCCGAGATACATTCTTCAACACTCCCTCTCGATGAGAAAGGAATTGTGCACCAATCCAAGTCTATCTCTAAATTCTTCAAACTTTCCTTTTGTTAAGGACTTAGCCATAATCAACAACCTATTAATCTATGGGTACATAATGGAGCTTTACCACTCCCTTTTGAATTTTGTCTCGAATGAGATGATATATGATATCTATGTGTTTGGACCTATCATGAAATGCTATATTCTTTTAGATTTGTATACAAATCTGGATATCATAGAAATCGTCATGGGATCCAACTCCTGATCAAATCTTATAAGCAAATTGTGAATCTAGATGGCCTCACAATTAGCATTACTAGTTGCCATATTCTTTTCCTTCACTAAGCTAAGTGCCACATAAGTCTGCTTCCTACTTAACCAAGGTATCATTTATAATCCCAAGGATAAATTCATGTCCAATGCACCGGCTACACAATGTGATTTTGTATACCCTTACAAATTCAAGTCATCATATTCAAGACATATCAGACCATACCCCATTGTGCCCCTCAAATATTTGAGATTTTTTTCGTTGCTACCAAATTTTTATGCCTTGGCTCTACCATGATCTGAATCAAGGTGTTCATTGCAAAACATATATATGTCCTAGTCTTGACCATATATATCAAGGAACCTATTAGTTACATGTACAACATGGGATACACCATATATGAATTTGACATTGTTACCTTATTCAAGTTATTTATCATAGGTGTGGCTATGGGTTTAAATTCCTACATCCAAAATATCTTCAGGATCTTGAATGCATACTTACCTTTCCCAAGGAAAATCTTCTCTAGGATTTGCCAAATTTCCAACCCTAAGAAGTAATGCATGGTGTCAATGTCCTTTATCTTGAATTTAGTTTCCATATCTTCCTTGCACCCTACAATGAGCTTCTCTGAACCTATAAGAAATAGGTCATCTACATACAACACCAAAACAAGTAGACAACCCAACAAGTATAAAATATAAGTTAGGATCTACTTCACTTTTAGTGAATCCCATACTCAATAAATACCCATTGATTTTAGAATATCATGCTCTCAACGCTTGCTTGAGTCCATCCAAATCCTTTTTTAGCTTGCAAACATGGGACTCCTTCCCACTAATCTCAAATCCCTGAGGATACTCTATGTTCATTTCTTCCTCAACTATCCCATTAAGGCAAGCTATATTTGCATTCATATGATGTATCCACCATTCCATAACATAAACTAAAGACATCACTACTCTAATGGAAGTGTACCTAGGGATTGGAGAAAAAGTCTCCTCGTGGTCAACTCCCTCTTTCTGGGAGAACTCTCTCACCACAAACCTGATTTTGTACTTATTTATGCTACCATCTACCACAGGCTTGATCTTATAGAGCTACCTAGAACTCACTATCAATTTCCCCTCTTGTCTTGGTGTTATGTCCCATACATACTTATTCATGATGGAGGTGTACTCATCAATAATGACATCCCTCTAAACCACTGGTATAGTGCCTTTTGAAAACTGGAAGGCTCATATTCTATGATGCTACTCAATGACACCATGTTTTTTGGAAACTTATTCATATGCCTACTCTCCCTAAATGTGATTCTAGGAGCCTTAACATATTGTTGAGCATCCTTCAATGTCTAAGTGAACCATCAAGTTATCCCAATAGAATTGGTAGGAATTGGTGGCTCTTTCTCTATGCCTAAAGGATATTGTCCTAAGATAGAATTCACTAATGAACTTGTCTCAATCTTCATAGGTGTAATGACCCAAGCCAATCTGGACTAAAATTTCACCCAACAACCTAGTAATGGTTAAAGATTTCTTCGATGCTCATGAGTATCACATACAACAATTGTAGGTGGTAAGTTTGACCCAACTGACTATTGTGCCTCTAGTATAGATCTTAATAGTGAGCCTTAAACAAACTTATACATGTACTAATGTGGTTACTTGTTTGACAATGTTAACTTGGAAATTCTTCAAGCACTGAGATCATTTACTGTTGTAGGTATCCTGAGAACATTTAGACTAAGTGGATCTGATTTTTGTATGTTTATGATTTGGTTTAGATATCTGTTGCATTGTTCCTTACACCTACATAACAAATGCTCATATTCCCATGGAATTCAACCACAAAATATATAATGCTCGTATATATAATGGAATATTCAACATTCAAGTTTGCTTACAACATTAAAGCACCAGATCTATAGGTCTAACCCCTGTAGCCAACTTATGGCAATAAATACAAAAAACAATGACTTCTATAAGTGATGAAAAACGCAATAGAATGCAACATTAACGGTATCTCTCATTTAACCAAAGAGAAACTATTTACAGTCACCATATGAATGGTCTAATGTTGTATATGACCGTCCATTAATTTTGTCCAAACAATGAACATTTGCAGCTGGTGTAAATGGATGATAGGTGCACCCAGGCGTCCACACTATTCTACGAAGATGGAAGAATGTTTGGAGATGATGACTGGGCAAGAACACTAGTTAAATCTCTTACAAACACTTCAGAACAATTATTTTTATGCTAAGTAAATTCAACTCTTCTAGGGACAATTGTAGTATTCATTGTTGAACCACACAAATATGCTAATAACTTCAAACACAAAGATGAAGGCACTATTTCAAGAGAATATATATCTTTCTCACATTTGTTACACACTCCAAGGAAATGCAGAGAAGTCTAGCCCAAATTTGATGAAGAGTGAGTGGGAGTCTTTCCACAATAATGCACCCCTCTACAAGTGACAATAAAGACAAACTTGCCCTTCCAAGAAAGATAGTTGTCAAAGGGTGTGGCTTGAGACTGGTGTGACCTCCTGCAAATATGGAAGAGTGCCCTCCTAGGTTTTCCATAGTCACTGCAATTAAAAATTGAGAGGAATGGTTAAAGGAGCTTGCCCCTCTCCCTTCTTTGGCCAATATATCACGAACTTCGAAGAGAAGTAGTCAATCCTTTTAACTAGTGCACCCCTTCTTCTAATCTCTATATTCTCTGCTCAAAACCACAAATCTGAAGATGGAGATGAAAAATTAACCCATGGCAATGAAGTTCCAAAGAGAAATCTTATTGATCTCGCCTCAACAATAGCTAGGGTGGAATGGTCTCACCACCGAAACTTTCTCCTCTCCCTTAGGGTTTCATCCAAGAGAAATCCAAAGCTCAAGAGCTCTCAATTTTTGAAATTGCAAAATCAAGAATGAATGAGAGAATGAGATTTCCCTTCGAAATTCCATAAATATTTCGCTACCAAATCCTTATTGAACACAAAAATGTTTTTAAGTCCCCAGCCCCCCATTAGTACGTTTGGGAGCAGCTATAACCTTCCAGCTGACTAGATGAAAGGTATTTCCTTCCTTGTTATTCCTCCAAAGAAACTTAAAGTAGAGTTTCATAATAGCATTTAAATTCCCCATGAGAATCTTAGCCAACATGTGCCAATAAACTGGGATAGCCTCTAAGACCGACTTAACGAGAACCAGTTGCCCTCCCCAAGACAACCATCTATTACACCATAAGTTGAATTTACCTACCACTCCCTCTCAAATCCAAATCCAATCCTTTTTCCCATATTTATTAGGATTCATATTAGAACCAAGATAGGGTATGCCTTCCTCCGTAGTGTTAAATTTTGAGTATTAATTCACAATACTCTAGGATCTTCACTGAGAGAATAACATATACAGTATATCAATGCATAACAATCACAATAAGCATGACAAGCATCACAAGAATCAAAAGCATGAGAGAAAAGAGACACAGAGTTTCCATGGGGAAAACCCTAAGGTGAAAAACCCCACAACTTCCTCAGAGATAGAGAGAGCAATGGCTCAACCAAAGTACAACCAAAATATACTGATATAGTCTCCTAGTAGCAGATGATCCTCCTCCTCACTAGTGCGCCACTTTCTGAGTGAGAGAAGTGTGAGTTTCCGAATGATCAAAATAGAGATCTCCCGATCTCTATTTATACTAACCTGTTTTCCCAGTGACCTTATGGGGCCGACTTGTCTAGCAAGGTACATCCACAATATAATATATATTTCAGGGCCGACCCCACACATGGTGGTCTAATAACCCGTCGCCAAGTACACACACTTGCGACACTTGTCAATACACATGACGACACTTCCTTATAGAGGAATAACACATCTCTTATAAGGTACAATAAATATATATGAAATACATAGATGAAATACATTCTGAAGTTACATATACATCAACACGTAGTCTTGCATACAAATGGGAAATGACCTCTCCAAAAATCTCTAGATCCCATCTGGTTCTCCAATAGATAAAGAGCACATTTCTCTATACTAATCTCCATTCTTGTAGCCCTGCAAAAACACTCCTAAATAGAACCCATTCTCTAACACTCAGAATCAACCTAACTGCAAAAAAGGAAAAGAGAATCCATGAACATAAGATGAGTGAGGTTATCTCTTCCATTGAACAAGATTCCCCTTATGTTCCTTCTTCTACGTTCAAATATTATGGATCTACTGATCCCTTCGATAATTAGGAGAAACAAATAAGGGGAAAGAGGACAACCTTGTCTAAGACCACAAGAATCCTTGAAGAAAGGGTAACCAAAACCATTGTTAAGCACTGCAAAGGAAGGGGAGGTAACACACCCCATTATCCAATTAGTCAGATCCAAGTTGAAACCAATGTGAAGTAGAACCAACCTAAGAAAGATCCATGAAGGCTGATCATAGTATTTAGTTAGGTCAATATTTATGGCTACAACCTGCAAATTATGAATCTTAATAGAGTGAATTCCTTCTTGGGTCGTGCCCACCGCCTCATGAATGAGGCACTCCTTTAAAAAACTAAATTGTTCCAATGACATATAATCTGAGAGAAAAAGCTTTAAACACGTAGCCAAAACTTTAGGTACGATCTTATACACCCCATTACAAAGAGAGATAGGTCTGAAGTCAGTAAAAGAGATAGGTCTATCCTTTTTGAGGATCAAAGCTAAAATGGTCGAATTGATTGCCTTTGAAATTGTTACAAAGAGTCTCACCTCTTCCACCACCTTAAGTAAATCCTCGCCAACCAACTCAAAGGAATCCAAAAAAAACTCCAGTGACGACCCATCAGGACTAGGGATCTTGTCTCTGCAGAAGCACTTCAAGGCACTTGAAAGTTCATCTAGATTCATAGCCCTAAAGAGATCCTCACTCTCCTCAGGAGTCAACATTCTAGGGAATTTCGCAATAACCTACAACATCCCTAACATATCTTGTTGGGCTAGTTTAGAATATAGATCTGGAAGTATGAGACCACCTCCTCAACCAATCTAGTGAAACCCTTGACAGTATTTCCTGAGGAGTCTTGTAGATCCCAAATAGTATTGACATTCCTACGGTGAGAGGCCATCCTATGAAAATATTTTGTATTCGAATCCCCTGCTTCCAGCCAGAGTGCCCTACTTTTCAATCTCCATTCCATCTCCTTATCCTCCAAAAGCTTATGTTTCTCATTTTCCAAATGATTTATTTATACCTTCCTATCTTCCACAACAAACATAACAGGGTCTAAATTGTACAAACCCTCCAGCTTCTACTCTACTTTCAGTAACCCTCCATTCCGAGAGGTCCTTCTGCCCAAATTTCACTCTGGCACCTTACTCTTAAAGGATTTTAAATTCTCAGATAGTTGGATCGAGGCTCGACCATTTCCCTCCCGAAAATGAACCCGGGAATTATCCACCAAGGAGCGGAAACAGGGGAGTTTCGACTAGCTAGAATTAAACTTAAAAGGCACTCCATGTTTTACCATCGGAACCCCAAGTTCAAGAAAGATGGGAAAATGATCTGAAAACAAGAGAGGCCCTACCCAAGACCTGAATATATGTCTATCTTCAAATAAATTGACATTCATAAAAAATCTAACCAATCTTTTAGAAATACATTGTTCTCATGCATGCTTGTTGGTCCAAGTTGGATTGATTTCTATAGGCTTGACATCGATCCAACCATGCAACTCAAATAGCTCCCTAAAATTATAAGAAAAAGGATCTTTGCGAGCCTGAAAGCCCCAAATCTCATCCTCACTTAGGGTCAAGTTCAATTCTCCTCCCATAATCAGAGATTCAGCCTTACAACACCTCTTCCCCAAAGGAGAGGTCCAGAAGTCCATCCTTTCATCATAGGGACCATAAATATTAAGGACAAGGAAGATTTGATCCAATTGAAGGATGTGAGATTCCACTCCCAAAACTAAGCACCCCGCAAAAGAATTTACCACCCTCAAATTTTTAGAATTACCCAAAACCAAACCTCTAGAATGCCCACACGCATCAGCATAAAAAAATCATTGCAGGAAACATCTTCTCCAAACGTATAACTACCTTCGAACCTATCGCCATAGTTTCTTGCAGCAAAAGAATATCAAGATTATCCAACTCTACCAAATTCTTGAGGGCTAGCAATTTAGCCGACCCTCCCAGGCCACAAACATTAATGGAGGTTAGCTTCATTAAGAACCCCCCTCCTGGGGTCTTCCTGCTAAGAACCCCTAATAATTTTAACTTCCTACCTTGTGATATTTCTCTCTTCCTTCTCCTTGGCATGAAACATATGATAATTTCTCCTAGCTTTCCCTGGAATAGAATTCAGTGGCTACTCCAGCCCGATTCCCTCGACCGTAATGGATCCTCTTACACAATAACGAAGAAAATAAGGGCCCCTGGTACTGCTACCAGACAAGATACCACTTCCTCTCGACTCAGACCTTAGATGGACAATAGAAGGTGAGACATTTTACGTCCCCACCGAATGCAACAATCCCGATGCATCAAAAAATGAAGGCATTTTTTCAACCATCACACGTATGCTTCCATCCATTGAATGTTCCACCACCTTGCATGTTGCTTCCACGCCACCCTTGCCTCCACCCAAGGCCACATATGTCCCGGTCACCTTCTTACCACTTTGCTACCAGAGATCCATGAATTTTTCCATCTGACTGCATGAGAGCTCAAATCCCTCCATAAGGCTTACAAATTCAACAAGAATTCTAGCTAAAAATCTCCTATGAGTATTGAACAAGTTTGCATCCACCGCAATGAATTTCCAATGGCATCCCCAATAGCCTTGAAACCTTCATTAGACCATAATTCCAGAGGTAAGAATGGCAGTTTAACCCATATAGGGAAGGAAGCCAAGGAATCCCTCCTAGGATCGAATAATGGGTGCCAGAGCTTGAGAGATAGTGGGAATTTCCTAAATAACCGGACTTAGTGCAAGATATCTTCAGCGTCCGCCACTAAATTGAACTTGAACCCCATCCATCCTTGTAGATGGCCAAAAAGTTATGGTAAATAATTAACGACCGAGCTCCAAGACTCTTCGACCCATTTCTTAACCGAGTCCTCTTGAAAACTGCCTCCTGCAGAACTACCAAATAAGCACTCTGGTAGAGAATTTAGGGATCTCCATCACCTAGATATTCCTAGATACCACCAGCTCCTTACTAACTCCTTTAGAATTTAAAACTTTCTTTATATGTCTTCCCACCGACTCAGAGCTCTGAGAAGAAGAGCACCCAGTAGACCTAACAATGAAACCTTCCAGCTCTGACCTCTGCAATCTATTTTCAATAAATCTGCCACCCTTAGGGTCTCCTGCTAATGTTAAAACCTCGCGATAGTCCACCCCCACATCACCTTGGCTATCATGCAACGATGAAGAGGAAACATGGGGTGTACCATGGCCTAGCTTCCCAAATCGAGAACTCATACCTACCACTTCATAAACCTCGTTATCTGACTGTCCATCCCACTTCTTTGAATGAGGCGAACCATTCAACCCTGTCACAAATTTGGAGGTCGCACCGCCCACATCCTTCCTCTCTAAGCTAGAACCCGCATCTAGCCCACTAGCCCTGGACCTCAAATGATACCTCTCTGTGGGTTCCAACACTGCGAAAATGTTGTGACCTTAGCAGAGGTATTGTCTCCCACATGCATGAGTTGATATGATAGAGAACATAATCAGGGAAAAGGACTAGGATATGACAATCCCAACAAATTCCTATCAGCCGCAATAAAACCCCAGCTATTACTTGCACGCCCATCACTCCATTTCAATGGCGAACCTTGCCCCCTACGGAGCCCTATCGAGGAAAAAAATCATGATCCAATGAAAAAATGTCGGTTTCTTGACCAAAATCATTAGAATAATCAACAAGGGTGCCACAAACTTCTTCCATCGAACCAGACCCTGAGCCCCAATCCCTCGGCACCAACGTCAAACCCTAATTACCTCCCCTTAGGTTGTGTCTTCCAACATGTCATCAATGGCTATTGATATATGTATGATATGCTTATTTATTTTGATGAGATATATATTTGAGATGTATATCGCTCATGTATATTATGTTTTTTTTATATCATGTTGATGTTGTTGTTGTTTGATTTATAAAATATATGTTTATTGATTTTGATGAGATGTATATGTGAAATGTATATTGATATATGTATGACATGTTTATTGATTTTGATGAGATGTGTATTGATATGTATAGCACTCATGTATATTATGTTTTTTCAACATATCATGTTGATGTTGTTGTTGGTTGATTTATAAAATGTATATTGATATATGTGTATATTTGATATGTATATTGATATATTGAGATATGTTTCTGGTGTTTTTTATTGTCATTATTCTGGGAACTATCTATCTTTTGTCAATGGTTTCTCATCATGACCATGTTTCAAAGTGGGTCGGATGAGGTTTCCACTGAGTCGCTTGATTCTCAGGGAGAATCTGGTGCTTATTTTCAGGGCGAACTTGACCCACTTTTTTGTTCTCACGTGCTTGTGGATCCTCTGGTGGTGGAGTCTGATGGTTATGATAGCCTGGATTTGGGGGGTCCACCCATCCTTCCTCGCAAAGGTGGTGGTATTTCCTGTAGTATGGGGGTTATGGACAGACATCATCAATTTATTAAGTCTCTAAAACCTAGGATTGAAGGGGTCTATATGACCTTGGGTAAAGACGTTCAATTAAGTCGTGTTACTAGTCTCTCTTTGAGGGCTTTGCTAGGGAATATTTCTTTCTCGAATTTGAGCCATACTGCACTTTTGTCATGGATTTTGGATCATTGGAAGCCGATTCTAAACTATTGTCCCTATGTTCATATGTTGGTCAACAACTGGATCGTGTTTCACTTTCTATATGAAGAACATCTCACTAAAATATTGGATCAACAATGGGTGGTGGGAAGAGGTTCTCTTTGTCTCAAAAAATGGCATTTAAATTTTAACCCTCTCACAAAGCATTTTCAGAGGAATCATTTTTGGGTTCTTCTCAAGGGTTTTCCCTTGGAACTTTGGTCCAAGGACATATTCGTGGCAATCGCTAACCAGATGAGGAGGTTCATTTTCATTGATGAAAAAAACCCTATTCTTCGAAGGTAAGAGGAGTGCATGGGTGCTGGTGGAGATGGACATTTCTCTTGGTCTTCCTGACGTCATACATATTTAGTGGGGGGGGTAATATTATTCATCAACCTCTCGATTATTTGTGTACTCCCTTTCGTTGTCATTTACGTGGGGTTTTAGGTCATCTTAAATTTGAATGGAAACTCTTTCAACAAGTAAGGGGTTCTCATGTTCATTACTAGAATCAAGATGGCTCGGACAACATTCCTCAGAAGGTGGACCATTCTGGAACGGGACTAAGCTCTACTCATGAATATTTAGTTACCTTCTCGAGTAAGCTTCATTCTCTTTTTCCAGATTTGTTCTCTTCTCTTTCTGAGTTTGATTTATTGAAACTTGGGGAGGCCGATAGTGTTCTTTTCCCATATGCGGGGTTATAGGTTTTGAGTGAACCCTATCCTGGATCAGGGGTTCCCCCCCATACTACTCCTTCTGTGGAACTAGATACTCCCCATGTTATTTGGGGTCTCACTGATGTAACAGACTCCATTCGTGAGAAACTTATCCTTGCATCTGACTCACAGATCCTCGGGGAAAGAGAGTTTGTTATTCATGTTGGGGAATTGTCTTCGGTTGCTGAGATGGGGAGTTTTCCTATATCTGTGGGTTTGGGGATTGATTCGGGGATTTCTCCTCTATTACCTCGGGGGGGTTTGTCCAGGAACCTCTCCTATCCTATACTTAGGATTCTTGTGGCCTCAAGTCTACTTCTATAATCTACCCTAATGTTATTCTACGGAAGAAGAATGGTGGCAGAAGGAGGAAGGAACTTTACAGGAACTCACTAGGTGATAAGGAATTATTTTAGAGTACCGACTTGGGTTGTAATACTATTGGTAGTAGTGAACTGTCGATTTCACAAGACCTTCTTATTGATACTTTTGGACCTCTTAGAGATGGTTCGACTGAGGTTGAGGTTCCTCGATGATCATCTTGTCTTTGAACGTGAGAGGGGTTGGGGGTGCCCCGAAATTGCTAACCCTCTGAAGAATTATTCAGTTGGTCTCACCGGATTTACTTTTACTTCAAGAAACTATGACTATTGGTTCCAAGGCTCGAGATTTTTTATGGCGTCTACTTCCTGATTGGGAATGTTACTTTGTGGACACAGTGGGCCTTTCAGGGGGTTTATTATCTTCTTGGAACCCTTTAAAGCTTAAGTTATGTACCTCTCGGACCTGCGTTGGTATTCTTCTTGTGGGTAATTCTAGAGATTTGGGCACCCTTCTCAAGATTTTGAAATGTTATGGGCCCTACTCTGATTGAAAGGTTTTTTGGAACAATTTGGGCAGTGGAGGTATTTTAGGTGATCTTTCACTCATTGTGGCTGGTGATCTAAACTTCACTACCTCCGCGCGGGAATCTTGGGGAACCCGCGCCAAACTTAATCCAATTTCTATTTGGTTTCATGAATTTATTACCAATCATCATTTAGTGGATATTGAACCATATTCTCTTGTTCCTACTTGGCGTAATGGCAGGGTTGAAGGTGATGTTGTTTCTAAGCGTCTTGACAGATTTTTATTAGCGGAGGATTTGCTTGATTCTATTGAATTTTGTAAATCGTGGGTGGAACAGGTGCATATCTATGATCATTGGTTGATTTTGTTGAGAATGGAAAGGGATGCTCGCATTCAGTAGTATCCTTTTAAGTATTACACTGCTTGGTTTATCGACTTGGATTTTATTCATTTGGTTAGAACTCATTGGTTATCTCATTATCATCTTTTGGAGGGGTCTGTGATGCGCAAACTGCCACTTATACTTCGTTCTCTCAAGAAACTTATGATTCCTTGGCTTATTTGCAAAAAGTCTTCTCAGTGTCAAAACCTCCTCATGATAGAACCGTTAATCAAAGAACATTATTCTTCTACTCCACTAGATTATGGTTTGAGTCATCATCTTAGTACTATTATCAGAAAATTAGAGAAGGAAAAGGCAGATATCCTTCGGGCAAATGAAGAATAATGGCGCCTGAAAAGTAGGGCCCTATGGATCACTCTTAGGGACCTTAATACTAATTTTTTCCACTCTTTTTCTGAGCATCATCAAAAGCATAACACTATTTGGGATATTGAGGACCTGTAAAGTGTAAAATGTACTTCTCAGCAGGATATTGAGACAGTAGCTTTGGGGTTTTACTCAAATCTTTTTCATCAACCCGAGGTAAATAATATTGAAGCTCTGATGACTATAATACACGACATGCCTCATATTTTCTCAGACATTGATAGTGCGGATATTGGGAGACCTGATACATTGTTGGAAGTTGAAAAAGTTCTCTCCATGATGGCCAAGGACAAGAGTCCTGGGCCGGACGGGTGGACCATAGAATTTTACCTACATTTCTTTGATATGATTGGCCCTAAACTAGTTCTTCTTGTGGAAGAAGCCCAACTAACTAGTTTTATGTCCAATGGGGTAAATGCTACTTTCCTTGCTCTTATAATGAAATCTTCAAACCCCCATACTTTTTAGGATTTTTGCCCAATTTCACTCTGTAACCTTATTTATAAGGTCATTTCTAAGATTATAGCCAATCAATTGAGAGGGGGATTGTCTAGGGGTATATCAAAAGAACAGTTTGGTTTTATACAACATAGGTTGATATTTGATGCCATTGGGGTCACTAAGGAGACCTTACACTCAGTCAAAACAAATCATATAAAATCCATGACTTTCAAACTGGATCTTGTAAAAGCTTATGACATGGTCCACTAGTCTTTTCTTCGACTGCTTCTCATCAATGTGGGTTTGAGTTTTGTTGTCACTCAATGGATTATGGGATGTGTGACTACTTCAAATTTTGCAGTGTTAGTCAACATGAGTCCTTCTCCTTTTTTTAATAGCTCACAGGGTTTACGGCAGGGCTGTCTTCTTTTTCTGTTAATCATAGAGGGTTTGAGTGTTTTGGTCGATTGGAAAAAGAGACATGGTTTGATTCACTGTATCAATGTCAGTTCCAACAAATGTATTACTCATCTACTTTTTGTGGATGATGTACTTTTATGTGGTATGGGTAATTTGAGTGAATGGAATCACTTCAAAGAAATCTTAGATATTTTTTGTTTGGCTATGGGGATGGTAATTAGCTTGCCAAAATAGGGTTTTTATTGTTCACAAATGGAAATTCCAGAACTGGGCCGCATATTTGATATCCTCCCATATGAACAAAGGGACCGTAATGCTGGACTGAAGTACCTGGGGTACATCTTGAATCCAAATTGTTATATTTATAACGACTGGTTGTAGCTGATTACTTAAGTTGAAAATCGGATCAGTCATTGGTGTAACAGGAGATTGACTTTAGGGGGGACGGATTACTCTCATTAACTCTGTATTAAATAGTATTCCAATATATTGGTTAGCTCTTGCAAATGTACCTATGAGCAGGACTGGAATTTGACGGCGTATAGGACGTTTTTTTCATTTTTGCACGTATTTGACAGTTAAATTTGGAATGGACATGCCAATCGTGACAGCTACCAAAATATTCAGAACGTCTATTTGATGTCCATGAATTTACATTTCCTGTCAAAAATTTTAATGCTTGTTATACTATACCCTGTACTTAGTAATTAATCTTGGCCATTATGTTGCGCCACTCTTGCACTGCTCGTTCAATTTAGATGAAAATATTTAGTTTCCACACATAACGTCTTAATGTTTCTTTAGGCGTACACTTAATACTTGTCGGGTTCGCCTTCCACTACCAATCTATTAAATTGAACACCCCGTCTTGTCAATCAATGGTGAATACCAACTCCCCAATGGAAGCCTGGGAGCCTGGGAGGTGTGGCAGGCGACCATTCTGGTTCTTGAGACCGCTAATTCCTGTTACATTTAGTATAGCGTTTGGTGACCACGCTGGATTTTTGGACGGAGGAAGGAACAAAATACAGAGTTATTACATTTTGATACACTCCAGGAAACAAAGTGTGATTACATTTTGATACACCGCATGATGAAATTTTGAGCTTTAACTTTGTTGTAACCATAAATTATGAGCTTACTTGAAATTTTGAGCTTTAACTTTGTCGTAACCATAAATCACGAGCTTACTTGAGGTATGTCTTCGAGCTAAAAATGTGATTTTACTGAGCGTGCTCACTAAGGAACCTATTTTACTGAGTGTGACCACCAAGGAACCTATTTTGTGGGAGCTTGATTTGGACGAGTAATTTCATATCCCTACCAATTTCATCTCTCCCACTTTTTGCTCTCTCCTACCAAAAGAACATAGTAGAAATAGATCGTCTGTCATGAGTACTCAGTAATTTTAACCTATGCAAAGTCTTGAAGTCTTATATGGCATTTTTCTTTAGGTTTATGAACTTAAAATTGACATTTCTAATATTTTATGTTTTTATTTCGTTGGGTGTATTTCATTTTAGGCCATGGAAGTTTTATGTGACTCTTTTTGTCTTGTTAACTTACAATAGAGTGCAGTAGATGTGTGAGGTTTTCTTATGGACTTAAATGATGGCGGCCTTTTGTTTTTATTCATTTACTTTATTTCCCTCTCTTGCTTTTAAGTAGATTTGGATTTTTGTTTTGTCATATTTATATATAACATCAAAATAAACTGACAGTCTATGAAGTTGCAAAAAACGTAATATGATAGGCACTAAAAATTTGAAACCGTCATCAATTTTTTTTTCACAGGCACATAAAATTTGAAATTCCAGGCCTGCCTATGAGTATACTATCCCTCCTTCGACATATTATTTTTGAATTCTTATGGACAAGTTTCAATAAGAAGCATGGTATTCATTTGGCGGCATGGGAGACTATTGCAAAACCAAAATCATATGGAGGTTGAGGGGTTAAGAACATCTTCTGGATGAGTAAATATTTATCTATGGAAATCCTTTGGTGTTGTTTGTTCGATGATGGTCTGTGGGGAACTATCATTCAAAGAAAATATTTAAAGGATCTCATTGTTATCGAGTGGATTAGAAGTGCAAACAAAAAAGTCCATAATGCTTCGAACATGTGGTGTGGTATTGTTGGTGCATTTTCAGAATTGAACAAATTCCTAGCTTGGTGTTTGGGTAATGGTTTTCAGGTTAGGCCTAGTACAGACCCTATGATTGGCAGAGAATTATCCTACAGACTCTCGCCTTCTACCATCTCTACACTTCATAATAGAGGTATTTATTATTATATTAATCATGCACTGAAGGTGGATCATATAGTTTTTGGAACTTGTTGGCTCTTGGCATTGGACTTACATTTGGATCAGAGGGCGGCTATGGAATGGAAGTCTTATATTCTGGAATTGAGGCACTCTAGTATTAGTCTCTCGGATCAAGATGATACCATTCTGTGGGCTCAGAATTTGGAGAATGGCCAGGTCACTAATATACTCACCTGCAATTTCATTACTTCAGAATACTCTGCGGTCAGTCCCTCTTGGTGGCACAACTGTTTGTGGCATTGGGCTCCTTTAAATATTATTTGTTTTGTGTGGTTGGATTTAAATAACAGAGTGGTGACATGTGACAATTATACAATGCGAGGTTATCAGGCTGATGGGGCGTTTATTATGTCTCAGTGTTGCCGAGACAGTCGGTCATCTCTTGGTCTCTTGTAGGAAAACATAAGATATATGGGATGAGATATTTGCAGGTTACGAGGGACTCATTGGCGATTATAGATTGGATTAATGGAAATCAACATTTATAGGTTATGATTTTAGAACATTGGAAGGGAGAAGTACTCAGTTTAAAGCAGAAATTTCAATCAATTAGCTTTAACCACATTTACATGAGATATATCCGTAGAGCAAATCAATTATCTAAATTGGGCACATGCTTAACAGAGGGTCTCCTACACTACAAAGAATTCTGCAGTAATCAACTGATTGAGGGAGGTAATTTTTAGTTTTACTGAATAACCTATGCTAAATCTTTTTGTTAAATCTTGTAAATAATTAAATATTTTTATATTAAATATGACAACAATCATAAATCATATATTATTATTTCCTTAAATCAATTTGTTTTATTAAATCTTTTTGTTAACTCATGAAAATGATTATATATTTTTATATTAAATATTAAACAAAGTTAAATCATGGCAACCATCCTAAAACATATTTTATTAATTCCCTAAATCGATTTGTTTTATTAAATAATTTTGTTAAATCATGAAAATAATTATATATTTTTTATATTAAATATAAAAGATAAAAGATATATCTTTAATTAAAGTGGCCTAATAATTCATATTATTAATATTACAAACAAATAAGATTTGATTTTTTAATATCAACATTTTAAAATAAATTTTACTTTAAAATAAACCTTTAGTATTGTATTACATGAATACGTAAATAACTTTGTGATATCTCAATTATTGTTTAGTAATTCAAAAGTTAACATAGACATATTAAAGCAATTGACCAATTATAAAACACTCATAAAATGAAGAAACAAACATAATTGGCCAATTATAAATACCCATAATAAAATGACAGGTCCACACTATATATGCCGAAATAAAACATTTAGATACAAATTTTCATATTTGCAATCACTGATGTGATCCCATGAGCATTTAAGGTTTGATCTTTTAATATCATCATTTTTTTAAAATAATTTTGACTTGAAAACGAATATTTACTACTATATTATATGAATACATCATCAACTTTATGATATCAAATTATTTCTTAGTAGTCCATTGGTTGTAGCTTGGGTGGCTGGGAGGAATGGTTGTTGCCCTCCCCACCCAGGTTTAAGTCCTATAAGTGACACGATGCTCTTGTTGAGCCCCTATTGTAATGATTGTATTTCTGGCCATACCTTGATTCTCTTCGTGGAATGGAAGGTGTTGGCATTTCCCTGCCGCTCTAACAAACGGTGAACCACCATTTAAAAAAATAAAATAAAAATAAAAATTATTTCTTAATAATTTACAAGTTGACATAAACATATCTTAATATAATACAACATAAATTTGTTATAATAAATAATAAACATGACAATAATTAAAATATATCAAAATCACATTATATGTTGCAAGTAGTATTTAATGTATTTTCAATATGATGGTTGTAAATGGTTGTTAACTTTTTATATCTAACATTTTAAAATGAAGAAAAAAACATAGTTGACCAATTATAAATACCCATAATAAAAAGACACATTCATACTATAAATTAATGTTGAAATAAAACATTTACATATCATTGTCCATTGCCATCAATCACATAGTTATCTTCCTCTCATGGCATTAATATAACATTTTTGTTCTCAAAAAGATGTTTTGATCTCAGATCATGTCTTAGTACGAACCATCAATCCCCATCCAACACATCTGGGTAAATAAATACTTAGTTGCAGTGTTTCGGAAAACATAGGGCTCCTTAGTTTCAACTGACATTTTTTAGATTTAATAGATATTAGTCCACTATCACGATCTTCCTTTACATTACTTTGATCAAAGGTATCCCGCCATTTGGACCTAAAAATAACTCATTGAAAAGATGAGAAGTCCACATGTATGGTCTCTTATATCTTTCCAACATAGCTTAACTTCTCCTCTATTATGTTTTGATCACAGTTGGTAACACAACTAGATTGGTCAAACTTGACCTCCAATCCACAATCTTGTGTGAGGTTTCCATCATCGGCATCATAAGTGCAAAAATGATTTCCATATGCCCACATAGATAGGAACAAATGCACTTGTAAAAATGTGAACAAAGGACGGTGTCATATGTCAAATAACTAGAGCATAAACAAATACATAATACATGTTACAATTCAAATGTGCATTATAAATTGAATGTGGTACTCATAGAGATTGTTACAGAGTTTTTGCACCCTATCCCTATGTTTAGTGCATCCTCTTTCCATGTGGGTAACGACTGGATACAACATATTTATCTGTGACATGGTTAACCACCCAACTGTTAGGATAGATCTTTGTCATATTTTCTTTTAAATGTTCAGGATAAGGCATGCTTATACCATTCAACTTCTTGAATTCTTTAATGTCACTTTCCCATTTCCTTGTTTTCTCTGTATACAAGGCGACCCATGATTGCATTTCCTTAGCATTGTAAAGAACAAATTTATTGATGGCATTGATTCCTCAATTCGATAAGGTATACAAGAATTCAAAAAGAACCGTATTAGATCAAATATATAATATCAACTTCAATGTAAATAGTTGTGCTCTACAAATTTGACAAAAGATAAGTGACTTACTCTTTATCATGCACCTTTTTCCTTTCGTTTGGAGTAGCTCCCCTTTCCTTTTGTCCTCATCCCGATCTCGTTCGAAACCATTGCCCCCGATGTGTCATCGATTTGCTTAATGTACTCACTAGCATAATAGAAGGACTCATATACTATGTACCCCTCTACCATAGATCTCTCTGGTTTTTCCCTTTGACGAACAAACCCCTTCAATTTTTTCATGTACCACTCTAAGAAGAACATCCAACAACATGAGAGCACACTAGCTAATTCCACCTCATCAAGTAGGTGAATTAGAAGATGGACCTACAAGTCCATAAAACTTATGGCCAATTCCTTCTCAAACATACAAACAATCTTAACTATTTCTCAACGCCATTGTGGAATGCTAACCATATGAATCTCCTTTAATGTGATCCAACGACAAATTTATATCATTTCAATATGGCACGTCGTAGGTCTTGGGGGAAGTCACGGTTCACACAACCACACACGAGCAAAGGATAATAACACTACAAAATAGATATAATACACATAATTTGAGGGCATAGTATATTTTAACCTGCACTATAGGAAAAGAATCATGTGTTAGAGATACATACTCTTAGAAGATTTAGATGGTCATGTGATTTCAACCTCGACAAATGTCCTTCTATAGTGAAGCAACATCTTAGACTTTACCCATATATAGAAGGTGCCTTCACACCCAATATAAAATCCTTCACCATAGAAAAATAATATTTCTTCAAAATCCATAAGGAAATCACCTTCTTTAAAAGACTAAGAGGACCAACCTCTCCTCTACTTTATTTTCTTGTCCAATGCCTCTTTCTAGTATTTGGAGAAATACGATCTCTCCTAATAGCCAATGTGTCACTTTGTTTGGATGATATGTGACTCCATAAAGAAGATGAAATATTCTTGAATATATGCATAGGATCTAGTAAGTGGGTGATCTCAAGATGCTCCCAATACTGAAGCTCATCAAATACAGATTTCATTTTCATCCCAATGTGCATTTTTCAACATAGGTATCAAAAAATTTAGGATCATTAAACATACGTTCCCCATTTAAATCAAACAATTTTGTAATTTTATTTTCCTTCTTAGTGTCATATCCCTTAATTCAATCTACTAGTGTGATTATTTCAAGTCTCCAGGTTCTCTCAGGCTTACCATTGAAAGCAGATGCAAGTCTTCTATAAGGGTGCTCTTCTAGGATAAATAACCACGAGCATTCGTACACCGAATTTCATATGTGGTTGGACCACCTATATTTTATTGAAGGTCCACAACATTTACGTCCATAATACCCTTTTGTTACAAGACCTACGATGATATTATATGTGTAACACATTAGTGCCAAAGAAGGTGGTTGCACCAAATTAAGTTTGTCAAATAACATTATGGATATAACCAAATCAATCAACATGCTTGCCAAAGAAAACTCTTAGTCCTGGATAATCAATGTATGCACATATGCCATACAACGTAAAAGACCTCTCCATCGATATGGGTCTTAATACATTGTATACTTGTATCACTTCCCATAATTGCTTGAATTTGCCAATCAATGGTTGGAGGTAGACATCCAAATTCTTCACTTGTCTTCTAGCAGGAACTATAAGAGCCAACATAAGATGTTCGTTCTTCATGGACAATTATGGAGGGATATTGTTATTGATCAATACCACTGGATGAACATAATAATTGGTGTTTTGGAGGGAATACTGGTTAAATCCATCCATGGATATGTTCAATTGAAGGCTTCACACTTCATCCTTGAATTTATCAATCCATGTATCCTCTACATGATTCATGGCTATTGAATCTACAGGAATCTACATAAAGCTTGGATCACTTCTGTGCAAGGAATGCGCCCCTGCAACATGGCTAATTCTTTGCAACGAAAAGGCCTTTGAATCCTTGGGATTATAGGCACGTGCCTCAATATCTTATGAGGAGGACCATGTGCCTTATCCTTTTTTTTTATCCGATACCTGTCAGACCCACATTTAGGACATATCTCTTTGTCCATGTATTCACCTATGTATAAAATACAATCATTCAAACAAGCATGATATCATATGTACTCAACACCCAAATTTTTCAACAGTTGCTTTGCTTCTTCGTAGTTGTGTGGGAGGATGTTATCACTTGGAAGTAAATTTTCTTTAAGTAACCCATGATTAGTGGGAAATATAAATGTACATTGTCATTGAGTATGCAACAAATCTATTTCCATTGGTGATTTAATGGGGAATTGATGGTTACTTACTTCAGTAGTGTTGAGAAACATGCGTCTGACATACCATACATTGTTTTCAAGTTGTAAAACAACATTGTTTCCCCCAGTTGGGTAGAATTTGATACATGCCCAAAGAGAGGGGTGGTGGAAGTAGATTTTAGGATTTCAAAGGAGGCATCATAAACATTAGCATAGTTCTCGAGCTCATCTTATTGGAATGCATTTAACAACTTTCCCTCCATGGCATGGGTATCCCATGATAAATCATCCATACCGACCTCTATATCATTTCTCTCATCCCAAATCAGTGAATAACTAGTGTTATTATAGATTTTCTAAATCGGTGCCTCGAGACACAGTGATAATTGAATAGTTGATTGATTCAACCATGCTTTGAATGCTTCCTCCCTAATCTCTACTCATTTAGCAACCTTCTCTCAATTTGACATCGTATTGGGGTGCAAAGATAGATGGTAGACAAGTTAATCATCGTCACTATCCTAGATGCAAATTTTTTTAAGATTAAATCAATTATATTAGTAAACACAATGCATTTAGTATATTGAAACATTATACCAAACACTTATTAGAAGCATAGAATTTTTTTCCAAAAGTACACATGCAATAAACCACTTTATAAAACGAATGTGGAATTGAGCAATACATTAATATTAATTCCATTGAAAATCCAAAAATACAATTAATCAATGATCATTTTATTATGCACCAAGGGAACGTCTAAAGGTAGTTCCAATGCAAGTCATTTTTGACGAATATTTGGTGTTCTACAAAAGTTATAGTTTATTAACAACTTGTCACAAGGAGACAAACTATGTATCGCATGCGCAACAAAAAATATGGATGCCTTCTTTTTAATAAAAAACTCTTTGTCATTGGAGTGTTCCTCAAATGAACATTTTGCACTGAACAATAAGCACCTACAACTATTTAAGAACCCTGCAATGTTCCCATGAGTGCATGGATGACCATCGATATATAACAAGTTCTTCCAATTAAAGTTTCATGAAGCATAACCATTCATGCACATATGATACATAGAAATACTATGTTTGTATTAACAATATTCAAGTAATCAGATCGACTATGAAGAGGACCATAAAATGACATAAGTGCTACTAACTATTTGGGAGGAACAAACACACGTGAAAGGATAAACAACCCAATGTTTGCAACATTTATTTTAGAATTTTCTATCATGCAATTGTTACCACAAGACGGGTCAATCCCCACTAGCATGGTTGGTATTCGAGGGGTTCCATTTGTTAGGTGGCCTAGGGTTCAAAACTTGGTGGTGGTGAGAGGAGACACCAATAAATATAGCCATGCTAAGGGTTGGTGTGACCCAAGTTGGGTGGAATTCTAGGGTGATTTTGACGGCTTAGATGCCCCTGGGTTGTGGTTTCTTAGACCATAGACCACTCCCATAAGTTAGGGAGATTCATGCAAACAACAAATAAAATTGTTACCGCAAGAGGAGAATTTGGTCCCAACATTGGGCATAGGCAGGGAAGATAATCAAGTGCCATACAAAGCACGATTATAACCGGTTTGGTATTTACTTTGCAATTGGATGGGAAAAGAGAATTTAGTGCTACCCTCCAACAATTAAACCAACCTTTGTCTATACTTGGCATTTTTGCTCTTATCTCATGCAACGTTTTGGATCTCCTTATAGAGATGTTTTGGGTGGTATTAATATCATACGTTGGCTCATTAGAACTATCAGTTGACTCAATAGAAGGAGATGGGTTGGTCAATTTTGGACAAAACATGGTTGATTTGGATTCTGACTTTTCAAAGAATACATGGAAGTGTTCCTATGTGTCTTTTCTATTTCAGTTATTGGATCATTGATCACAGTGGGGGGGTATTAGACTATCAAATTTGGGTAGTTAGTCATTAATATAAAACTGTGACACACCTATGGTTCACCTTCAACCCTTTACATTTTGAACAATTGCATACTATTGGGGTTTCATAAAAGACATCCACTTCACACTGAAGTACCATTGGTCTAGGATGGTTACTGGATGATGGCATGTTACAGTTGGCGGAGTAAATTGGCCTTCCATTTCCATCTACCATTTGCTTATGGTATGTTGCTCCAAATAAGAACTTCCCGCCTTTTGGGAGTGGTGGAATATTATGTGCATCCGAACTTGATCTAGAATCAAGATCCTACAAAATTCAATGCACAATTATTGAAATGCACGTGAAAAGATAGTATAAATTCAATGAGATAATAAAAAAATAAATAAATATGGATTCACTGGTGATGATAATAGAGAATGTGAACTTCGAATGATATGGAATGAGTTGGAGTTTGAAGAAACAACCATTTGATTTATTGCTCTTTTTTCCCTTGCAGTTGAGTAAAAAATACAATCAATACATATCTTCATTCTTAAAATAAAAATTGGGAAACAAACAACATTTTGTTTTTTTAAAGTAACCAATGCATCGAAATCTATATTGGTGCATAGGTGTGCCTTAACAACACTAATGCATCGTTGCACTAATTCCAGATGCACGCTGACTAAAACATTTGCAACCACTTCTGCAAAGTATTAATTGTGGAAGTTTACACTTCCATTTTTTATCTTGTTGTCACCAATGTGCTTATGTCAATAATATGCACCAGTGCTATATTATCTACTTAACGCATCATTGTCTCAAGAAAAAAATTGTAAAAGTTTATATTTTCTTTGTCCTACTATTATATTGTGCACTTATATGAGTATAACGCACCGACGCATTATTATTTGAGTGGCACACTGAAATCTCGATTTGTTTTCTAAATGATGCATGTGTTTATCATCAATGGGACAAAATATCAAATGAAAAAAGAGCCAAATTTTAATTTTAAGATAGTGAGCTTATAAATAAAAGAAAACCCTGATCCATAAACCTTGTTTGTGCAAAAGTTTGAGAGACTTATGCAACAGAGATTTACCACAAAAGAGTTTGGAGAGGCATATTTTTTTGAAGAGAAATTTTGTAAAGGATTACTGTGGACACATACGACTCTACAGAGGAGACACTTTAGGTAAATTTCTCACAATAAAATAAAAAAAGACTTAAATTTTATATTTTTTTTCAAGAAAATAGAGGATATAAGAGATACCTTCAATGTTGTGAACCCTTGTGTTATTCTTTCTTCAAAGTTAACTTCATTACTACAAACCAATTGGTTCTTCTTGATTTCCTTTCGTTTTCTATTTCACAATAAGATTTGATTTTGGGCAATGTAAACTTCTTGGTTATATATATTAGTATATGGGTCTTTGGGTCCCTCTTGGACCGATATCATGATGCGATTCAATTAGAAGCCGACATGTCTGGACTGTTTTTGTCACAAAAATTTTGAAAACACTTTCACGGTTCATGGTGTGCATTATACATAATAGTAGCACTGGTGTGTTATCCTTATAAGTTGGACCATTTTTAGATGTTGAAAATGTTGACATGTTAATCAACATGCATATTACAGGACATACACATCGATGCATTTATATTTCAAATATGCACCATGTAGATTATATTTTAATAAAAATTGTTAATTACTTTAGCGGTGCATATCATATAGGCCATGCATAGTAGTGCGTTATCTCATATAAGGCGCATTGGTGCTAAGTTTCTGTATTGTGCGCATCAACTGTCCTAAATCCATTTTTACCTGAAATTCTTTACTTATTGTGTAAAAAAATATTTCATAATTTGTGTGTTTCATTATGCAGGGCGTTTATTGATTTAAAAATGGCCGATAAAAGTTCATGGAATAAAAAACACAACAAAGAGAGTGAGGGAAACACATCTAACACAATGAACATGACAAATTTTTTTTAATTTTAATAAGTAATATATTGGAATAATATGTACGTTTACATGATATGTATTGGTTTATGTGTGTCATGCAGGGCAAAAATTTAAGGAAACTCTATAAGGTTGTTCTTAATCCAAGTGAAGAAAGGAAAAAAAGCTTTAATAAATTATTGCAAACAAAGGAATTATGTGGATCAAAAGGTGATAAACATGAGGTTTTTGTTTGACTTCTTACTAACAATGCTTCTCAACAATAATTGCTAACATGTTTTAAACTTTGGATTTCAAATTTGTTGAATCTTGTGTAGGGATAGACGGTGAGGAAAAATGATGCCCTAAGAAGATAAAAATTAAGTAAAATGTAAATGATGATGAATTGGCCATCAATTCAGCTAGAGTGGTTTTGGAAGTTAATGAGAGGGGGAAAAAGTTATATAAAAATCTGAGGGATATTGTGGAAAAAATGTATAGACGTACTTTTTATTTACAATACAAAAATTAATTCATTGACTCTAAGAATCAAGTTATAAGTAAACTATAGGAAGCGTTTCCGGAACAGTGGGCACTAAGACCAATGAGACTTGCAATGGAAAAAATCATTTAAAAAACATTATTGCTAAAATTGTTTTTTCTATAATATGTATATACTAGTCGAAAAACATACTTTGTTAACATTTTTGTTATGCTTATTTTCATAAAAATATTTATCAATTGTTTCATTGTTCTTTTTGTTTCTCATGAAGATTGCTAAAATTCCAAAGAAAGAACAACATGATATCCGAAAGATGCCAGTATGGATGTCAAAAAAGGTGTACCATGAGATGGTCAAATAAATGAACATAACCACATCATAGGAGTAGCCATCCCAACAACAATGTGCATCAAACATAAGCAATCATTGTTTTATTTTTGATGTGAAGAGAGTTTAATTATCACATGAAACACTAATTTTCAGTTGTTTTTTTGTAACAGAAAAGAAAAGAAAATGACACCCATTCAACGCATAAGACGAGACGAAAAAGCAAAAAAGGGTTGATCACAAAGTTTGTGAGTACTTGTGGTTTGCTTTAGATTTCATAATTGGTGTGATGTTTATATTTTAATTAATTTAAAATTATACATGGATGTTTTCTAATAGGTGCTAACACATGGTGAAGAGCCATCCAATCATTTTATTGACATTGGATTAAGTAAGGGTTGTGAGTATATGTTGGGATATCAAGGGTTAATTAAACAATTTGTAAGTAGCTATGTTGTTTTACACCCCTTATTTTATAATTAATGGAACAATAATAAAACTTTAATTATATCTATGCTTAGTCATGGCGTATGAAACTCATAAGAAACAAAGTATGGAGTGGAGCCAACATAGTATTTATTGACATACAATATGCATAGTGGTTTTGAAAATATGTGTGAAGTTTGTGATTCCCTCGTTGAATTGGTACACTATTTCATTTCCGCAGTTATGTATATTATATTATCTATAAATGTAGATATACTCATCACATTTTATTTTTATTCTTGTAGATGGAACATGAAAATATGGAATGAAATAAGTCAATCAACAAAACATTTCATATAACTCAAGAACAATATCCCTTAAAGGCGATGAAGAGATAAGGCATGGAAGCAGCTTAAAAGAGTACAATAGTTCGAGCGATGAATGATGATCAATACATTTGAATGTTGTTACTACAAGTTGTATACTTTTGATTTTTTATCGATGAAAAACAAACATTTTGTTTAATGTGGACATATCATCCGAATTGGATGAGGATAAGTTATCAATAATTGTAAAAATGTCAAAGTGACATTTGATTCTTGAGGACCTTTATGTTGTCCTATATCTTGGATTCTTATTCGTATATAATAAAATGGCTTTCTTCTTCTACTGCATTCTCTAATATCGCAAAATGTTACATTATTAATTAAATATATGAATGATTTACATTGTGACTATGAACAAAGGTGTAATCAACACACTTATCGAAACACATATTTGATTTTTTATGGTTAATCCAAATACTAAATATATAAATGATTTACATGGTTGCAATGAGCAAATGTGCTATCAACTCAGATACCCAAATGTAGTAAATAAAATATAAAAATAAATATTATTATAAAAAATAATTGATTCTCGAATGATTAATTAAAAATTTGTAAAAAGAAAAAAAGAAAAAACTATATTTTCATATTCGTAGCATGGAAAAATTCACCATTGAACCATACACAATCTATTTATTTCAACTAACCAATGCATTTTATTTGTTTCCCTGAACCGACGCCTACTCAAATTGTATCCACCGAAGCTCTTTTACATAATAAACATACCCGTGCTTTGTAAATATCATAAGCATCGGTGCACTTTTTAAAATACAAGCACTAGTGTTTTTTCCAAACTACACGCACCGATGCTTATTTGGGATAATAGACGCATCGATTATCTTTTAATACAAAATATGTAGCAATGCATATATAATACAACATCATCATCGGTGCATTTAAATATAAAAATGCACAAGTGCTTTTATAAAAAAAATGAGGCACCAATATATATGTGAAAGTTGCACACATTGAAGCTGGTACAATATAATATAAGCACCAGTATGTTTGCATTAAAATATATGCATTGGTACTTTGACAATGAGTGTATGCACCAATGCATATATATTTAATGAATGCACCGATGTTGTTACACTGTAATATAAGCACCGATATATCTCAATCAAAATATACACAACAATGCAGTGACAATGAATGTATAAATCAGTGTGTATATATAAAACACATTGTTGTTGTTGCAATATTATATAAGCACCAGTATGTATGCCTTAAAATATACACATTGGTGCATTGCCATTGAATATATGCATCGGTGCATATAATTTATACAAGACATACCGATGCACATTATAAAATTATAGAGAACCAAAAAAAAACCCTCCGTTAAAACCTTTGGGTGCCCATATTCTTTAGTTATAGTGACTATTCGATATAACCTTTGCCAAAACCTCCGCTACAAGAAACAGAGGTTGTAGTAGAGTTCTTTTTGACAATTTTTTCCAATCTTATAACATTAAAAACCTCCACTATAACCTTCTATACAGGGTGTTTTCCTTGTAGTGTTGGTTCTCTTCTCTACTGGTATATGGATACAAATTGGACAACCAGAGATGTAGAAATGAATCACCTTTGATTTCACACCAATGAATGCCTGCGCTGGTGTCTTGTCCTCCAAAATCTTGTGAGGACACGTATTATGAATGTAGAATGTTGTGTTGCGTGCTTCTTCCCATAAAAACATGGACAAATCTTGGTCATGTATGATGGATTTAGTATCCCATATAATGGATTGATTCTTATGTTGTGGATTGTACGAAATAGTCAACTCCCTCTTAATTCCCACATACTTGTAGAAACCCTCAAACTCCTTGGAGGTATACTCAGCCCCATTATTTGATCACAATTTTTTTTTAATCTTTTTCCTTGTTTTATTTTCAACTAGAGCTTTGAACTCTAGAAACTTGTTGAAGCCATCATCCTTGGTATTTACAAAGTAGATCCAAGTTTTGGGAGAGAAGTCATCAATGAAGGAAACATAGTACATGCTTCCTAAAATTGATGTTGTTGATATTGGTCAGCATACATATGAATGCACTAGGTCTAGAATTCCACGAGACCTTTGCTTGCTACTTGGTAAAGAAGCCTTGGCATGCTTACAAAGCACTCACCCTATGCGTACTCCCTGCTTCTCAATGTTGAAATATGGAAGACATGTGATTGTCTCCCTCATAATAGGCAATGCTATGATGCAGGTGGCCCATTCTCTTGTGCCATAACTCCCACAAGTTGTCCATGTTATGAAATAGGACTTGAACAGGTTCCTTGAACATGAGTTAAACTAGGAATCAATCACCTGAGTTGATTCTAGAATAGATTGCTTTGGTTTAATAACGACTTGTTGGTTCTTGAACTCTACTACAAAGCCCTTATCTTACATAACATGAACTAAAAGAAAAATATTCCTAAGACCTAGAACAAACAATACATTGTCAAAGTCTAAATAATTACCTAACTGGAGTTGGAAAGGAATGGTACCAACTCCTGCTACTAGATACTTGGCATCATCACCAAGATTGACCTAAACTCCTGAGTGTTGGGTTCAGGAAATGCCTCTTTTTGGCCACCTTTATTACATCATTTTGCCCTGATTCCATCCTACTTTCATGAGCTATATCCATGTCTTTTCCAGATCAATCAATGATATTGATAGGTATAATTTGTTATTGCCTTATTTATTTTTATGCCTAAGATTGTTAAAGATTATGGATTTTAGCCCTTGGTTTATACTGATCTGTGTGATTTCATTTAGCCAAAATCTAAAGCGCAGGTGTATCAGCTTAGTAGCGCCAGCTGTGACTCTTCAAGGCACCAGCTCATCATAACTCCAAGGGATAGCGCATCCTCCACGCAAGCTGTATCAGATCCCCACTGTAACAGATTCCACTGAAGCAGGGCCTAGCTGCGACAGATAGGTGGCATTCCAGTTGCTGAGTCTGTTGACCCATTAATGATCAAAGCAACAACCTCCTTCACAATTAACAGCCCTGTTTAATATGCTGTATTAGTTAGCTGTAACTCCGCAGCATGAAGGTCATAGATCTTCATTGCTGTGCAATTTTAGTGGATCTGAAACTATATTTCCTTTGTATAAATTCTAGAAGGCTCTCGTAGCTTGGGGTTGGACAATCATTACTTGTGTAAGCTGTAACAGAGCACTGAGACTCACGATCTTCCATCAATAATATGAGAGCAGAGTTCTTCATTTCTGTGTCTTAATTTGCTGTGACTCTCGGCGCCTCTGTTAGAAGACCAGGGCCCACCTTCTCACAAAGATAGCCGGTTTAAGTAGGTAGAGTAGTTTAGTTTTACTTCTGTTGTGTGGTGTGGAATGATTGCAGACATTATTGGTAGCTGTAACAGAGTTTAGCTTTCCTTTCTGGTAGTTGTAATTGCATCTTGAATAGCTGTAACAGAGTGGTGTGACAGTCGACTATGTAAGATAATTTACTTAATTTGCATGTGTGTTTTAATCAGCTGTGACAGCCAAGCTCAATTCCAATTATCTTCTAGTTGTTTATGCTTTCTAGGATTTCCATTAATTATCAATTAGAGTTCAAGCTGGTGTTTTAATTATGGTTGTTGTTGTATCTTCAATTACATTCATAGATTAGACAGATAATGGTAGAGTTACAGTAGCTACTGGATAGATCATTTTGGTAAAGATTGAATGTTGTAGTTTGATAATTATAGGATTTAACTTCTTGAAAAAGTAATCTAGTTTCATTTCATCATTAGATCATTAACTTGCTGGGTTGATTTCTGTAGAGAAGTTGCTTTCTTTTGGATTCTTAGATGTATGAATTAGATTAGTGTTCTTAGGGAATGAGTTGGCTGGACACATAAGTAGGATCATTATTTACATTCAGCAAATCAAGTGCTTAATCTATTTATGCATAGACTGTGCTTATTGCCTTTGAAATAAAAGACCTTCTTGGGTTTGACAATTTATATTGACCATTCTATATGTTAGCTTTAATTAACTGACATATAGGGTGACCAACATTTTGGCGCTATTGCCGGGGATGGTAATAGATAGACAGAGTTAGTATTTGGTTTCATTTGATTTTATTTTAGTTCAAATTTTTTTACAGCGTGCATGAATACAAGAAAAACAAATCGGGAACGCCCTTTGAATACTAACATTGCAGGTGGAAGAGGTCGAGGTCATAATGCAGGTCAGGGAAGACACACATATATTGATGAGATAATTGCTAGAGCTGATTCTTCCACTAGACCACCGCGAAACTCTACAAGCAGAGGAAATTATGTTCCTCCCAATCTTGAACATTCAGCATCCACAGTGGAGAATACAACGGGACCTTCAACTCCTGTTGCAAAAAGTAAACCTCCTGAAGATAAGGGAAGTGTTGTAGGTGCACCAGATAGAGAGGAGATTTATCATATTGACGGAACTAGAGTTACTAAAGAGGTGTGGTTGGAGACTCGCAGAATAGCAAAGGAAGAAAGAAGGCAAAGAGAAGAGAGGAGAAAAGAGGAAGAAGCCAAAGCAGAGGAAGAATGCATAAAGGAAGTTGTTGAATTTTGGACTAGAACTATGGCTGGTAGAGAACAGGGGGGTGAGAACGAACATGAGGATCACCGGGAGGAAGAAGGAGAAAATAATCAGCCTGGTAATACTGTGGCTACATTAGAATTCCCTATCCTTCAGACACTTGGAGCAGCTCCTATGAAGAATATCTCACCATCAGTTCTCCCAAATTTCCATGGTAAGTCCTTTGAGGATCCTGATGAGTTTCTTTTTGAGTTTGATATCCTCTGTTGCAGCTATGATTACACCTCTAGTGCTCAAAAGTTGAAGCTATTCCCAACCACCTTGAAAGGAAATGCTCTGCGCTGGTTCATGAGTTTGGGTCGTGAGACCATTACTACTTGGGACCAAATGAAGAACACCTTCCTTTGTAAATATCAAGAATATTGCAGAACTAGAGATAAAAAGGAAGAGTTGTTCAAAATGGTTCAGAAGGATGAAGAGAGTTTGGAAGACTTTGTGGAGAGATTGTTGTACAATTTGCAAAGATCTGGTCATGCTGAGATTGGCAAGGATGTGCTCAAGATTATCTTGCTAAGAGGAATTAGAGAAGATTGCCTTAATATGTTGAATCTGCTGGGAAAAGGGGATATCTCGAAGGAACCTTTTGAAAATAGTATTGAATTATGTCGAAGGTACTCCAGGGGATCTTCCAGAACCAGCAAATGAGACAAAGACCGAGACCAAGATGTCTTTACTAGGACTCAAAAGTCAGCTAGTGTAGGTGCCACTTGAGCAGAAATAGGCAACCTACTGGAGAACTTTAAAATAGACATGATGAGCTCCCTTTCCTCGGAGCTGGATGCCATGAGGGCAAAACAGAAACAAGTAGTAGAAGATCTTACACTCGGGGTATTCTGTCCTAAATGTAGAAAGAAGCATCCACTGAAGGAGTGCCCGTTGGACAAAGCAGAGGTATGTAGGATATGTGAACTCGAGCATGATACTAAGGAGTGTCCTTCATTACCTAAGGGCAAAGCAATCCTGCAGGCATCTATTCCGGGTGTAGAGCCAGCATACTTTATGGCACAGAAGAAACCATGTCAGCCTAGAAACCAAGGTATGAATCCAGATCCAGCATTTTTCCTGCATAATGTGAATGGAATGAACAACATGCATAATATGAATACACAATTCCCTTCACATTATTCCAACAGCCAGTGGCATCCATCTCAAAACCTAATGCAAAATCCTAATTCATGGACACCATGGCCACAGTAGTCAAACCAATCTCCTTGGAATTCCAACTGGAGAAACTCTTACCAAGGAAATAACTTTCCCCATCACCAGACTCAGTATCAATAGTACCCTCCTCAACAGTATCAGCATCAGCAGTATTAGCAACCACATCTCCCTTTCCAGAATAATGCCGCACCCACGAATGCGCCACTTTGACCACAGCTACCTGCACAACCTAACCCGAACCCAAACAATAAAGCAGTCCATCAATTTGAGACTGCCAACATGTCTGCATATTACATCACTCAGATTCCCTGCAATGATATACAATTACAAACAGGAAGGGTGGTTGAGCCTATTATCACTGAGGATGTTTCACCGCCAGTGATTGCAACTGGAGTAAATCAGCATTATAAAAACATGGTTAATTCGCAATCCCCATTATTGAGGACGCTGATACTCCTACTGAAGCAGCACATGATCTGTCACAGCCTACACAGTTGAATAGAGAACCACCGTACCCTGAACGATTGCAGCTGCAGAAAATAGTGGAACAACCCCGATTTGATCTCATGGGAGAGTTGAAAAATTTGTATGTTAAAATTCCACTGTTACAGGCCCTCCATGATGTGCCCATTTATGCTAAGACAATTAAAGATTTGTGTGTTAAGAAACCAGGAAGAATGCCCAGGGATCCTCCCACTGTCCACGTGCTGGGAAAGCTTTCAGAATTGATAACGGGAAAGGCCCTTGTGGCAAAGTACGATGACCTTGGGAACCCGACTGTTACAGTGCACATAGGGAACACACAAATTCCAAATGTCTTGGTGGATTTGGGCGTAGCTATTAATGTTATGACCATAGAGACTGTGAAGAAATTGGGACTCACTAATCTTCGGCCAACCCCTACTGTTTTGGAACTTGCTGATAGATTAACGATCAAACCGGAAGGAATCCTAGATGACTTTGTAATTTCAGTTGACTCATGGGAATACCCTACGGATTTTTTGGTATTACAGCCAAAATCTCAGTTGGGGGCACACCCACTGATCCTGGGAAGACCGTGGTTGGCCACAACTGATGCTTGTATCAGCTGCCGGTCAGGTTCTATGACTATTTCAAACAGAACTGAGATCAAGAATCTAACCCTGTACCCTCCAGCTCAACCAAGCACAGAAGCTGAAACTCCATTGTGGGCAGATTTGGAGGAGGAAGAGGGTGTGCAGCCACTATTAACCATAGGGAGAGCCTTGACATTTAAAGATGAAACAAAGCATGATGCCATTAATAGTTTCATCAGTGAGCCCACGTCAGTCAATAAGAATGTCTATCAGATCTTGGACAGTACTTTAGCTGCAACATAACAAGAAAATCTTACAGAAGAGACTCTGATCGGTGATGATAATGTAATTCCAGTACTTAAGAATTCGAAGAGTGTTCCAGTGGAAATTGAGCCAGGAAAAACATTGAATATCAATCCTAATCTGGCATCTAGCGAGCTGGAACATCTAGTCACTCTGCTGAAACAGCGTAGGGGAGCTTTTGCTTGGGAGTACACAGACATGAAAGGAATTCCTTCTCATCTGTGCACTCATCACATCTATATTAAGAGCGACTCCAAGCCTGTATGCCAACCCCAACGAAGGATGAACCCGAACCTGAGAGACATAGTGAAAGAGGAAATCCAGAAACTGTTGGAAGCTGGATTCATATATCCAATTTCAGATAGTGAGTGGGTTTCTCCACTTGTGATCGTGCCAAAGAAGAATGAGAAATGGAGGGTCTGCGTGGATTACATAGAATTGAACAAGGCAACGCAAAAGGACCATTTCCCCTTACCTTTCATTGATTAGGTCCTTGATACCTTGTCTGGGAATAAGTATTTCTCTTTTCTGGATGGCTTTAGTGGCTATAACCAGATTCAGATTGCTCCAGAAGATCAAGACAAAACCACTTTCACTTGTCCTTGGGGGACTTTTGCATACCGAGTACTTCCTTTTGGGTTGTGCAACGCACCAGCTACATTTCAAAGAGCAGTGATTGGAATCTTTTCAGAAATGGTGAATGATTGCATGGAAATTTTTATGGATGACTTTACTCCATATGGTGACAGTTATGAAGAAGCACTGAAGAACTTAGAAAAGGTCTTGAAACGCTGTGAACAAAGCCAGCTCTCTTTGAGCACTGAAAAGTGCCACATGATGATGAGTGAAGGCATAGTGCTGGGGCACTTCATCTCTTCTGATGGTATCCAGGTAGATCCATCCAAAATCAAGGTAATTGAAAACATACCAACTCCTAGGACACAGAAGGATGTACATAGCTTCTTGGGTCATGCTGGCTATTATAGAAGATTTATAGAAAATTTTCCAAGATAGATTCTCCTTTGTTCACTCTGTTGATGAAGGATGCATAGTTTGTCTGGAATGATGCATGCCAAACAGCGTTTACTGAGCTGAAGAAAAGGCTGTCTACAACACCCATATTATGAGGACCCAATTGGGCTCTGCCTTTTCACATTTCTTCAGATGCTTCAGACACTACCATTGGAGCAGTCTTGGGACAGCAGGAAGGCAATGCTCCATATGCTATTTACTATATTAGTAAAAATCTGTCTCCTGCTGAACTGAATTATACTGTCACAGAAAAAGAATTCTTGCCATTGTTTATGCCATCAATAAGTCTAGACATTATATTACTAGATATTTTACTTTTGTGCACACTGATCATTCTGCTATCAAGTATTTAATGAATAAACCAATCACGAATGCTAGAGTTACTAGATGGATGTTACTGTTACAGGAATTTGATATTACAATTATTGATAGACCAGGAAAGGAAAATGTTGTTGCAGATTTTTTATCTCGGCTTACTAACAGTGATGACAATTTACCAGTCGAAGATTCCTTCCCTGACGAACATTTGTTTGCAGTATCAGCTCATTTCCCATGGTATGCAAATATTGCTAACTTTTTGGCTGCAGGTAAGCTTCCAGCACATCTATCAAAGAGAGAAAGAAGGAAGATCATACAACAGAGTGCTAGGTACTGCTGGATTGATGGCCATGTTTTCTACACAGGGCTTGATTTAGAAATCAAAAGATGTGTTAGAGAAGATGAAACCTTCAGAATTCTTAAAGCTTGCCATGATGAGCCCTGTGGGGGACATTTTGTTGACAAAAGGACAGGTCATAAAGTTTTGAGAATGGGCTATTTCTAGCCTACATTGTTCAGGGATGCGAAGAAGTATGTTCAGGCATGTGATAGCTGCCAAAGGATGGGCCGACCCAACATATTAGATGAGATGCCTTTACAGCCATAGCTTGTGGTTGAACCATTTGATAGGTGGGCTCTAGATTTTTTAGGGATTATCAACCCTCCCTCAAAGCAGAAAGTTCATATCTTGGTTTGCACGGACTACATGACTAAATGGGTAGAAGTTGTAGCTTTGGTCAAGGCCAATAATCAGGTTGTGATTGATTTCCTGTATGAAGAGATTTTTACTCAGCTTGGAGTGCCTAAGGAGATCATTACAGACGGTGGACCACAGTTTGTATCTCACAAGCTGGAAGCATTGTTGCAGAAATTTCATATTCAGCACAGAATAACCTCACCATATCATCCACAGGCCAATGGGCAGGTGGAGAGCACAAACAAGGTTATTGAGGCTATTTTGACAAAAACAGTGAAGAGCCATCGTAAAGATTGGGCTGAAAGACTTCCAGAGGCACTGTGGGCCTATCATACCACTTGGCGTAACACCACTGGTTTTTCCCCATATGAGCTAGTATATGGCAATAACGTTGTTTTCCCAGTTGAATTTGAAATCAGGACTTTAAAAACAGCTGTTGAAGCAAATCTTGATTTATCAGAGGCACAGAGGAATCAACTGAATCAGCTCAATGAATTGGATGAGAAGCGCACAGCTGCAGTACATCATATAGATTTAATCCAACAACAGCGCTCTAGATGGCATGACAGATTTATAAAGAAAAGAGTCTTCCAGGAAGGAGATTGGGCCCTGTTGTATGATTCACGATTTAGGAGGGACTTTAAAGGCAAATTGTGCACCCATTAGTTGGGACCTTATCAAATAGATCAGGTATTTGATAATGGAATAGTCCGGTTGATCACCATTGACGAGAACAAGGTACCATTATTTGCAAATGGTCATCGATTGCGACTGTATCACAGGTCGATCTCAAGGGAGGCTTTTATTTCACAAGTTGCAGCTGATCCAGAGTATCAGTTAACATCAGGACGGGGATTTTTAAACCCTGTGAATTCCTAAAAGTTGCAGTTTCCACACATATTTTTGTACATAAATAATCGATTTTTCTTTCATTCTGTATTTTATCTATTTTTAATTTTTCTTGCACTTGATCGGTTTGTTTGAAGAACTGTGTGCAGGAACTTATTGGAGGAGCAGCAGCCGTGACTGGGCTAGACGACTACAGACACTCCATATTTGTTCCTGATCTAATAAAGCTCTTTGAAAAAGGATGGATAATTCGTGGTCTTCCATAGATAGAATTTGCTTATACTACAGTCTGACGCAGCTGCGACTCCGCCACATTTGCCCATTCTGCCAAAATTCACCGCTACGACTCTGCCACTTCTCCTTTGCTTCACTTTTCCACAACTGAGACTCCGCCACTTTTTCTCATTCGGCCAATTTCCGCAGCTGCGACTCCGCTATTTTTGCTTATATTTCTAAATTGGCAGCTGCTACTCCACCATTTTCGCCTCATTTTTACTCCTTCCCAGCAGCTGAGACTCCGCTACCTTTGTCCATTCCACTAAAAATAGCATCTACGACTCCGCTATCCTTTTTTAATTCTGCTAAACTTAGCAACCGCTATTCCGCTCTTTCCACTTCATTCTCGCTCTTTCTGTACAGCTGCGACTCTGACATTTTCACTTATTTTGCTAAATTTCGTAGCTAATACTCCGCCAGTTTGCTTGCTCTCCGATTAATGATGCCAATAATGATGTGACTAGGCGTCAGTTTTGGTGCTCGCTCCATGAGGTCCAATTATGATCCACCACGAAGGAAATTTCGGATGCCTTGAGTAGCTGTCAGCCTGAGTGGCAGTGGTCATGTCACTTTGGCACATGTGCATTTATACCTGCAAGGACGACGGCCGACTGTAATGATTAATCCATGGCTCAAACTCATAAACGCAAGGTACGGATCCTATCTTTTACATGATTTGGCAGAAAATTAATACAGTAATAACGATTATGTCCTGTCACAACCATCGATTAATGAACCCATGCGAATTACACTTTAAGAATTATGTTAAGGTCATAATTGTAATTACTCTTCGTCACCTTACCCGATTTTGCAACTGTTACTCCTATCCGCCAACTTCATCGCTCCAATAGAACGTTCATACTGGAGCATACTAGCCTAAAACCCGATTTTTGAACCCCAACGACCCTTTGCATGTTCGTAAGCTGCAACTTCCCACTTCTAAACCGGAAATTGTTTAATTCTGAACCTTGAGGAGAGATTAAAATGGGAAACCCAGTTAGACATGAACCAGTAAATACAGACGCTGTACGTGCCAATGCATAGGTTCTTAATATTTTCATAGCAGCAGGTTGGATGGCATATTTTGAACGGTTGAATGGATTTCACACAGTAACCACATTGCAATTTGCCCTCAACCTGAATGATACTCACTCTGAGGTGAGAGGACTGCGCGTGGATGCTATAGAGGAAATCATAGCTGAAGTTACTGGTTTACCCATGGTTGGGAAGAGGCTATTTGGACGGAAGGTACATAATGCAAATGCGGTGAGGGAGTTTTTGTCAGTGGGAGAGCAGGTCATTCCAAAGCACCGTGGGATGGAACTGGCTTCCTTACCACCACCTTGGAATCAAGTAGCAATCTTTTTGAAAAGATATATTTCTTGTGGAGGTAGGTACCAAGTCGTTTCCTTTTCTGAACTTCCCTTACTGTCTCATTTACGTCATGGTCATTTAGTAAATATACCATTCTATCTGCTTAAAGCCTTACAAACCATGGCTGGATATGCAAGAACCGCCCAACACCCAGTTTCCTCCCTTACTAATCATGGTTTAATTAAATTACTGGTCCTAAGAGCCATTGCAATTCGTAATTTAACCTGGGAGCAATTTTTGGATGGAGATGCACCAATCATACAACCCGTATTAGAAGTGGGGGGTGCTGGTGAAGATAGTGAGGACCGGAGCTCCTCAAACCCAGTTGGGGGGGAGGCTGGAGCAATAGAAAACCAGGCCAATGATGAAGGGGAAGTAAATAAAGGAGAGGCATCAATAACAGGAAACCCTATAGTAGGGGAAATTGTGATGGAAACACTAGAACAGGAGGAAGAAAGAGTAGAATTTGTAACTGCAGAAGGAGATATTCAATTAAAAGAAGCTGAAACTGGAGCAGCTGTTGAAGCTGCGACAGTTGAAGTTGCAATTGCAGAAGCATAAATTCAAAGGGAAGGACATCAGAGAGTAGAAGGAGGGATTGTGGAAGTTGAATCCTCTTCATAAATAAGGGGTACTATTATTGAAGAAGAAAAGATTAAGGTAGGGACCCCTGTGTCAAAGAAATGAAGAGTAAGATCAGGAAATAGAAGCCAGACACCTACTGCAATAAAGAAAAGGAAAATCAGAACTGTTAAATCACCAATAGCAGTAGGCATGGAGGAACACACAGTGGGAATGGTGAGAAGAAGGACTCGATCAGCAGCAACAAAAGAAGCAACTGTGATAGCAAAAACAAAAGAGGAAGTGGAGACAATGGATGCAACTGGGGGTAATATTGAATCACCTCTAGCAGAGACAGCAGAGGTAGCAGAAGTAGCAGGGGCAGCGAGAGCAGTCAGAGAGAATAGGGAACCATCTTGGGTGGAGAAAATACCTGTGACAGGAATAGATTTAGAGATTCCCATTTTAAACCCTAAGTCATCTACTGTTATGCAGGAACCTCCCAGAGAAGAACCCCAAATTGAAAATCTCCTGCTTGAAAATGAACTATTAAAAGAAGAGGTGCAAATATTGCAAAATGAGCTAGAAAGATGGAAGGGAGTAGCTGGAAAACAAGCTGAGAAAAATTTGAACACTTTAGCAAATGCTGTAAATTTGTTGGAAAATCCATCTTTTGCATTTGAAAATGAGAAGTATGGGGAGACTGTTTGTCCATAGTGTGGAGATATATTTTCTGCAGCAGGACACAGAGTTGTTGTGTTGGGACTTTCATCACAAAATCATGTACAGATAGAGGAGGTGGAAGAAGGAATGCCAGGAATCGAATTGATAGGGGAAAATGAGCCAAGAATTGAGGAGATCCCTGATTTGAATTTAGGGGATGAAACAGTACAGTCCTAGCCATCAGGGGATACTAAGCTTCTTCAGGACTAGTCTCATCAGTCAGAAAAAATCTGATATAAACAAGAAACAATCTCAGCAGTTTAAAGAAGAACAGGGGACTATTACACAAGAACCAGTACCCTTGAAAATGTTTAGTGAAGCTGCAATTCAGACATCAACATTTGATATCAAGGATCAGGAGGAAAACACTGTTACATAAGAACCAGTGATTCCAAAATCATTTGCTACAATGGCAACACAAACTGAGTTGTCTGAGATTGAAATAGAGAACGAGGGTGTTGTCACACAAGAACCAGCAGCCCTAAGAATATTGACTAAGACTGTAACACAAACTGAGGAAACTGAGGTGGATATGGAAATAAAGAATGTTGTTACACAAGAACCAACATCTCTAAAACCCATGGCTGAGACTGCACTACATGCACAGACCACTGCAACCCCACTAGAGGATGAAACTATCATAGTGCCAAGGCAAGGTAAGGAAGTCATTTATCTGGATTTTGATGATGAGAAGCAGGTAGAAGACAGAAAGATTCAATGGCTGTAGAAGAAGGTTCTTTGGTTAAATCTCGAGTTGGATAAATGGCTCAAGTGGAGTGAACAGTTCAGAACAGGTATGATCTCTCTCTAGGAACATAGGAATGTCATTAAGGGATTGAGAGAAAAGTGGGCTGAGGAGTTATTCTTCTAGAAACTTCAGTGGGAGAAACTTCAAGAAAAATTGGAAGGATTGAAGAAACTTAAGTCCCTGCAACAAGAAAAAGATAAAATGTACACTCTCTCCATAGAATTATTGAGTTGCAGGGCTCCATCCCCCTCTTACCCTGTTTTTCTCCATGAGCAGACAACCTTATTCCAATTAAGAGCTCTCAAGGATGGGAGATCATTTGATTTGGCAACGGCCACTCAGTTTCTGGAGACTTTTCTGAAGAGTGACTTTGAGGACCAGCATTTGTTATGTGAATTGTATTTACATGTCAGGGCTTGCTACATCAACTTTCCATCTAATCCTTTGCCTATTCTAGGGGATATTCAGCTAAGGGCATTTGCCTCCTTTGTCATTAATCATGTAAGATAGCGAGATGCTTTCCAAACCATCCTTAGGAATGAGGAGAATTCTACTCTTTGGATTGGGGGGAACCTCAGAATCCATCAGCATTCATGGAAAATCATACTAAAACTCTTAGGGTTCCCTCAATTGCCCGATATTTCGAGAGACTGCGAGATAGACTCCTTACCACATGTGTCCCAATGATCCTCAATATGCAGCAGAGTGCCCTGGAAGGTAGTGAATACAAATGGCTGTACTCTTCCTCATCTCTTAAGGAAATGGATCCATATGGCTTTGAAAATTTTAGGCAAGCTTTGACAAGGATTCCTAGATATGTGCGATGCATGGAAAGGTGTGGGTATTGGTGGCTTGGTTTGAGATTCAAATTCCCTCTCATTTGGTTGCCTATAAGCAATTCCTACAGAACCAGCTATGCTCTAACATTAGAAGAAGAAGAGTTGTGGTGGGGGCACTGGGTATCCTGCTTTGGGTTTGTTCCTCGAGGGGAGGCACTAGAACTTGCTTACAATCTTACAAATCTCCACAGGTTCCACTCAGACTCAGATTCGGATTAAGGGAGGTTGTTGCATGAGGACATGCAATTGAATAGTTGGGGGGAGATGTTGGGTTCAGGAAATGCCCCTTTTTGGCCACCTTTATTACATCATTTTGCCCTGATTCCATCCTACTTTCATGAGCTATATCCATGTCTTTTCCAGATCAATCAATGATATTGACAGGTATAATTTGTTATTGCCTTATTTATTTTTATGCCTAATATTGTTAAAGATTATGGATTTTAGCCCTTGGTTTATACTGATCTGTGTGATTTCATTTAGCCAAAATCTAAAGCACAGGTGTATCAGCTTAGTAGAGCTAGCTGTGACTCTTCAAGGAACCAGCTCGTCATAACTCCAAGGGACAGTGCATCCTCCACGCAAGCTGTATCAGATCCCCACTGTAACAGATTCCACTGAAGTAGGGCTAGCTGCGACAGACATGTGGCATTCCAGCTGTTGAGTCTGTTGACTCATTAATGATCAAAGCAACAGCCTCCTTCACAATTAATGGCCCCGTTTAATATGCTGTATCAGTTAGCTGTAACTCCGCAGCATGAAGATCATAGATCTTCATTGCTGTGCGATTTTAGTGGATCTGAATTTGTATTTCCTTTGTATAAATTCCAGAAGACTCTCATAGCCTGGGGTTGGACAATCATTACTTGTGTAAGCTGTAACAGAGCACCGAGACTCACGATCTTCCATCAATAATATGAGAGCAGAGTTCTTCATTTTTGTGTCTTAATTTGCTGTGACTCTCGGCGTCTTTGTTAGAAGGCCAGGGCCTGCCTTCTCACATAGATAGTCGGTTTAAGTAGGTAGAGTAGTTTAGTTTTACTTCTGTTGTGTGGTGTGGAATGACTGCAGACATTATTGGTAGCTGTAACAGAGTTTAGCTTTCCTTTCTGGTAGTTGTAATTGCATCTTGAATAGCTGTAACAGAGTGGTGTGACAGTCGACTGTGTAGGATAATTTACTTATTTTGCATGTGTGTTTTAATCAGCGGTGACAGCCAAGCTCAATTCCAATTATCTTCTAGTTGTTTATGCTTTCTAGGATTTCCATTAATTATCAATTAGAGTTCAAGCTGGTGTTTTAATTCTGGTTGCTGTTGTATCTTTAATTACATTCATAGATTAGACAGATAATGGTAGAGTTACAGTAGCTACTGGATAGATCATTTTGGTAAAGATTGAATGCTGTAGTTTGATAATTATAGGATTTAACTTCTTGCAAAAGTAATTTAGTTTCATTTCATCATTAGATCATTAACTTGCTGGGTTGATTTCTATAGGGAAGTTGCTTTCTTTTGGATTCTTAGATGTATGAATTAGATTAGTGTTCTTAGGGAATGAGTTGGTTGGACACATAGGTAGGATCATTATTTACATTCAGCAAATCAACTGCTTAATCTGTTTATGCATAGACTGTGCTTATTGCCTTTGAAATAAAAGACCTTCTTGGGTTTGACAATTTATATTGACCATTCTGTATGTTAGCTGTAATTAATTGACATATAGGGTGACCAACACTGAGATGTTCTCTTTTAGACATGAAAATAACTCCTAGGTTAATGTCATATTCCTATATGCTCCATTCTCCATATACCAAGTGTTTCTCATAATTGTGTTGGTAGAAAGGCAAGTTACCATTGAAAAATCCTTCTCAAATTTGGAGGCAAACTTGATCACCTGAGTTTCGATAAAGGTTGCTACCTGATTTTGCTGCTACATCCTTTTATCCTTCTTCTTATTTATACAATTGTGATGCCTAATGTCCATGCTTATGACAGATGAAGCACTTGATTTTACTCAATCCTTTCTTCCCTGGCTATGAGGTTGACTCCTGCCTCTTTACGTTACCCTTGTTGGGTCATTTACCTCTACCTTTTGTTTGTTTGACAAAGTAGGGTATGGTCACTATCACCTCCTTACTTGCTAGCCTTTTACTCCATCCGAGTCTCCTCTTGGATACAATCATCCCACAGTATTTCAAATGAGGGAAGATTCTCCTAAGCACAAACACCTTGGACAAATGTTTCCCATTAAGATGAGAACCCATTTAGTGCTTGATTCACTAGCTTTTTGTCTTAATCTTCTCCCCAACTACTGCATGAACTGTTGATCACAAATATACAGAACCTTCATTAAGTAACTGGTAACTGCATAAGATATGGTCATCTCTATTAATTTGAGTGTTGAAATTTGTAATGAGAAAGGTCATTTTCCATGTTTTTGTGTTTACCATGGTGGGGACATAAGTTGTCTTCCCTAGGAAATGTACTTTTGAAATATAAAAAAAAGGTGACTTTATGTTTTAAAAGTGAGATGACTTTATTAAATGTATTTTGTGCATTAAATGATTAAAAATGACATTTAATGTGCATTAAATGTAAACCCTTAGATCAAAAGTGATCTTAGCCATTCAAAAGTTAGTTTGAGTTAGCTAGGGTTTCAAGGAGGATAAAGACATCTATATAATGCACCATGGGAAGAGAGCCAAAAAACACAGTAAGAGATTTAGAGAGAAGTAAGAGTGAGAGAAAGAAGTCATTTCAAATTTATGAGAGCACAGTTCCCAAGAAAAACATTTGCACAGTTTCAAAGATAGATTCTGAACAGTCCGTACAGACCATTGCTGGCACAGAAATTGAGGCACTGTAATTGTACAGTCCGTACAGACCTTTGCTAGCACACTTTTCGAGGCAGTCTGTACTGTTTCTGTTTGCACAGATTTCGAGGCAGCTTGACATAGTTTTCGAGGCAGTCCGTACCCGTCCATACAACAGTCAGAAGGTCATACAATCAACCATTGGCACATATATCGAGGCAGTCTGTACCTGTCCGTACAACAGTATGAAATTTTGTTGAGATAAGTTTGGTTTAATTGCATTTATAATTTTTCTTGCTGAAGGAAGATGAATTTCTGAGTTGTGATGAATTCTAGTTTTTGCTCTCATTAATAAAAGACATTTCTTTGGGTTTTCCTCTTGTGAGGTTTTGCCTTGGGCTTGGCCCTAAATTTATGTGTTCACGATCTACAGTTTTTATGAGTTTGTTTCATTGAAGAATTTCTTGTTCAAGTTATTTATGATCCTAAATAACTTAGATTAGCATTAAATAATTTATGGAACAAAGTGTTTGAAGAAATGTCTGAATGAGGGTTTAGCACATTCCTTTAATTTTTTACATTGAGTTTGTTATGCACTGTCATCTTTCTGTTGATGTTCTTGCTTTAGTAAAGGCTAATGAGAGCATTGCACATCTCCTTCACCATCTTCTTCTTAGATATATGAGGAATCAAATGATCCTTTATAGCATCCATGATCATCTACTTGGATTTCACTTCTTTATTCATGTAAATTGCCAAATCCTACAAATCTGTCAACGGAGTGACTGCATCCTTGGCGATATCCCAGAGTCAGTCCCTTCTAATAGAATACTAACCATGTCTTTTTATGATAGGAAATTTGAGGCACTTTCTATTTTGTACTCAAACCTGAGGCTAGTTGATGCCATCTATGAGCTCTTACATAGAAAACTCCCAATTTAGATAAGCACCACCTTTGAAACCCTCTAACTATTGGTCCTAGTTCTAGACAATTGATTTATCATCGTAAAGTGTTTAGAGCTTCTTTGATACCATGTGAAAATTCAAAACCCTAGGTGATTGTTGTCCTTATGTTCTCAACTAAACAAGACTATTATTTAATTGCAAAAATATAACTATTTCACATAGCGATAATCATGTAAATAGTTGGAAAGTAAGTAGTGGAAGCGTAAAACCATTACACAAATAAATAAGAATTTTTCTTCAAATCAACAAATCATTAATTTAATCAAAGCTTACAAGGAAACCTCTACAACTACTAAAAAACAACCGCTGCATGGTAAACAAAGACACTCCAAACTTGAGGTTTACATCTTGTTGAAAAGAAACTAAACCTGCATAGAAATCAAGGAACTACTGTATGCCTACGATTCTATCCATGTGAGTGTGTGTATTATATTGCAGGGATCTGTACATAAATGTATGCACATGTCCATACAAATGTACTAACTACTAATATATGTGTAGTCTTCAACTTGCAAATCTGTTGGTCGATCATCTTCTCACATATATGCTTTCTTTCTTTCAATTGCTATCCCTGTCCAAAAAAATTGTGTCTAAACTCTCTATCTTGACCTAGCTTTATACTCGAGCTAAAACCCTGATTTACCAAATCCCTAATCCCTTAGTGAGATCTATGATTGAGATTAGTCTAAATCACTAATGTATAAAAATACACTTTAGGAGACTCAACAACCAAATATAAGACTTTCACTTTATTCATAAAGTTAATTATAAAATAGAATTAGCTCAAACTACTTCCAACACATTCATTATGAACTTGTGTGGAAGTTCCTATCCAAGCTACATTCTTCAATAGTCTCTTCCCATTTAGACTTGCCAACAATGTTATAAAATACTCCATTCCAAACTACCCTCGAAAAACGATAAGTTACAAACAAGTGATCTAGTGATTCCTCACAAGTTTTGTAGAGAATCAAATTCCTCCTTTGACCATTATCCTAGTTTAAAATTTTATTTGTTCTAGCCAACCATAAAATAATATTTGTTTTAAAGATAAAGATAACTTCTATACCGATCTCCACCACCAAACTCTATCATCACTATATTCCTCTTCAATTCTTATAGTATAACATAGCTTGACTATGTATTCTCCTTAGACTCTTGTTTTTAGATAATTTAAGTTGATCCTCTTCATCATTTAATCTGATAGTATTATACTTATAATTTGGCATATAACTCATATTCCATTGCTAGATCCCCTTGCAAATTTAGACTGCCCATAGTCTTCCATCCTTGTGCCTATATATTTTACTCAAGAAATAAAATGCACCTATTAAGTAATAAGTGATTTGTCCATTGGATGTAGCTTGGGTGGTTGGAGGAATGATTATTACCCTCCCCACCTAGGTTCTATTCTTGTAAGTGACATGATACTCTTATTGAGTCCCTATGATGTTGACATCTATTTCTCGAAATCAACCACCCTTGAAAATAAAAACAAATTATATATATATATATATATTTTTAAAAAACAATCAAAACACTCAAAAAAATACAGAAAGTTATAACACACATTTATTAACTTCAAAAACTATTTAATATAACTTTAATAAAAAATTAATGATAAATTTAATAATAATAATAATTATTAATTATTAATTAAAACCTAAACCATTTAGATCACCACTTAATCCCCACCACCATATCATAGTCAACATAATTTTTTAAAAACTTATACATACACATTTTCACCCCATACAACAAATCTCGTGCCACACCTTATTGTCTTCATAGTATAACTCTAATCCACAAATCACAACGTTATTGTCCTCTCTTTAAATTAAATTTAAGTGCAATCCTGCTTGCATTATTCTAACCTAGATTTCCTCATTGCATAGTCTTGTAAGTTGTACCCAAGGTTTGATATCTATCCCATATATTCTTTGAGAGTTGGACAAAAGCCTTTTTTATACAAATTGCATACTATTAAGAATATGGTGAGGTTTATTAGCCACACCGTATGGGTTCGCTTCTAATAAATTTAGAACCTCTTTTACGTTTTCCGAAAAATAGGAGTCATGGAGAGCGCTTTGTTAGCTCATAGCAGGCTTCCTTCTCACGTAGGTTCATCACACTCCCTTTTCCCTTCGAGTCCTCCCCGGCAAAAACCAACCATTCCTGTAACCAGCTCTCTGGATTCTCATCTGGTCGGCTCTATTTCGATCCGGAGTCAATTGATTCATCACTCGGGCTCCTCTAATTCAGTGATTAATAACTTCCCAAATAATTGTTCCAATACTGTGGAAGTGGGTTTAGCAGAGCTTCAGCTCCAGTGGAAGCAGGAAAACTCTAGATGCCACTGCAAACCAAGGTTGGTTTGCCTGTTTGGCAGTAAAGGAGGAGCAGCAGATAAGGTATGGTCACGTTCTTTTTTCGAATTTATTGTTTTTCTTAGTTCTGTTTTCTTAGTCTGTGCATATATAAGCTTAGAATAATCCCCAATGCAGGCAAGGAAATTGATGGACTCTTATACCCCGTTACACGTTTACTGCATACCTAAAATTTATTTTTGGCCTTCTCATTTCAACAATTGATTGACAAAACAAGACCACGTGACTCCAGTTCTGGACTAATCCTTGTGCATTTGAATCCTATACCGAAAACTGCCATCGGCACAGGTAGGAGTTGAAGAGTGACTTCACACTTGATGAAAATTTAGTTTTCTCGCTGTGTAATGTGTCTTTACATTGATAACTTCCTTTGATCATCAGTTTACCAATCAAATTCCAACCTGTTCAGAGTACAGTGGACCTCTTGGGCTTGGGGTTAATGCTAGAGTGGTGCTAACTGCTATTTCAACTTGTGGCATCTGCCCTGGGGCAAATTCCTCGTTCCAGGTAAATAGTGTTGTAGCTTAAATGGATGACTATTTGAGCCAGCCCATAGGAACATGATAGCAAGTAGCTTCTGTTGCCTTGAGTAACTCATCCTTTTGTTAGAACTTTGAAAGTGATTCAAGAAACATACCCTGAGAGGCTGCACTGTAAAGAGTGGACTTCATTTGGTTAAAGCACTTGGCCTGAGGGGTACCTATTCCATCAAAATTGGCTAGGACTGCACTAGACCTTATCCCTTTATAACTGATGCCATACAGTTGCTGCAGCCCACGGTGAGAATCAAACCCTGGTGGGTGGCTTAACACTCCTTTGGCATAAGCATCCCAGCCTTTGGATTGGGGTCTTGTTGGAATTAAGGGTGTAATCTTCACTTTTGGCCACAGCTGACGTTATTTGTAATGTTATATTATATTTCTAAGTTTGGTTAAGTCAACTCAATGTACACTCAATAACCATCGCAAAGAAAGCAACCTATCTTCTAAGTATTTTCACAACTCTGATTTGTATTTTCACACATTGTGATAATTTATTCATTCTTATACAAGAAGGGCACCATAAAGCTTTGCACTCCCTTGTTCTTGGTTTGATCTATCTTGTGCTTGAGTTATTTCTTTCTCTAATGCCCTTGTGCTAGGGTTTATTTCTCTCTCTAGGGCTGCACCTCTCTTGGCTGCCTAGTGCTGGCTATCCCTTTCTTCATTGCCAAATTTGGGGTGGTTTTGGTTCCATTTGATTCTTTTGCTAACACTTGTGAAAATCTCTACATGGTCTTCGAGCAGGGGTGAGCCTCCCTCACTCAATTCAGCAGTTGGTTTAAGGTCAATGCCTCTTTCTAGGTTTCCTAGGGTTTAAAAACCCTCTTCTACAACCAGCGCACTCTCATCTTTTTCCATAGATTTTCTTTTGGAAGTTGCTGGTACCTCTCCTTTTTTTTTCGGTCTATTAAGGAAATTTTTCGAAGACTTTATAAGGGTTTCTTCTTTTAATGTTTTTTTAAAAAAACCCGATGGACTGAAAATGGCTTATTGCTTGTTTGAATGGAGCTAATTATCATGTTTGGGAAAACCAAATGACTTCCCTTCTGCAAAGTAAGGGTTTATGGGTGTATTTGGTAAAAATGCTTCCTCCAGCTGACAATGACAGCCATGACCTCATTTGTTTGAAAAAGGATGAAGCCCATGGGATAATCAACTTAAATATTGAGGCAGATCTGATTCATCATACCAAGAACATTAATAGTGGGCAGGAAATCTGGGATACCTTCATGAAACTCTTTAGAAGTGTGAACACTACATAGTTCAATAGACTAAAAATTGAGCTTTCCAACTTCGAGATGGGTGACTTTGAAAGGGCTGAGGAGTATATTAGGAGGTTTTAGGCCTAAAGGCTGACATCATTACATCAAGAGGAAAGGAGAAAAAATATTCACAATATGTAACTATTGTTATCGATAATCTCTCTTTAGCAATCAAATCCTTTGCTATCATATTCTATAGTATCCACTATTTGTGAAAGGATACACAACTCCTTTTCTTGAAGAGGTCTATGCGAATCTTATCTAGCATCAAGTCACATTGAGGAATATGGGAGAATTACCCTCTTGAGATCAAGCCCGTCTAAAGGCTACTTCGGCCTTTTCTATGCATGAGCACATGTAGGTTAAGCCTTTAAGGGGGAAACTCAAAATCCTCCAATAAGAAAAAACTCATATGCAACTACTGCCATAATGAGGAACATACCTTCTTGCATCATTTATCTTCAAAATATTGAAGAACTTGTAAGACCTTTAGCTAGCAGTGAGGATCTTTTTGAGGATATTGTTGGATCTTCTTACAATGCACATTTGGTTGTGCATTTTGCATGTTGGTCCTCCTCTTCTTGCAAGAATGGATTGTTGATTCTAGAGCTACTAGGCATCATACCTAACACCAACATATTCTCTCTGATTATCCACCGCAACATAGTGGAGAGAAAGTAGTTATTAGTGATAACTCAACCTTACCAGTTTCAGGTTGTGGTGATGTCATTGTAAGGCCCTAAATTCACAATAAGGTGTATATTTTCAAAATAAGAGCAATATACATTTTCTTTAATTTAAATTCATAGTAATAGTAATTTGCAACAATAACAATAAATTTAAGCAAAATAGGGAAATAATCACAATGGAATTAATTTTTCATAATTAGAGTAATAACCAAACAATTATTAACCATAGGACAAAGAGGAAGACGTACCTAAACCCACGAGTTTAGACTTACAGTTGTACTGTAGAAGCAAGCAGGTTGCCCAACACCAATAGCAATTCAGTTAACCACATGTGGGGGACCACTCTTTTCCCAACCAATCTCTTAGTCATAGACTGAGAGCCCTCGATCCCTCACTCAACAATACCAAGCCAACCAAGACCATCATCCTCAGAATCCTACCCTCATTCTCCAAACCTCCATCACCCTCCATCCCCCTCCATCCCCTCCAAGAGCCTAGAACCCATGAGGAGGAGGAACCAGGAAAGAAGCTCCCTTCCCTTCCTCATTTCCCTCCTTTTAAGCTTTTCCAAGTTCTCCTCAATTGGACACATGTCCACATGCAAAAATTCCCATGTAAAACTTCACTAATTAGATAAATAACTCATAATTTACTTATTTATTATTTTTCCTTAATAACCCCCTCTTTAATCTAATTATTGGTTCAATTATTTTAATATGTTAAGTTATATACTTATTAGTGTTTTAAAAACCGCCCAAACCGAAACCGGAACTAGTCATTGTTCAAACTCAACCTGGCACAAAACTCGGCCTGGGCACTGGTTCAATAACGAATTGATCGAACCAAAGGTTGAAATGGTCGGTTCGTTACCGAACCAGTCCAAATCGACCGAGTCCATTTAAAACCGACCGGGTCGACCTCCAGTTTGCCTCCGTGGCCCCGCACAGGTGTATTGAATTGTTTTTTTTTAATTAAAAAACCTAAAACTAAACCCTAAGTTGTTGCTACAACCCTACAAATACACCTTCCCTCATACCATTTTCCTCACACATCCTCTCATCTATTCGTGATTCCATTGGAACTTGGAGGCTTGCTGCTTGAAGAGTTGAGACTTGGAGTTGGAGGCTGGAGCGTTTGTGCCACTGCCAGTTGTGCCTCAGCCTAACAACCTGTAGCTGTTAGCAATTGCCAATAACATTTGTGAGTGTGCACTGTGGCTATAAGCCTGTAGCCTATTGGGATGTGAGATGTGAGTGTGGCTTGTGAGTTTGTGACTCAGTTCAAGTTGTGAGTGTGGCTGTATCCTCAAGCATGTAGTTGTGCTTGTGCAATCACCAGTGTGCTTGGAATGCTAAATATATGTTTCTTCATTAAAATTGTGATTTTTTTGTATTTTTGAATAGTCGGTTCATTGAAATCAAATTGCTTCGGTTCATTGCCGGTTTCGGTTCCGGTCCGACTTGACCCTCGACCTATTCGACTCCCAGTTCCATGTTTTAAAACATTGATACTTATGTTCTCATGAATCCCTGCGTCCTTAGTAGTATTTTTAATATAGGCATATGAAACTACATAATCTAATACTATTGTGCAGGAATAGGACCCACTCGTGTGGTCATCATGAGTGCGTCCCATGCCTACACTATAACCTAGGTATGCCTCCCTAGCACTAATGCAATATGTGACGGAGGGGTGTTACAATCATCATTGACACTACCAAATTTGGAGATGTTCTCCATGTTCTAGGAGTTGGATGAAATCTTCTTTATGTCTACTGCATCACACACTAATAAAAATATGTAATTTTGGCTGGATCGATGTATCGTAAAGGATATGAATGATGGTTTTAGAGTGGTTTCCATAGGATATTGCAATGAATTCAATCATATGTATAAACTAGGGAAGACTCCTTACTCCCCAAAATTGAAAGGGTTTACTGCTATCGTAGCCAATGCCAATCACATTAGCATGCTATGGCATCAACATTCAGGTCACACAACCTGTTACCACTTAAACTAGCATCCCTTTGCAAATCAAGCAACGTATACTTAGTGTTAATGAAGGTAAGCTCGAGAGAGAAATTTAAACCCAATGTCACCACAGTTTAAACTCTCAACACTTTAGGTAACTCCAAAACCCGGGGGGAGACCCCAATCAATGAAAGATATTTGCAACCACCAACAAGACACAAATACCTTCCACGAAACCTTTATAGCTATGACCAGTTCCTTATTGGAGTCAAACAATATCAAATCTAGACACTAGAATCATATATAAATGGAGTTATTCACTGTCGGATTTTGTACAACTTCGGAAGATATTATTCATTATATTTTATTGTACTTGTTTATACCTCCTAAGGGAGAAGAATCTTATGTAATCAATTATGTAAACACATGAAAGAATCAAAGTAAGTCTTGGGGTGCAAAAGTAATTAATAAAATATTAAAAATAAAATATTTATTGCCCCCAAAGACAAGTCGGCCCCATAAGGGAATTTTCCAGTTTTGCACATGTATAAATATGAGGTTTGTGCACCTCATTATCTCATTCTCACACTTGTGAAGTGCGCATCACTTGGAGGAGCAGATTTTCGCATCACCTGAAGAAGGAGGTTTATTTGGGTTGTTTACTTGTGGAAGATACTTTCATCTTCTCTCTCTTTCTTCATTTGTACTCTGATCTCAGAATTATCATCTCTCTACGAAGGTTGCTGGGTTTTCTCCCTATTGGGTTTCCTAGGGTAAACTCTGTGTTGTTGTTTTGTGCTTTGTCTTACTTCTAGTGATCTTGGTAATGCATTTATGTTTTATGCTATGAATGTATGAAATTTAACATGGTATCAGAGCAGTTCTAGAAGAAGCCATTGCCGAAGCATTGTCGGAACCCTATCGGAATTAGGGTTTCATCTTGTGAAGTCTCCAACCATCATTTTGGAGAAAGGAAGCTATAGGAATTTCGTTTTTGTCAAGACGCATCTATTGGTGAAGACGGAATTCAATTCCGAGAATTTTCAATTTTTGACCTAACTCTGTGGCTGCAGCAGAATTAGGGTTTAAGTTTTAACTCATTTCTCTCCACAGATTTGGACCAGCCCACCCTCTAATAAACTCTCCTTGGCAAGGAGAATTTATCTGTGGGTTCAATTTTTCAAATTATTAACTTTCATTTTTGACCTAGCTCCTGCTAGGGTTTTTGAACTAGATCTACAATCAAGATGATTGGGATGAAAGTTGAAGATCGTTTGGAAGGAGCCTCCAACTTTATCTCCTTGAAGTCCAGGGTTCTTCTACTCCTAGAAGAAAATGATCTCTTGCTATATGTATATGAGAAGGTCCCTGAATCAGAAGCCGAAGAGGATAAATCTTGATGGAGGAAGAATGATGCTAAAGCAAGAAGGATTCTTGTGGATTTCGTGAGAGATCATTTGGTTCCTCAGATCTCAGGAAAGAAGAATGCTAGGAAAATGTTCAAGACCATTATGAAGTTGTTTGAACACACCAGCCTAAATGTATCCATGACTTTGAGAAACCAACTCTCAAATATGAAGATAGCAAAGTCGGAATCCATTGCCTCATACTTTATGAGGATCGCAAAACTCAGAGACAAGCTGAGCACTAGTGGAGATCCTATTGGCGATAAGGAGCTTGTCCTCCACACTTTAAATGGTCTTCCACCATCATGGGAGTCCTTCATCCAAAGCATAAGTGGTAGATCCAAACTACCAAAGTTTGACAAGCTTTGGGCAGATTGCTCTCAGGAGGAGACCAGGATTGCAGCACGTCAAAGACTCCATGGCCCTGACACTCAACCTGAGGAGAACCAAGCTTTTGTTTCTCATGCCACGGAGGGTAAGGGAAAAGGTAGGAAGTTCCATAAACACAAGCACCAAGATAGGAGACCAAGTCCTCGCCTAGATCAAAAGGAGAAGAAGGACATATCTCAAGTTCAATGCTATAGGTGCAGAAAATATGGACACTACACAAATAGCCGTCGAAGTTCAAGTAAAAGGAAGCATGAAGCCTCAATTGCTGATGTAGAAGAGGATCATCATCGCAAGAAGCAAAGGGATGATGATTGTTCGGAGTTCCTCTTCTAGAAGATCCAGAATGCAAGAACATAAATCTCTTATGGTTCCCACAAGAAGGCAGTGGGGGCCCACACACCAAAACAATAAGAGATAAGTATTTTGTTTTCTTGCTTACGTAGATCTGTTTTTTGTCTTAAATGCTTTTTATATGCAGATCTAATGTATTGAGCAATTGATATAGTTTACATTGTTATATTATGCATATGAGCTACACAACACTCATGAAGCTAGTCTAGATGATATCTCCTTTCCGCATACTGAGGGTAGTGCACACTCTTGATGGCATGTTCTAGTGGAGATAGCAGACATCTAGATAGTTCCCAGATATGTTTGGTAGACATACTCATGATTGTTGTGATAAAGTATTAGCTAAGATGCCTGTGTAAACTATTTGTTTTCTCATTTGATTATAAAATGTCACTGATCATCTGTTGGGATTTGACTTGCAGGGAAAAGACCATGTGATTTGGCCTACAAACCTGTTCCGATGGACATATGAATCTTGTTGATGTTCAGCAAGAAGCTTCCTAGAATATGACCCTCAGCCTAGAAGGATGACATCGGAGGAAGCTTTCACAGAAGTGAAACCAGAAGTAAGCCACCTTCAGATATTTGGCTGTCCAGTCTTTATACATGTGCCTAAGTTGGAACCTTCAGGCAAGAAGGGAACTTTTGTGGGATACAGGGAGTCTTCAAAGACTTACAGAATCTACATCCTAGGGTCCAGACAGATTGAAGTCAGTAGGGATGTGACCTTTGAAGAAGAATTAGCTGTCAGGAAATGTAGAGGATCAGACATGGAGATCGATGATGAAATGATAGAACTAAAGGAGATGAGATCATCTCCCCCTCTAGTTCAAGAGGGAGTTAGCAGAAAAGGATGAACCTATCGATTCCATTGATCCAGTTGATATCCCCATAAATGTTGCAGTAGGTCGGAAAAGACCTAGATGGGCACAACAGACTTAGCATGGAGTATATGGGAAATACAAGGCCAGATTTGTTGCCGGGAGATTCTCTCAGAAAGAGGGAGTTGATTATGATGATACATTTGCTCCTATGGCTCGAGATACTTCCATCAGATCGATCTTTGCTATTGCTTCAGCTATGAGATGGAAGGTGCATCAGAATGATGCAGACCCAAACCTCTGCTTCAAGGTTGCAGATGATGAGCCACTGATTTTGATATTGTATGTTGATGTCCTGTTTCTCACAGGAAATGAGAAACTCATTGTATGGTGTAAGAAGAATCTCGTCTCTGAGTTTGAATAAAGAATCTTGGATTGATGTACTACTTCCCGAGACTAGAAGTATGACAGAGGTAGAAGTATGACAGAGGCAGAAAGAGATTTTCCTAGGACAAGGAAAATACACCATCGATATATTGAAGAGATTCAGAATGTTGGACTGCAAGTCCATGGCTACTCCGATGGATGCGAATTGGAAGAAGTTGAGAGATTCTACTTCAGATTCTGATTTGTTTGATCCCACTATTTATCGCCAATTGATTGGGTCATTGATGTATCTGACCAACAGCAGACCAGATATATGTTTTGCTGTGAATGCCCCCAGTCAGTTCATGTTCGAACCAAGGCAGATTCACTGAATTGCTGCAAAACATGTGCTCAGATACTTACGTGGCACTATGGGATATAGTTTGAAATATGCTTCAGATAGTGACCTGAGATTACAGGGGTTTACGAACTCAGATTGGGCCGGATGTGTTGCAGATCGGAAGAGTACTTTCAGATGTTGCTTCAGTTTGGGTTCTGCGGTTATTTCTTGGTACATCAGGAAACAAAACTTGGTAGCACTCAGTACTGCAGAGGCCGAGTACATGGCTGCTAGCACAGCAGCTAGAGAAGCAGTTTTGCTTCGTAAACTCTTGGCAGGATTGTTTGGCCAGATTCCAGAGTCGACCGTGATTCATTGTGATAACCAGAGTTGTGTGAGGATGTCAGTGAATCCTGTATTTCACGACAGGTCGAAGCATATCGAGATTCGATATCACTTCATTCATGATATGGTGCAAAACGGTACGGTCGAATTACAGTACGTGCCGACAGACGACCAGACTGTAGATGTTCTCACCAAGGCTCTTCCCAGGATGAAGTTCGAATACTTTCGCGGAAGACGTGGAGTCGAAGAGAACATATCCCTCCTTGAGAGGGAAATATGACATTGAGATGCTTGCCCTGCTTTGCCCTGGTGCCTTCTGCAGTCCAGTTACTCAACCAGATATGGGAGAAATCTCATAGGCAGATGAGTAGGACAGTCAGTAGTTGGTCCGGCTCACCCAGGTACCTTCTGCAGTTTAGTTACTCAGTCAGATATGGGAGAAATCTCATAGGCAGATGAGTAGGACAGTCAGTAGTTGGTCGGGTTCACACTGGTGCCTCTGCAGTACGGTTACTCAACTAGATATGGGAGAAATCCCATAGGCAGATGAGTAGGACAGTCAGCAGTTGGCCGTGTGGTTGCACAGGTGCCTCTATAGTCCAGATACTCAGCCATATATGGGAGAAATCCCATAGGCAGAAGAGTAGGACAGTCAATAGATGGCCGTGCCCTTTTGCTCATCTGAGATCTCAGCCAGGTATGGGACCACCCCATTGGCAGATGAGACAGACAGGTATCAAATTGTATAGCAGAGATGGCACAGCTGATTATCTCAGATGTCCAGGATTGAGTGATTCTCCTGGATCCAGGATCGAGTGATTCTCCTGGACTCACCGAAAGACTGGTGAGGATGTCACAGATATTCAGGATTGAGAGATTCTCCTGAAATCCAGGATTGAGTGATTCTCCTGGACTCACCGAAGGACTAGTGAAGATGATACACTTAGACTGTGTGGACAACCTTTAGTATGCATAGAGATGATGGAGACAGAGTAGAGTACAAGATGAAACCCAGATGATTGTGATTCTGATGAAGACCAAAGAATACCTTCCTCGTTGAGAGGGAGTGTTGGATTTTGTACAACTTCGGAAGATATTATTCATTATATTTTGTTGTACTTTCATTGTACTTGTTTATACCTCCTAAGGGAGAAGAATCTTATGTAATCAATTATGTAAACACATGAAAGAATCAATGTAAGTCTTGGGGTGCAAAAGTAATTAATAAAATATTTATTGCCCCCAAAGACAAGTCGGCCCCATAAGGGAATTTTCCAGTTTCGCACATGTATAAATATGAGGCTTGTGCACCTCATCATCTCATTCTCACACTTGTGAAGTGCGCATCACTTGGAGGAGCAGATTTTCGCATCACTTGAAGAAGGAGGTTTATTTGGATTGTTTACTTGTGGAAGATACTTTCATCTTCTCTCTCTTTCTTCATTTGTACTCTGATATTAGAATTATCATCTCTCTGCGAAGGTTGCTGGGTTTTCTCCCTATTGGGTTTCCCAGGGTAAACTCTGTGTTGTTGTTTTGTGCTTTGTCTTACTTCTAGTGATCTTGGTAATGCATTTATGTTTTATGCTATGAATGTATGAAATTTAACATTCACTTTATCAAATAAAATCATGCCTTTTGAGGTAATCTCATGTTTCCCAAGGCAATGTCACACTTCCCAAGGCAGGCACTCTTAAAAGTGTGCCCCCAGGGGAAAGAGGACAATTGGGCTAGGGCAAACTTGGAGGATCAACAAGAAATACCAAACACCCTCCGATTCTCAAATTACGAGGGCTTCATGGATCCCATTGCATTTCCTCAAATGAGGATGCCCTCTAGGGTTTGTGGCTAAAACCTTAGGGAGAATTTTTAGGGTGGACTTGAAAATCAAATTCACGGCTACTTTTTGGATTTTTGAATTTATTTAGATTTTTAGGGCATTTTCCAATGTAAAAATATTTCTATGCATAAAATAAAATAAAAGACATAAAATTTGATAAAAAGAGGATAGTTGAATGATAAGGTATTAGATTCTTGTCTCCAACCCTAGTGCTCTGAGAGATCGAGGCTAACATCCGTCCTCTTAAATGGCTTCCAATACTTGCAACTAAGGCAAAGCTAGCAACCATCTAGGGTTAGGTAGCAAAACCCTAATTAGGTAAAATAGAGAATTACAAGGCCCAATAAAACCATAGAGAGCTCCTTGATAGGAAGGTCTCCTCAAGCAAGTATACAAAATGCTAGTAAATTTCCCTACCTTAGTCCAAAGCACTTCAAGAATGACGTTAAACTAGGGTTAGGAGATAAACTTACCAACATTAATCAAGGAATGAGCAAGGAGATGCACCTTAGGTCACCCTTGAGCACGAGTTATCATAACTATTCTTAGCATCCACTTAGCATGTGACTATCAAACCCTAGAAATTCTTCCATTCACCATTCATGCAAGAGAAAAGGACATCCCAAGAGAAGTGTGCCTAGCTTCAAATGCTCTCATAAACCAAGAGAAAGATAAAATATTTCATAATTTGAACCCTTGTCCATGATTTACAAATGAGGTGAGAATGTCTTATTTATATGAGACAACCCTTGTTGCCGCCGGATTACACACCGTCTTTGTCGCAGCATAAATCTATGCTGCCGCTCGGTGTGCCCTTGGTGGCAAGTCTCAAGTCAAGTATGTCACTTGGTTCTTGACTCCTCCGTTTAGGCAAAATTCCCAACGAAAGTCAAGGGGGGTAGTCCCTATGGAAAGTTACTAAGGTTGTTAGGGTCTTCCAATTAAGTGATGGGTTGTTTATTAATGTTTTTGGGAGTTTTTGATTAAAGGTTCAAGATGTAATTGCAACAATAGTTAAGAAAGCTTTCACCAACATAAGTTCAGATAAATCACTGTAAATTATAAAGATGCACAAATACTTGATATTGATAAAAAGCAAATGAATAGTGCAAGGACCAGTGCCTTATGGAGTCAAACACAGTGTGAAAATTGTAATGCTGGAAAAGTAAATGTTGTGCCGTTGTATCTTGGTTGATTTTAAATTATTAAAATGAATCTTTATTAGGGGAAAGAAGGGAAACTCTCGATATACCTGTTATCACATATATAGTAGTCGGGCTACCATACATTATTTTTCAGATTCCAGTACTCTATTCAGCTAGTTCCCTTGCTTTGAGATGCTGAGATGAGCATCTATTATGGATCACTATCAGATTATGGACAACAGGTTTCTTCCCCATGCCATGACTGAGTTTTAGGACACTCAGAGAGATGACCGATGTAGCCATTTAACCATTTATACAGAGCAGTTAGTATTGCCCAGAGTTACAGCAGCAGTTTCAAAGGATAGATGTTGGTTCAGATGATGAGCATTTAGGTATATGACTCAACAGGTATATTTTGGGTGTTATGGTTATATTGCTTTTATATTCATTCTTGTAGCATGTCTTAGCATTTAGTATCATGATTTGGCAATCATATAGATATGTGGACTTGGTTGTACTTTTATATATATATCATATTGTCCCTACTTAGACTTAGAAGTTCTTGACCTATACTCATCGGTCTTACCCTCCTTAAGGAGATTAGAGGTGATCATTCCCACCATACTTTGGCTTGCTAGTGTTGGTCTCATTATTCACTGTTTTCATCCATCCATTACCTACCCAGTTTGTTATTTACCTTGACTTATTACTTGACTAGTGGCATGGAGGACCTTTCCCCGCTGTAGCCTCTATATTGGATGAGCTTCCTTGTTTATTGTGTCTTGGCTCTGAGTTGGTGACAAAACTTACCTTTGGTGAGTTGGATTGTAGGCCTAAATCATTCTGGTTGGTTGTCCCGATGTTTGGCACTGGCACGAAGTCCCCTTAGTCACCAAAGATGTTGTTGGCTAAACCTGAAACAGATAGTACTGCCATGAATACAAATTATGAAAATGAAATGTTATATCTATTGTGAAAAGCCAAATGAAACTGGCAAAGAAATATCAAATGTTATATCTATTGTGAAATGTAAATACCCAGGTAAACAAGATGTCTAAAAACACACCTGGAAGTGCTCAGGTAAACAAGTGCCTTAAAAACACACCTGTAGCAAGAAGCCTTATATAAAATGTAAATCTATGCAATGTGTTTATAAACACACATAGATCAAAGGCTATGGAAACTAAAGGCCCAAAAAGCAATGGAACTGAAACTCTATATCAAAAAGATTGTTGGCTTCATTTGTATTATGGATTGTGAGCATCTGCCAAGGTGAATAAACACTCTTTGAACAACTTACCCATTTGTGAGACACCGCCATTCCTTGTGTTATTGCTTGTCCACTATATGCTATGGTGTGTATTCCCTTTTCCATATCCAGAGTGTCACAGTGTTAAGTCAATAAGTCATCCTTTGGCCTAGCCATTTATTTTTAGCCTTCACCCTTCACTAGCAAATTGACCACAACTATGAAGTGAGTATGGTTTTGAAAGTCTAGTTTGAGTTATAAATAATAATTAAATGACCTTATATGTTTGGATTTAGATCGCCAGTAATGATTACTTTTGTTATAATTGCTATTTGAATGGATTGTAAAGCATGCTTTAACCTTTGACACCTTGTAGCATTGTGATGATAGCCTGAGTTATATTTTGGGTCATTGTTGACTTGGTCAAACCCAGTTTGACCAAAAGTCAACCACAGGACATGAGGTGGCAGACCTCAGATGGTACAGAGATATGATATATGGTCTGGTACAGGTCACTATGGTGGTTCTATGCAGTGGTTTCAGGCTTATGATGATGATTTGTGCTTTTCAACACTTTTACAAATTATTATTATTTGGTCTGCCTGATATGATGAGCATTTACTTTTGACCATGCAGAGATCTATATGGTGTATGAGTACACATCTTAGATGGATTTGGACCTTCTGAGTCCAATGAGACAGTCTGTTTTCAGTTCCGGGCAGTTACAGTGATTATTAAGCCTCAATTGGCTATCCTAGTGCAGTTTTGGCCTATTAGAGGCCCTGTTAGAGCAGAGCAGAGAGTTGATGAGTTCACCTAAGGCGCTGTACATGGAGGGGGTGGTCCAACCACTTGATTTTACCATATTCCCCCCGTCCTAGAGAGCATTGTGGCCTCACCTTGACAACGCAGGCACTCCAGGAGGCAGTTTGGGCAGTTTCACATTTCCCGAGGCAGATCAGAAATGGTAAAAATGGCTACTGAAGGATTCGATTTGGGTTATTGAGGCAAGGGATTGGCATGGGATGACTTGTGATGATGAGGTGGATGTCTTCCACACCTTCTCCAGCAATTTCAACCTTCAGTGGGACCCACACCCATCACATTTTGCATTTTATATGATTTTCTGGAGCCTCCAAAGGCTCACAACTTTCCCAGAGAGGCACGATTTGTGGTCTAGCTTGATTATTTTTGGATATTGTGCCATGGGGATTGACCAAGGGTGTTAGAAATTACCCCTTGGACCCACCATGAGCTAGATCTTATGTTTTATCATTCACTTTTGGTGGGACCCCCTTTCCTAGGGCGATTTGGTCTATTGATGTATTATTTTATTAGTGATCCATGTATTGTATTGTTGAGCTCTTCTCAACCATTGATTAGATCTTTTGATCTTTTAATCTCAGCCACTCATTCAAAAAGTGGTTAGGATTATGGCCTCTCTCCATCCTATTTAAAGGAGAGAGCTTCTCATTGTAAAGGGTCTTTGGCTCTTGGAATCTTGATATAGAAAAACTCTTCTGTGGAAATTCTTGTGGTCTCCTTTGCATCTGGTGTTCTTAGATGGTGATTGGAAAGTCTATTGTATCCTAGCATTTGGGCATTTGTTGAAAGATCTATTTTTCGTGGAAACTTTGTCTTGTTTATAGGAAGGCGAATTCATCTTGGGCGTTTTTGCAGGACTTCCTCAACTCGCTTGGCTTGGCATTCGCTTGTATCAGGGGGTTATCATTAGTATCATTGTGATCTATGCTATTCTCTTGTTATTTCTTCTGTAGCATTAGTCTTTATCTCTTGATGCAGTAAATCTGATATTGTTGACGTTTATTGTGCAGGAGGGAGGGCGCATTGGCTTCCTTGGGCAAATCGATTTCATAGAAAACTACTTCAAATCGCTTCAAATTGATCGGGATTGCATAGATCATCATCATCAAGGCATCTACAAGGTTATCCAGGTAAGATCCACAGGTTTGTTCTTCTTGTCTTGGTTCCAATCCATTGGCATAGCTACTTCATTGTTGAAACCCTCATATTTCAAACCCTCATTTTACATTTTCTCATATCTACTTAGATCTACTTGGCTTTTGGGTAAGATATTTAAAACCCATCTCTATAGCATCCACGGTAATTCGGATCTATAGTTTGGTGTGGATTGGCCTTCATTTGACCCATTTCCCAAGGCAAATTAGCCTCTCCAAGTGAGGTCGCACTTCTTGGATGGGTGAGTTTTGCTAGATCTAGCACCTGGGTAGGTGAGATCCCCCTTGATCCTTGGTCTCCACAGTTGATAACCTACCCCTAGTGCTTCACCTTGTTGATTCTTGCCTTGTGGGCCCCATTCCTCATTTTGAGGGTTGAGCCCCACTTGGGTCACTTGGTGATGCATTTCAATCTCAGATCTGCTGAGATCTAGCCATTGGATGATCCTAATTTTCAAGACCCACCTAGCTTTACACCTCAACATCCCTGATCTACAGTTTGGTGGACATCCGACTCCATTTGGCCCATTTTCCAAGGCACTGATCCTTCTCCAAGCCCTCACGACTTTTCTGGGTTGTTGAGTTTGCTTGTGGTTTGGTCCTTGTCTTATTGCTTGAACACCTAGACATTGTCATATCCACTCATCAAGCCTATCTTTGGTACTAGTTAACCCCAACTCTGTCCCTAACTACCCTGCATTAGACACGGTTCCCAAGGCAGTGGATTTTCTCATCTTTGGCTAGTACCCTGATCTTAGATCTGGTTTTAAATCTCATAAGTCACTTACATAACCAAGTTGGATCAAATTTACATTGCTTAAGCCTCTTGATTCAATCCATTACTCATCTGGTGACTTCATCCATAGATCTAGGGTTTACCATACACCTTACGTACTTCATCTATACTTGATTTGATCTGGTGTCTTGGTCTGATCTCTCCTATCGGGAGTAGATCTGGGTCTCCCCCTTTGTTGTCTTGATCTAGATAACATAAAGTGAAGATTGCCTCGATTGGCGTGACAACCATCAATTGGGAGTCGAGGCTATCTTGGTTGCACCTCTTTGGTTGCCCATCCCCTCTGCCATCCACCTTGGATCCATCTCTAGGGGCAACTAAAAGTTTGGTGATAACAATACTGTAAAGGGACAGAGAGGAATGTCCGAAAATCTAGAGATTGGTGCTTCCGTACAAGGACATGTTGGACTGTCAATACCCTGAGTGCGTGTTCAACACTACACCAACAAGGATTTAGTTTAACGGTGCCCCAAGGTCAGAGTACAGCTACCCAACATCCCCAGGCAGAACTTCCCCACCAAAACTAGTTTCAAAGTGCCGGATTTTCACTATCTTGTGGGTAGTTAATTTTATTAGATGACTGATTAAGTTAAATGTGAGAATTAAAATGTGCTTCCAGCTGCTTTTGGTATCCCATATCTCAGACGTACTGCTGGTGGGTAAAGCATACGCAGTGTAGGCAAATAGTTTATTCCAATTAGAAGCAAGTAACCATCGACCCTCCGACAGAGAGCGCTCTTGACTTGCTTTTCAGCTAAGTTCAAGAGTCTTATGAAATTGAAATACAAAACTTGTAAATTAAAAGATATGATGGCCAATCTTATGCGTCACTTTCTAATCAACGTCCACTAATCAACAAAATTGCCTTTGGGTGAAGGTGAGAGCATACTTCGTGGCGACGAAGACGGTTTTATTTCTACTTTACTTTTGCAAAAATGAAAATGATTTAAATTGCAAAAATAGATGGAAGATACACCCTGCACTTCAAAAGTGAGTGTGTGAGTAAGTGTGGTTAGAAAAAAACAATCTCACGAAATTTGACCAAAAACGCAAATCCCCCCAGGGGGGATGGGATGTGGGTGCTGGTTACCCCACTGCTCTAGTTTAAAATTTTTACAATTGGTATATTGAAAATAAAATGCTTCTTAGTCCATTAAACTTGGATCTAAGAGCTTACAATAGTGTATAAAATTTTTACAACAAATTGGGTGTCCACCGGTTCATTTTAAGCCTTCTTTGATGGTCTTGGTCACTCCAAAACTTCACTTTTATGTGCAGACCTGCTAAAAACCAGCAAGTTAAAAGTGTTAAAAAATGATGGGAAAGACAATGAAAAAATAAAAAATTTGAAATTTTTTACACTTACCAAATGAACATAAGTACAACCGAATATTGTTTGTTACATTTGAATCTCCTAATATCTAAGCACCAACAAGCAAATTATCAACCGTAAATACTTGTTGCTATAATCAATAAACTAGATCTACACAACTGCAAGCAAGAAATAGTGAAAAAAAACAATGCAACAATGTCACCTCATGATCCAAAGCTCCAACACCAATGCAAGATTGACCTCCAAAGCCTTCAAAATTATATTCAATAACAATAGTAATACAAAATAGTAGAGTTTCTATGCATCCATGAGAAAAATGGAGCAAATGAACTTGCTTAAATAACAACTCCCAAGAGGAAGTCAAATAGGTGAGGGGAAGGCGAATTTATGAAAGACGGAGCCAAGTGGTGGTCGAATCCCATGATTGAAGGGTGAAGAGGAGTTCCATTAATTGAGAGGGCTGCCACCTCAAGAAGGTGCCCTCTCATCCTTGTGATTCACGCCTATCCACATTGTAAAACTTGCCCAACGGAATGGAGCCTCATGCGTGGAGTTTGTTCACGTGAATGATAAAAAGCATATCCAAGCTTTGACTTATTCCATGCTATCCTAAGTTGCAACACACATGCTTTGATTTTTAATAGGTGGTCGCCTTCCTTCTTAAAACATTATGCCACCCCCTTTAAAACAATTTTTTATTTATTCTTTTGTCTTTTGTGATTTTGTCATGGTGCATTTTCTCATCTTTTAGCATTTAAATGCCAAAATGATGCCTCCTTAGCAAAAAATGCTCTCGTGGACACTGTAGCTGCCCGAAAAAAGGAGGAAGTGGGCACTAGGGTAAAGAGGACGCTCTGAGCATCAAAACGAGCCTCCCCATGCCAAATTCTGGCTCGAGACGACACTTTTATTACATTTTGAAATTTTCCAATTAAACCATTAAAAAAATGGTCTAATTTACAGAAAAATTATTTTTTGTCGGAATGACTTCAAACTCCTAGGGGACCTAGTGCATGTCCATACGACTTATTCGAGATGGCTAGCATGTTACAAAAATACATTCCAGTAGGTTTTAATAACCCCTCAAAATTTGTCATCAGAAAAACACTCCAATTTTGGAGGTGTGAGTGAAAAACTCGGGAATTATACGTCACTTTTCAGTAATGCATAATCACTAAGGAAAAAAACACTCTAGAGTATTTCCCTGATAACAAACGTTGAGAAAGGCCAAACCTTTCATAAAAAACTCATGCTAGACCAACTTAGTACAAAATCCCCACAGGGTCTGGACATGCAAATTATTACAAAGGGCAAAAATTGCCTGATGAACACTGAACTCTGGCAAGTGAACAAAATTTTTGTTCAAGTCTTCTGTGGTTCACAAGTTGTCCACCATGGTGCAACTTCAGTGAACAACATCTGGGTCCAACTGCGGGACGCATGATTGATAGTTTTCTTTAAAGCTGGAAATCATGCGAGAATTTAGAATCTTCAGTTTTCTACATGACACCATAAGTGTATTAATCACATGATATATAAAATAAGCCAAATGAAGTATAAATTTGCACAATAATATACAAAAACCAATATATATGTTATGGTACAAAACTAATATACAAAAAATATTATACAAAAAGTAATGTACAAAAATGAAAGAGTATAGGGTTTAGAAAAGCCCTGATACACAGATGCCCCTTAGGCATCAGATATTGTCTCTGATGAACAATTTTAAGAACTGCCCATTTACTGGCAAGTTGAGCCGTTCTCCGTCCATGTCGTTGAGAAAGAAAGAATTGGCACCAGCCAAGTCATATATGATAAATGGCCCCATCCAGAGGCTGTCAAACTTTCCATGCTTGCCTCGTTTCTCTCTTCTCTTGTCCCAAAGTAACACTGTGTCACCTTTCTGAAAAGCTTTAGGTCTGGAAGACTTATCGATTTTTTTTTAATCTTTTCCTGACTCCTAATGCTTTTATCTATAGCCTTCCTTCTGCTCTCATCCAACTCAACAATCTGATTGATTCTATTCTGGATGGCGTCTTGATCAGAACTGAAAGGTTGAAGTATTTGGTATGCTGACAACTTGAGATGAATAGGTAACTGAACATCCACACCATACACCAACTCAAAAGGAGACTTCCCAGTGGAACTCTTCTTGGTGATACGGTCAGCCCATAAAGCAAATTTTTTTTTGCTATCTCATGACTTCTTATTATCCCCAACAGTTTTCTTAATAATAGTCATTAAGTTCTTGTTACTGGATTCTGCAAGGTCATTTCCTTGGGGGTAATAATTTGATGAATGAGATAAAATAATGCCATATTTGAAACAGAAGGCTGAGACTTCTGCTGAGCTGAATGCTTTGGCATTATCTGTGGTTATCTTGGAAGGTACACCAAAACGTGTGATAATCTTGTCTTCAAGAAAATCCATGATCACACCTTCGATAGCCTTCTTGGTGGGAATTGCTTCCACCCACTTAGTGAAGTAATCGGTAGCAACAAGGATCCATGAATAACCATTGCTTGAGTTATCCTTGAACTTACCGATGAAATCAAGCCCCCACTATTGAAAAGGGGCTTGGACTATTACTGGTTTTAAAGGCAAGGTTGCTAGGTTTTGTTTTCCGACAAAAAGTTGTCATTCTTGACAATTCCTAACATACTTGTGCACATCTGAAAATATATTTGGCCAGTAATAGCCAGCTCGGAGGATCTTGTGGGCTGTAGTTCTAGCTACGTAGTGACCACCACAAAATCTCGAGTGAAAATCAACCAAGAGTTTTTTGGACTCTGGTTCATCGACACACCTAAGTATTAATCCATCTGGGTTTCTCCAGCCCAGTCCATCTTGTGTAACGTAATACTTAGTGGCCTTTAACCTTAATGCTCGTCTCTATGTCCTATTAGGTGTTTTGGGCATGTAAGGTTATTTAAGAAGAAAATGATATCTGTATACCATTCACACTGTTCTAACCGTTGAAGCTCTGCTGACTTGACCTGTTCTGACACACCATTCCCAAGGCTTCCTCATTCCCCTGAGTTAACATCTTTGCAAGGCCTTGTCCCTTAATGAGTTTAGTGGGTCTAATCTCTAAGTCATATTCTTGTATTTTAGCAACCACTTCCCCCTTATCCCTAAGCAATCCTGCTGGGATAATATATCTTTTACTGCTGCATGTGGTACATAACCAATTATCTTAGACTAACCAACATACGTTCTGAAATGTTTAAGGGATTTTACTAATGCATAGGCTTGCTTTTCCATTAGTGTATATTTTAACTTGGAGTTTTGTAATGCTCTGCTCATGAATGCAATGGGTTGCTCGAAACCTTCATTATTCTTTTGAAGCAACACTCCTACAATCATGTCCTCTGATGCAAATGAGAAAATTTGAAAATCTTTTGTGTAATTAGGGCTAACCAAAACCGGTGCTTTTGCTATGCTTTCCTTGATGCATTTGAATGCATCTCTACCTTCATCTGACCATGTGGACTTAGCATCTTTCTTTAAAAGTTTCTGTAATGGTTTCATTAATTCTGCTAAGTTCGGGATGAACCTCCTTATGAAGTTAGTTTGACCATTGAATGACTGGAGGGCTTTCAAATCTTTTGGCAAAGGTACTCTTTTTATGGCCTCTACTCTTTCAGGGTCAACTTTAACTCCATCCTTTGTGATTATGTGGCCTAGCAGTTTGCCTTCATCAATACCAAGTACTGATTTAGTTGTGTTGAGTGATATGCCAAATTTTCGACATTTCTCGAAAACCTGTCTTAAGTGTTTGACATGATTAGTCCTTTCCTTAGAAAAGATAGTCAAGTCATCCTAATAAATTTCAATTATTTTCCCAACCAGCTCTTTAAAAGCGTAATCCATAGCACGCTGAAAAGTAGCTCCCGCATTTGTTAAACCAAAAGGCATTCTGATGTATTCATAAGTACCCCATGGGGTGGTGAAGGTAGTCTTATGTCGATCCTCCTTATTAATTAAAACTTGGTTATATACGGAGAATCCGTCCAACATGGACATTATTCGTGAACCTGTTACTCTCTGGAGAAGAGTTTCCATGTTCGACAATGGGTAGTTATCTTTTAGGTAGGATGTATTAAGATTTTTGAAATCAATGCAAATCCTGATTGAGCCATTTTTTTTTCTAACTACCACCAAATTTGAGCACCAAGTTGAATGTCTTGTTGGTTGGATGATTCCTGCTGCCAACATCTTTTCCAATTCCTTTTTGACTATTGGTGCCATCTTTGGGTTTATTTGTCTCAGTTTTGGCCGGAATGGCTTAACATCTTTGAATTCTGGTTTCAAAGGGATGACATGTTGAAATACATCATCTCAGTAGGCCTTAAGTTCATTATATGTGAATGCAAAAACATCCCTATATTCCCTTACCAAGTTAATTAACTCATTCCGTTCTTTTTTGAAGTTCCTTTTCCAATTTTTATTAATTTTGGATCTTTGTCTATTCCGATGTTTACTTCTATGTATTCCCCAGGTTTGATCGTATCCTTTTTATTCTTATATCTGTCCTGCCGATCAAAACCATGCTCTAATTCCACAAAGCCTCTAGGGATAGGATTGAACTGGTCATGCTTTTTCTGATACTCTTTACCTTCCTCTTGAAAGCTGACCTGGAAATCTGAAAACTCTTCCACATTGTGGATGAATTTCAAAATCTGTTCATCATTCTGAAAAACTTGCCAATGGTGTACATTATCTGGAACTGATGGTCTAAAGTTTATCTCTAGTATACCATTTCCATGTAACAGTTCTTCTATAGGCTGAAGTGTTGATGCAGCTACTGCTAGTTTATCTGCCATGCAATTTTGATCTCGAGGAATCACAATAAGGTCTAATGCATCAAAAAGTTCCATAGTGTCCCATATTGCATTCCTATATCTTTTAAGTCTTTGACATTTGCATGCATACTTATTTTTTACTTGGAGAATTATTAAGTTTGAGTCTCCCTTAATACTAAGCAGTTTGATTCCCATGTCCTTAGCAATTTCCAATCCTAAAAGTAATGCCTCATATTCAGCCACATTATTGGTTGCATCAAATTCTAACCTATAAGCAAAGTTGAAAGTTTGCCCACTAGGTGAAGTGATGACAATGCCTGCCCCTTTACCCGCTCTTGAATGTGCTCCATCAAAATTCATTCTCCATACCTCACTAACTTTCTTATATTTTATTTGTTCTTTTACAGGGGCTAGAAAGTTGGAGTAAATTGCATAACATCCATTGTTATCAGCGTTGTATACATATTCATTTTTTAAATTCTTAGGATCCTCAACATGATATTTCTTTGCTTTTTCTGTATGCAATTTAACTAGAGAGTTTTCTGATGCAGGTACCATGGCATAACTCCAATCTATTTGGATGGAGCCCCCTAGATCAGCAGCCCACTTTCTGCAAAGGAGCATGCCCCACGGGTCTGGTACATCGATCACTAAAACATCCATGGTGATATGGATATCAGGGTATTTGGCCAATTGCATAAGTAGATTCAAAATAATGCCAATTACATCAACTTCTCTAGAATCCATGGCACAAACATTTCCATATGGTCTAGTGATCTTTAAATTCAGCTTTTCCATGACCTTCTCGGTCATGATGTTTGATGAAGCCCTAGAGTCAATCATACAGTTGTGTAGAAGATCATTTATCATCAATGATACATAAAAGGGCGGGTGATCTTCTTTTCTCGTGTCCCTAGAATGAAAAGCTATTGGGGGATCTTTCTCATCAGTTTTCTTTTGAAAAGGGGTTCTTTTCTTAGGCTGTTCTTGATTTATCTTTGGTGGAGGATCAATTACTTTCATTAATTTCTCCCTCTGGTGAGGGATCTTAAGGACTTTCGTGACAGGTACAGGAACTTTTGCATTCTCAAACCATTTGCCTAAATCAAGCTCAACGGGAATAGGGTTAAGATTATGTGGAGTTATTACCTTTGGTACATACTGTTGTTTGGCCTTGGGGGCTCCAGCATTATCCCGTCTCTGATAAGTAAGTCCTTTAAACTTAGGCATCTCTCTGATCTGCTCCAGAGTAGGCATTTCACCATAAGCATTAGCTAATCTATCCTTTTCTTGGGAATGCTCTCTAGCTTGTTTCCATGTTTCTTGAGAGAGTGGGTGAACATGTCCTACTGTGTTGATGTACTTAGGCTCGCTTGTGAAGACTTCATTACTGCTACTTCCCATGTATTCATGTTTTAGGGCTTTGCATGCTACATAACATGTAGACTCTTCATGTAATGCTTCACAAGGTCTACAATATGGAGGAACTTCTTCAACCATATTGGCGGTTTCAAGTTGATGAGGCATCCTATCTTCCTGAGGAGGTCCTTTCTTCTGCCACTTTTCCTTGTTATTATGTTGAAAAGGCTTCTGATTGGAGTATGATCTTTCTACAGCAACCACCCTATTTTGCATAGTCTTAAGTTGAGTGACATAGTTGGCTTCCATTACCTCCATACGTTCATTCATCTCCTTCATTTGCTTTTCATAAGCTTCTTGCATTTTATCCATGGGTCATTTATCCTTAGGTTCATGATGCTTAACAATGTTTCTTGTGAACCCAGGGATGTTTGATTTACCCGATTGTTGCATGTTTAGATTAATTTTTATAGCCATGTCTTGAGCATCCTTCAAAGTAGGTGGTTCTCTGCCAACAAGCATGAATTTGAGCTCCCTAGTTAATGCCTCCATGTTAGAAATTAATATGGATTTATCAGTGGGTTTAATATCATCATCAAAATTGGCAACCAAATCTCTGAACTTTTTATTAAACTCCTCCATCGTTTCATTTTCATTTCTTTTCATGGAATGGAGGGCATTCAATAAGTGATGTGGCTCTTTCTTTTCTCCCTATCTTCCCACAAAACCTTTTATCAAGGCATCATAAGAATCATAGGTGTTATCTGCTAGTCCTCTGAACCACTCAACTGCATCATCTTCTAAAGATAAGGCAAAAAGCCTCATATACACATCATCATCTTGTTGTGCAGGAGTTCGGCACCAGATCAGGTTCCTATCGAATTTATGAAGGTGGATTGTTGCCAAAATGGCATTGTTTCCTTGAAAGAAGGGCAACTTCTCAATGGCTCTTTCAAGGAGTTCATGTGGATATCCTGCAATCTGAGTAAGGTTAAGGGGTTTAAAATTTTTATCCATCGGAGACAATTCTTTATTTGTAAACAAAAACTGGATGTCTAATAGGGACTTGGATCCTAAATGTTCAAGGACCCTATGAGAAGTAAGTCTAGCCTGCCTCCTTCAATAAACCCTTTCAGGTTCAGGAATGAAACTGACTAAACCGTCTGAAGTTCTTCTTGTAGAATACCTGATTGTATTATTGACTAGTGGAGTCGCTAGGTGGATCGAGTGAATCTCAGAAGTGTTCAACTAGACACACCAAAGGTATAAAATAAAAAGAAGTTAAAAATGTCGTACCTAGGGATAGAAGATTTATCCCCGGCAATGACGCCAAAAATGTTGTCCATGATTTACAAATGAGGTGAGAATGTCTTATTTATATGAGACAACCCTCAACCTTTTACAAAATTGAGCCTACAAGTTAATGACAAAACATAAAATTTTAGGTTAGTGCACCCACAAACTTGGGGACTAAACCACACAATGACATAAAATAACAATAAAATGTGAAATTAGGCTCCACCAAGTGCAAGGTGAGCCAAAAGGAGGGCGTCATGCCCCAACTAACCCCAACAAATGCTTGTCCCTCGATGCCCTCCTTTTTTAACAATGCATGCTTCTTCTTTAAGGAATGACATCATGGGTCTGGAGATCAGGAGAAGGGGTTTTCTATCAAAACAATAGGTCCAAGTGGGAAAAATGAGCTGTGTTAAACCGAGTATGAAAACCCTTACACGCGCAATCACCTCTACAAAGCAAAATATGAGTGTGGTCATGTGTCCAAATGGACCCATCCTAAGAAGCATCGGACACCAACCCAGGGCCCAAATGGCCCAACAAGATGGGGGACTTCCGCCCATCAAGAGGTAGTCAGCAATGCAACTAAGCCAACACTTCCTGGCATGAAAACCAAGGGGACTTGCCATGATGTGATCAGGGGTATTTAGCCCCAAAATCAACACTCTACCTAATATAGCCCCCAAAACTTGGCCTTTACAATAAAGAATAAACCCCTCTCTCTGACACATCTGGAAGGAACACTTCAAGCACTCTGAGGCTAACACCGCCTGAGTGGGCCTAATGGTTAAGAACATGTTTTTCCTCTTAGGAGGTCATAGGTTCAAATTCGAAGGGAGTTGGGGTATGTATGCCTTCGTAGACTTTAGCATTCAAATCGATGCATGGAGGTGGGACCCTTGTCCCACAAACAAGGGGGTCTCATATACCAAATTGGTGCCTGGCTAGGCCGTGACCTTAAAATTAGATTATTATTATTATTATTATTACAAATTTTGGATCTTTGTGACATATTAGTCGTCTAGGTGTGGATGATGACCTTCCATAGATTGAACCACCTAGTGGTTTTTGTGAAGGGTGTGTGTTGAGGAGCATCATCAAGAGTTTTTTCCTAAGGACAAAGCAAAAGAAAACTTCTCAACTTCTTGAGTTGATTCATAGCGATATTTGTGGGCCTAAAACCACCCATTCTCTTGGGGAAACTAAGTACTTTCTCACCTTTATTAATGACTTTTATCACTTCCTTTGGATATATACCATTCAATCCAAGGATGAAGCATTTGGGAAATTCAAAGAATATAAATCTTTAATGGAAAATCAAAGAAAGAGAAAGGTTAAGTGTATTAGGACTAATGGCAGAGGCAAATTTACTAGCAAAACTTTCCAATTATCTATCATTTCTCATGGTTTTTCTTTGTAGTGCATTGTTCCCTACACTCTCCAACCGAATGGAGTGGATGAATGGAAGCCTATAGGGCTATTATGGAGATGGCTCGATGCATGCTTCACTCCAAGGAAATGAAGCTTAGAAATTTTGGGGGAAGCAGTGGTTTGTGCAACCCACATCATCAATGGAATGCCTACTCATGTTGTTCAAGGTATGACTCCCTATGAGAAATGGTATGGAAACAAACCTTTAGTTTTGCATTTTAGAATTTTTGGATTAAGTGCATGGTCCCTACTACACTATGGTAGGCTACAATGAAACTTCCAAAGGATATTGCATCTATGATCCCTCCACTCACTAGGTGATTGAGCATAGAGATGACGTCATTGAAGTTCCTACTCATGGTCTGCCAACCTTTTCCTCTACTTCTTACAAATGATTCCTCAAATGAGTCCCAACATGTTTTAGTGGATCTATATCCTTTACCTTATGATGTTGGTCCTCTTTCTACCTCTAAGAGTGCTTCCTTTGACACTCCTATAGGTAATTGAGTAGACAATTGGGGTTGATAAGAACCTTAGTGTTGACTTGTTCGGCTTCAACCCCATGGAAGTCTCTACTTATATACAAGATGGTCCTTCCAACTCTCCTCCAATAGATGAGTAGTTCAGTGATGGCACTCCTCCAATACATGAGCAGTTCAATGATGATGATGTAGACTTGTTAAGCAATCCATTTGCTACAATTACTCTTATTTCGGCTAGGTGAATTCTTATGCTCACGTGAGCCATCTCCACACTTGTAGATGTTATTGATTTTCTTGCAGGCCTCTCAGAGAACCATTAGGAGCCTCCACCATGGGTCCTTATTTCCATGGTCAATGACATGCCCATTGACTCCTGGATTCATCCACCTTTGTCACTTTGGAGCATAGTTTCTGCTATTGATGACCCTATTGAGTACCTGAGGGAGCGATATGGTATTTTGAGGGGATGACGTGGAATGACTTCTCTATGTGGCCCTTGATCAACATTAGGAGGAAATGTATCTCTTGTGATGTAATGATTTCTCTCCCTAGCCAGCGGTGGATGTTGAAATTAAGGGTGTAATCTTCACATTTGTCCATAGCTAACATTATTTGTAATTTTATATTATGTTTCTAGGTCTAGTTAAGGTCGACCTAGTCAAGTTTATGTAATCTCAATAACCCCTCTTGGGGAAAGTGCCCTACCTCCTAAGTTGTGTATAAATACACAAATCTTATTTGTATTTTCTCATATTATGAGCATTCATTAATTCTTATACAAGTGATTTAGCCTAAGGGCACCATAAAGCATTGTGCTCCTTTGTTCTTGGTTTAATCTATATTGTGCTTGGGTTATTTCTCTCTAGCGCATTTGTGCCAGGGTTTATTTCTGCCTCTAGGGCTGTATCTCTCTTGGCTTCCCTAGTTCTATTTATCTCTTCATTGCAAAATTTGGGTTGGTTTTGGTTCCATTAGATTCTCTTGCTAACACTTGTGATCTCAATAGGTTTATCTCATGTGTGCAAGTGTTCCTATGATTAACTTGTAACCAATTGCCTAAGCAATTTACAAATAAGAGACAATATATAGTTCAAGATATTTTCTTGGGTGCAATTTGGCCTTCAAGAACATCTATCAATTAGTAATCTATAAACCTGTGGACAATACTCATGGCATAGTAATCTTAGCACCTAGTGTTGTGGTCTAATTGTTACATGAATAATGTGGCTCAAAACCCGTGAACAACATTGATCCGAAATGGGGCAAGTAATGGATCCAGTTCACTCTAAACAATTGGTTGAGTTCAACATGTAGAAGTCCCCAAATTTACAAGTTTGATGGCTTTAAACTTTTCACCAAAACCTCAGTAGTAGCCTTTTATTTGATGCCTTTGAAAAGTTTCCGTGGTTTCCTTTTGGAAATGGCTAAGACAAGCAATGTAGAGATTTTAGGCAATGCAAAGGAATGGAGGAGTTGATGCAGAGGTGTTACCTTTGTACTCTGTAGTAAAGAAATGGCTAGGGAAAAGTGAAGAGCTTTGGGCACTCAGAGGTTCGGGCAAATCAGAGTGGATCTTTACCTCGTCACTTTGCTTTACACACTCAACAAAGGCTAAGGAAAATTGGGCAAAGCTTTAAGCACACAGAGGCTTGAACAAGTCAGAGTGGAGCTTACATCCAATTTCACTCTACACACTCCACACTCCATAACAAAGCAAGGCATGCAAAGGTGGAGGAAAGAGGTGGAGGAAAGAGGCCATTGACACAAAGTGAAAAGAGGTCCACTCTGTTATCAACTATTTTGTACAATAGTTGAACCTCCATTGAGCCGCCAGTGTTGGAACACCATCAGTGTTCACTTCCAGAGTATCAGGGGTTCAGTTTGCGGTAATTAGCCAACTTTGGCTAGCCAGTTTTATTTTTCAGTCAAAATGACCATGGCCCCATGGGGTTTGTAATAAGTGTGCTAGTAGGATTTTTGAGTGGCTCGGTCCCCCATGACTTGGTTATCAACTAAGGCATTCTAGGGAGTTTTTTCCATTGTCAATTATGCTTTGCCTATAGTTGAGCCATAATCGATGAGGTTTTCTCCCGCTTCTTCCAAAGCTGGAATGCCTGATTTTGAAAATTGAGCCTCGGGGGGTTATTAGAGTCCAACTAATGCATATAAGCCTACTAGACACCATGTATGTCTTAGATGGTCATTTTATAGGGTCCTCGTCCAATAAAAACACTGTCCGAATTTTTTTTACTGGACGCATTGGATTGAGTTTTTATTATATTTAATTACTTTTCCAAATATTTAATTGGAAAAATCAAATTTGTAATATGTCAGTCATCCGGGGGTGGATTTCAGAGTTTGAAGGCTTGATTCATAAGCCAAAAATCACACATGACCTCCAGACCAACTTATCCCAAGTTTCAGATGTCAGTTCATCCTCATAATTAATAATTTCTCAAAAAACTCATTTACAGAGAAATTATTAATTAAAATATTAAAAATGAATATTTTGGAGATAATCCAAATCTCTCCAAAATAATCCAAATTGAATAAAATAAAAGGCTAATTGACATGGCACAGGGCATTAATGAAGATTCCAATCAACTCCAAGTACATTCAGTGAAGTATCCAGTCACACCAAGTCAATCTCCTTTAAAGAATTCTCCCTCCTTCATAGAAATCACGAATTAGTGATTTGGCACATGATTAATGGGTGGTTGGATTTGCATTCAATACATGGTGGGCGCATTCCTTAATAGGAGGCCTTGTCACATGGGTTAACTCCACCAAAACTCGAGTTATCATCAATGCAACTCCATGAGAACTCCATGAGATCTCCATGAGGGCTCACGTATATCTTCCTTGGTTCACGTGTTTACACTTGGCATTGCATGTATGGAGGGTGGAATTTCCAAGAGAGGGATGGGGGGTGCCTTGCCAAGGTGGAGGCCACCTCCCCATCCTCATTCATTACAACTCGAGTCTATCTCATGGATTAGCACTCCAAGCCACTATTTGATTGGATATTCGAATTAGTGTTAGGTGCCATTGGCTCTCTTCAAAGCCAATTCGAATTAGGGTTTTAGTTTTCTAGTTTTGTATAAAGAGGATGCCTTTGGGCACTCTTAGGATGGATTTTTTAGTGCAACATTACTCTAGCATTTTTGTAATAGCTCATAGCAATTGCTATTTTGGAATAAAGAAGTGACTTTGGAGGTCTATGGTTTGCCATTGTTGTCTATGGAGAATGATTCACAATCTATGAGGTGATACTGTTTCTTTTGCATTTGCTTACATAATTTATGCTTGATATTGCTTGGCTTAGATTTCTTTCTTAAGAACATAGGATGAATATTTGATGGTCCAAGTTATTCATTGATGTTAGGCTTGATGCAATTAGGAGTACAGACTGTAGTCGGATATACTTATGTACTTCTCATTTCGTTTTGTTTAATATACTAAGTTTTTATCTAAGTCTATGCTTGTAAGTGGTGCATTTGTGCAGTTATTCAAGGATTTAGTGGAGCTTGAGCTCGGTTCTCTCCCTCCTCTCCATCAACAAATTTTTCTGACAACTTTTGTATTTTAGGAACTCTCCAAGGATCCATTTGATGCTACAAATTTGAGCTTGAGGCTTACCATATAGATCCATCCCTTAAAGTAAAATCAAACTTTGTTACTTGGTTACTTTCAAGAAGCCCTAGATCTTCAAGTTAAACTCCTTTGGCTTATTCTTCTTCTCCTTGGCCTTGTTTGGCCCTTGCCTTTTGCTAGTCTCCTTCTACTTGCTCCTTTAGCCCTTTCCTCTTTCTCACTTGCTAGCCTTCATCTCCTTCTTTTCGTTTCTCCCTTTGTTCTCCTTCTTCTAGCTTCGTTTTCCTTTAAATCTTCTACCCTTCTCTCCCTCTCGTTTTGTGGCTTGACCTAGTTAGATCTCCCCCTTTTCCAAGCTCTCATCTCCCTTCTTCAAGCCTTCCTCTTTGCTCTCGTTTTTACCCTTCCTCCTTGCCTTTCGTCCTACCTTATTCCCTTCTCTTCCTCATCTTCTATCTTGACCTGCTTCCCTTACTTCGTTTGCCTTCCTTTGCTTGTTTCCTTTTCCTCCCAAAAAACTTTAAAAAACCCTAAAAGAAACTTGATTTTTCTAGATCTTAGTTTCATGTTAGTTTGCATTTCATTTGATAGATTATATCTTGCATTTAGTTCATTGTTAGATTTCATTTTGCAATCTAGATCTCATTTAAAGAAGTTGAATCTTGCACTCAAAAAGTTTGCATATAGATTAGCTTGATCATTTGCATCTAGTTTCAATTTCTTAGATCTTAGATTTGTGTTGTGATTTTGCTAACATCTAATGGGTGCCTTGAGTTGATTTGTCTTTTGTAGGTGTTTGAAAAGAAAAGCAAACTCAAGAGAAGATTTGAAGTGAAGAAGATAAAATTTGCAAAACCAAAAGGAGATTTGAAATCAAACACCAAACTAGGAAGACTCAAACACTTTGAGATTTTGAACCAAAGTTTCAATCACTCTCCTTTTGTAAAGAGCCATTAAGGCTTGTTCCATTTTATCTTTCTAAGCTTTATTCATTCTTTCTCAAATGGTTGAAATTCCTAAAAAATATTGTACTTAATCAATAAAGTTCATAAGTGGGATTTTTAATCCTCCACACCCAACTTCCCCTATTTGGGGAAGTCTTGTAGTGTCCTTGTGTGTTTGCTTTCCTTCCTTAGCTCAATTCGCTTCTGCAAGTAGCCTAGTTTCATTTTATCGTAGAACAATAATTGTTTAAAGTAGTTCCATTTTGCAAGTAGAAACTAATTGCTAGATTAGTTCATTTTTTATACAACATTTTTAATTGCTAGTTGTTTACTATTTGATTAAAAAGTTTCATCTCTCAAGTAATACAACTGTTTAAAGTAGAAATCTCTTGAATCTCACCAATAGTGGATCAAGAGTGCTCTCTGTCGGAGAGTTGCTTTATTTTGATTTTTACTTACCCCCATGCTCTCCCAAGTACGGTCTTTGACCTGAAAGAGATTCTTGGGTAGTTTAGAATTTATTTTTAGTATAGTACTTTATTTCTGTGCATCATAAGACTCTTGAACTTTGTCATAAGACGAAGTCAAGAGCACTCTCTGTCGGAGAGGTTTCACTGTGCTCTTAATAAAATACTTCAAACTCACACCCCCTTTTAAAAATTTATTTCGTTGCTTTCCACCACCAAGTATGCTCTGCAAACCCTAAAAAGTTGGATTACTAAGAACGGTGACTGGATTTGATTAATCTCACAAGTGATAACCATAATAAAATCTTCACCCCCATATCCAACGAACCAACGTTGTTTCGATAAATACTCAGGTAGTGGGAAAATTCTTGCTGGTGGCGCCGGATTTTACCATTGTCATAGAGTTCTAGCTTGCTGGTTAAGTTCTTTGGACACCTAGCCTAGAATACTGGACGGTCTGTCAGGTCATCGAGAGGAGCCACTGAAAGTATTTCTTCCGGTTGGACTTCAATACCTTGCTTTCTTAGCCTTAATAATCAAGAACACTTAAAACATTCCAAAATTTACCAAGAAGCATTGCAAAACGATCTCACGAACAATTATATTTGACTTACACATTTCAGCATCCCAAGCATCATTTTTGACTCCATAAAGGCACTGGTCTTTGAAACTCACAAGTATCACCTTAATCTGGACCACATGTCCTCATTATTTGCATAAGTTTATCTTGCGGATGCTTTCTTCAATTACAAGTCAATTTATATATTGTTGTTCATCTTGATATCTGCATCTTGTAAATCACAACGTGGATTGCATGTTTATTGTGTTCTCATCATCAAAAAACTCCTAAACAACACCCATCCGTATCCATACATCACCTAAAAACATTTAAAAAACAAGAGCCATAGAAAACTCTTTGTTAGGGACAACCCCCCTAGGCTTCGTTAGGAGTTAGCCTAAATGGAGGAGTTGGGATTTAGGTGACAGTACCTGGCTCATTGCTTGCCTCCAAGGCCACACCTTCCCCACTTGTAGTGAAGGAACAACTTTCAAAAGATTTCTGCTGCTGTTGTGCATCTCGGCGGACAACACACTCTATGGACTGCAATGAAGAAGATTGATGCCTACCTAGTAGTCAACCTAACCATGCAAGATGACAATACATGTAAGTCTGAAGAATCAAGAAGTTCCACATGGCATTCATGTAGGCAACAAAATACCCCTAAAGAAGAGTCGTAACATTTAAATCTGTTACAAGAGGCAATATGTTGGATGTTTTCACTAGCAATATTCAGGGTATCTACTAAAAAGATTGAGAGACAATAGTATTGAATTCTTGGGAGTCTCTTGGCTTTTGGAGGGCCATGGAACCGTTAGAGGAAAGGTAATAAAGAGGCCCACTGTAAAGAAACGGGATGCCAAATCTAGTAGAAAAAAGGAGCTTGAGATAATAGAAAGGCAACATGGGTTGTTTTGTTGGTCCCTTGGCCTTCATAGCAGAAGACAAGAAAGAGGGCCTAGGCCAAGGGTTCCAGTACTTAGCGAACTCATTCGTATGAGCAAACGGTAATTCCAAAGATGGTGAGAAGAAGACTCAAGCACCGAGTTTATCCACATCTTGAGCAACACTGTCCATAGGTTGGTAGAGGACAATTCCGAAGATGATGAGAAGAAGACTCAAGCATTGAGTTTGTCACGTCTGGAACATGAATGTCCCTAAGCTATAAATGGCCACACAATAACCTTAGACTGAGAGCATGGCCCAAAGCACAAAAGAATATGGATTTGGTTAAGAAGAATTTGGTTGGGGAAGGTCCAACAAAGATGGATAAAGCAACAAAAAGGAGAGTGCAGAAAATGAAAACTTTGTGGTCAAAGATAGGGCACAAGTCATCTTGCCACCATTGTGTCATTTGTAGTTAGATTTGGTTATGATTCTCTAAAGCTGTGATACAATTCTGAAGAGGACAAGATGGCAGCAACTAAGGACTGTTCCACAGTCCAAGAGGACGAAAGGTAAAATACAAGCTTGTCCCGGGTGGAACAAACACTACCCTAGATTGCTAGCAGATTATGTCTAAGAATGTGGAAGGAAAATAAGGATACTCACTAAGTGTGTGCTCCCCTAAATGTAAGTCCTTTTATTAAGAAAGAGCAAAAAAAGCCCAAATGCATTTCTAGGGTAAAATTTGTGTTATTACTATGCATGTAATTGATTTCTTCAACACTGTTTTTCTTCATTTATATTACAACCTGCAAGTATCACACATTCAGATTTAATGCCCAGTGAAACAACAAACATAAATAACCATATTAGTTTTTGCAAAATTAATTAATATCTGTGTTGGTGAATTGACCTATCCATAAGCTAAGCGATTACATATCATATTGGGTATTGGAGCCACGTTCAAGCATATTGGCAAAGATGTATTAGTATTTTAGCCAAGTTCAAACACATTAGGGAAGACATTTTGGTATCAGGAGCCCATGTTCAAAAACACTTGGAGAAGGCCTATTGGTGTCATAGATTTTGCAGGACTCCAAAGCCTTTAAATAGGGAAGCGTGATCCTAAATGAGTCAAGGTAATGGATCCAGTTTCACTCTAAATAGTGGGTTCAATTCAACATGCAGTAGTGACCAAATTTGCAAGTTTAATGGCTTTAAAGCCATCACCAAAACCTTTGCAGTAGCCTATTATTCAATTCCTTGGAGAGGTTTTCATGAACACTAGAAAATGGCTAAGCAAGCAATGCAAAGCTTTTGGGCAATGCTGAGGAATGGAGGAGTCGAGGTAGAGGTGTTACCTCCACACTCCCTAGCAAATAAAGGGCTTTTGAAAATGGCTAAGGAAAAGGTATGGAACTTTGGGCATGTAGAGGTTCAGGAAAGTTGAAGTGAAGCTTACCTACGCACTATGTAGAGTTGTGCTCTACACTCCACAAAGGCTACGACAAAGCATGTGCAACATTGAGCATGCAAAGGCTAGAACAAGTCGGAGTGGAGCTTCCCTCTACACTTTGTAACAAAGAAAGACATGCAAAGGTGGAGGAAAGAGGCCATCAATGCAAAGTGCAATGAGGCCTGCCCTATGCACTGCAATAAAGAAGACTGAGGCTTATGTGGTAGATGATGTGGCTACCCAGGATGGTGATGTGTGTACAACTTGACAAATTGAGAAATGCTATGTGGCATCCATGTAGGCAATAGTAACCTTAAAAAGGAATCATAACGCCTAAAATCCATTATAGGAGGGGATACGTTGGGGGTTTTCACCTGCAGCATTTGGGATGTCTGCGTGCTAAGGACATCTTAGGGGTCTCTCAGCATTTCGAGTATGATGGAACCATTAATGGAAAGGTAATAAAGAGGTCGACTAAAAATAAAGGGGGAGTTGAAGTTGAGTTGAAGAGAATGGAGCTGGAGATAGCACAAAGACAACCAAAAGACAACATGGGTTGTTTAGCCGGTCCCTAGACCTTCATAGCAAAGGGAAATAAAGAGGATAGAGGCCAAGGGTTCTAGTACTCGGTGAACCCATCGACACGAACAGAGGATAATTCTAAAGACTCAAAGCGTTGAGTCTATCCACATCTAGAGCAACATTGCCCATAAGCATGTAGAGGACAATTCCAAAGAAGGTGAGAAGAAGACTCAAGCACCAAGTATGTCCATGTTTGGAACAAGAATGCCCTAAGCTCCAAATGGGCACACAATAATCTCAAACCGACAGTGTGACCCATAACACAAAATAATATGGATTCGATTTAGAAGAATTGGTTTGGGGAAGGAGCGATAGAGACAAAGAAAGCAATATGAAGGAGAAAGTAGAAGATGAAAAACATCTGATCAAAGATAAGGCACAAATCATCTTGTCACCTTTGTTGTTATCTATAGTCAAATTTGGTATCGATTTTTTGAAGCCATGATACTATTCTAAATAGGAAGAGACGACGACGACAAAGGATTGTTTCAAAGTCCAAGAGGACAAAAGGTAGATTACAAGCTTGTCTTGGGTGGAACAAAGCCTTCCTAGAATACTACTAGATTGTCTCCAAGAATGCAAGAGAGTAGGAACACTCACCAAGAGTGTGCCCCCGTTAAATCCTCTTATTAAGAAAAAGTCAAAGAAGCCATTTTAAGTTGGTTTTCCAAATGGGTTTATAGGGTAAATTTTTTTTGTTATTACCAGTGTGGAAGACATCGTGTCGGCAAAAATATCGCCGAGGGTCTGGAACACAACTTATCGGCAACATCGGGGAAAATATCGACACACTTCAAAAAAATTACAAAAATATTCATTTTTTTTCAAATTTTAAAACATTTAAAGCAACAACAACATCAAATAAACACATTGCCATATAAATATGAAAATAAAACAGATATGTATGATGTATGAGATGTCTAATGATTGTTCATAGTTAATCCACAGTTCAGTAATTAAAAGCCAGAGGAGTCTGCGGAAAGAATTTTTCAATTCGACAAGTTTCGAACCTATTAAGCAGGTTCTCCTGAGGATGAACCTGCTTAATAGGTTCGAAACTTGTCGAATTGAAAAATTCTTTCCGCAGACTCCTCTGGCTTTTAATGTCTAATGATATATCATGCATCAATACTAAATCATGTCCGGAGTCTTGAGTACTGAGTAGTAATGAGTGTACTGACTCTAGAGCCTCAAAATATCATCAAAAATATAATAAATGTATCTCATCATCACGAATCAACTGTCAACTAAGCTCTACATAGTACAATGAAATGAAATAAATAAACTAGTGATTCCCTCTGCCCCTTTTATGGGCAAAGGTGATGGCTCTGGTAATGGCTCTTCCTCTAGCTGAAGAAGGCCCTATGGGTGGAAGCGGACTCTGATGTGCTCAAACAGAAGGAGAAGCTACACTCTGACGTCCTCTAAAAGAAGAAGAAGCTAGAGCTTGGCGTCCTCTACTAGTAGTAGTACTAGTGCCACTACTATGTCCAAGTCTAGCTCGCTTTGTCGTCACCGTCTCTGTCGGTGTCTATGAAAGTGGTGGTGCAGTGGCACTCCCAGGGTCAATAGCCACCTCCTGTAAAGGCGCCTGCTCTAGATCATCCTCCACGTCTATTGCCCCCCTATCACTTGGCTCACCCCCCCCTCCAAATCCTCATGTAACCAATCAAGGTCCTGTTCCATGACAGGTGCCTTGCTCTCCACCCTCCATGTAGTAGTGGTGTCAATCCCATCCAATGAAATGGCATCCACATCTGGTGTTTTCCGAAGCTGCCTCACCCATAATCGAAGGTTGTATTAGACGTAGACCATGTCATTAAGGTGGGAAGTTTCCAACCTGTATGAGGGTCATAAATTATAAATTATAATTCAAAATTTATAATATATAATTTTAACTTTAAAGGTTCACATGGCAATGTGCATAAAATTATAAATTTATAATTTAAAATTTAAATAACTTCAAATTTTTATTTGAATTTTTTTAACTTGTTGCGCTTCTTGGTGTGTATTTTCTCAAACACACTCCAATTGTGCTCGCATCCTGACGAGCTACATGTTTGGATTAGCACTCGAATGGCAATCTTTTGTAAATGGGGTACTCTTCGGCCATAGCTTGTCCACTAAGCATCTAGAATTTAGAACAAATAAGAGAAAGTAGAAAGTTAGAACTTAGAAACATAAGAAATAACATTGAAATTTTAAAGTTTGAAACAAATGGAGAAGAGACATTGAAATTTGCAATAAAATGAACTTGAAGCTTACTGGGCATTTTGGTCGTCCTATCATTAACAACCATGTCAAAGCCAAATGTCCCACCAGCCATCCTATATATCTCCATTTCTTTAGAAGTCTCCACACGTTCTTGAGGATCCGACACCATCCTTTGAACACATGTGAGGAATCCATCCATAACCTCAGCATCAAATCTAAAACCATAAGAGTAAGAGAATGCGGGGTTGAGTTAGATCCCTGCAGCATGAATGGGGCGATGGAGTGTATTGTTCCATCGCTCATCAATGACCTTCCATATCAATAATCTTTTCTCATACCCTTCATCCCCCTTGTCCTCATAATATGCATGGATGGATTCTTTGGCCCTATCCATGGCCTCATACAAGTAGCCCATTGCAGGCTTGTCTCCATCAACCAACCGAAGAACCTTTACCAAAGGTTCACTAATGGCACACACCTCCTCCACTCCTGCCCAAAAGCTCTCTTGGAGTGACACTAGCCTATATATGGCTTGCCCCTCCAGTTTTGTGCTAAATGACAATGCATGCTATTCATCTGAAAGGAACATTCTCTTAATCTCCCACACACAAGCCAAGAGAGATCGAAGTGAAATGAAGCTTGTGGCAAAACGTGTGATTGCCGGATGCACCAACTCCCTATTATTTGTGAATTGCCTCATCAAGCTGAGCACATATGTATGATTATATATAAATTTTGTGATGCTCATGGATTAATCAACAATATCTCTGATGAAAGGAATTTTTCCCATATCCTCTAGCATCAAATCGATGCAATGTGCAGCACATGGAGTCCAAAACAAGGTCGGATGCCTCATCATAAGCAACCTGCCAGCAACCACATAATTAGCAATGTTATCCGTTATGACTTGGACAACGTGCTATGGACCGATCTCTTGGATGAACCCATCCAACAACTCACATAATACTATAATAGCGTTGCATCTTTGATATGTGCAGATGCATCAACAGATCTAATAAACATTACTCCCCTGGGGCAACTGACCAAGAAATTATTAAGGCTCCTACCCTTCTGATCAGTCCAACCATCTGACATAACCGTGCATCCTGTGAGTCCCCATGACTCCTTAAACTCCTCCAATCTTTGAGTGCAGTCAACCTTTTCAGCTTGAAGGATAGGCCCTCTCAAGTCATCAAAGGTGGGGGCCTTATACCCCGGACCAACAACAGCAACAACATCATACATAGGTTGGTAGAAGTGGTTGGTTTTGGCAATGCTGAAAGGAATGTCACTCCATAAAAAACACCTACCCACAAGCTTGTCTGCTTCTGCCTTCTCCTTTATTTTAACCATTGCCTGATAGAAGGTTGTGCACCAGCAGTGGGTCTTGGAACAAAGAAAGTTGAGGCCATTGAGGGCATTGTGGAACTGGAAGGTGCAGCTGAGGTAAAGCTTTCACTTCTACTGGCGGTTCTACTTCTTCCCATCTCAGTCCTCACTGATGCCCTCACATATCTCTTCATATTCATATCATGAAGTGATTTATTGGCAATTTGAACAATTTCTAGGGTTGCTTGTTCACAAATTCCCACTTCATGCCCGGGAATTTGTGCAAGGTGGTATTTCAATCGACTGATCCCCCATGTCATTTCCTTTCCACAGAACTTGCAAGTCAATTTTTGCCTATTAAACGCCTCCAAGGGCTCACCATATACCCACATAGAGTCCAAAGCTTTAGGCATTTTGATTTTTCACACAACAATGATTCAACCCGGGGCAAAAAAAATGAAAAATGAAGTTTAGATTCAAGCTTGAACAATGAAGATAGTAGATAGTAAGATTCATTGAAATTTGTCCCCCCCCCAAAAAAATAATGCTGCAAATAACAAAACAGTCCTATATTTTGCATAAATGGTAGTAGATCTCTCTTTAAAATTTGGCAATATGAGGGAACATTGATAAGAACCCTAAACCTATAAAAAATTACCAAAAAAAAAAAAATATCAGCAAATGGTTACAAAATGATATACATACCTGCAAATTGAGAAACCACTGATGGGAATCAATCCCCAATCCACAATAACTTGGTGATTGTTGATGGAAACACAATGAATCTACTCCTTGGCTCCAAGCAAAATGACAGCAAGCTCCTTTGCTCTCCAAACCCCTCAACAAGCAAGCAAAATGACCAAATAAAACACCAAAATCGGCCTTTATGCCGGACTGTCCGCGGGTTGCTTGTTCACAAATTCCCACTTCATGCCCGGGAATTTGTGCAAGGTGGTATTTCAATCGACTGATCCCCCCTGTTATTTCCTTTCCACACAACTTGCAAGTCAATTTTTGCCTATTAAACCCCTCCAAGGGCTCACCATATACCCACATAGAGTCCAAAGCTTTAGGCATTTTGATTTTTCATACAACAATGATTCAACCTGGGGCAAAAAAAAAATGAAAAATGAAGTTTAGATTCAAGTTTGAACAATGAAGATTATAGATAGTAAGATTAATTGAAATTTGTCCCCCCCCAAAAAAAAATAATGCTGCAAATAACAAAACAGTCCTATATTTTGCATAAATGGTAGTAGATCTCGGCAATATGAGGGAACATTGATAAGAACCCTAAACCTATAAAAAATTTACCAAAAAAAAATAAAAATATGAGCAAATGGTTACAAAATGATATACATACCTGCAAATTGAGAAACCACTGATGGGAATCAACTCCCAATCCACAATAACTTGGTGATTGTTGATGGAAACACAATGAATCTACTCCTTGGCTCCAAGCAAAATGATAGCAAGCTCCTTTGCTCTCCAAAGTCCAAACCCCTCAACAAGCAAGCAAAATGACCAAATAAAACACCAAAATCGGCCTTTATGCTGGACTGTCTGTGGGCCAGGCAATAATTTGTATCGACTCTCGATGTTTGGGCAAAAATCGCGATTTCTGCCTCGGCGATATATTGGCCAGTGCCAGACATCGCGATATATCGCCAATGTCTTCCACACTTGTTATTACTACGTGTGTGATTAATTTCTTCAGCACTATTTTTCTTCATTTAAATTACAGTTAGCAAGTATTATACAATCAGATTCAATGCACTGTGGAATGGCAAACAAACCCATGATAATTTCTACAAAATTAATTAAGGTCTGTGTGGGTAAATTGAGTCGGCTATAGGCTGAGCTATTATGGATCATATTGGTATTAGAGCTAAGTTTGAGTATATTGGGGAAGACCTATTGGTATCAAAGCCAAGTTCAAGCATATTCAGGAAGACCTTTTTGGTGTTGGAGCTTTCATTGGATTCAAAAGCCTTTAACTAGGGAGGTATGATCTGAAATGGATCTAGTTAATGGATCCAATTTCAGTCCGAACAATGGTTTGATTTCAAGTTCAACACAGATAAGTCATCAAATTTGCAGGTTAATAACTTTAAAGCCTTCACCAAAACCTTAGTGGCAGCTTGTTATGCAATGCTTTGAGAAGTTTTCGTCAATGCCTTTCGAAATCAGTCAAGGCAAGCAATACAAAGCTTTTGGGCAATGGAGGATTTGAGGCATAGGTGTTACCTTCACACTCCACACTTTGCTGCAAAGAGAGGGCTTTTGAAAATGGTTAAGGACATGGTGCCGAGCATTGGGCATGCGGGGGTCTGGGCAAGTCGGAGTGGAGCTTACCTCTGCTCTTTGCTCTTCGGACTCGACAAAGGCTAAGGTAAAGCGTGCGGAGCTTTGAGCATCAATTTAATGGCTTGAACAAGTCAGAGTGGAGCTTTCCTCTACACCTCGCACTATGCACTCTATAACAAAGCAAGGCATGCGAAGGTGGTGGAAAAAGGCCATTGATGCAAAGTGCAAAGAGGTTTGACCTCCGCACTACGATAAAGAGATCGAGGGCTACCTGGCAAATGACGTGGCAATGCAGGATGGTGATATGTCTACAGTTTGACAAATCAAGAAATGCCAGATGGCATCCACGTAGGAAACAACCCTAAAGAATAATTGTAATACGTAAAGTCTGTTACAGGAGGCAATACATTGGGGGTTTTCACTGGCAGCATTTGGGGCATCTACTAAAAAGATGTGGAGGCAGTGGTAATGGGTTCTTGGGTGTCTCTTGGCTTTCCAAGGGTGATGGAACTGTTAGAGGAAAGGTAATAAAGAGGCTGACCTAAAACAAAGGGGAGGTGGAAGTTGCATTGGAAAAGAAAAGAGGTGGAGATAGCCCAAAGACAGCGGAAAGGTAACACGGGTTGTTTATCCAGTCCCTTGGTCTTCATAGCAGAAGGCAAGAAAGAGCACTGAGGCCAAGGGTTCCAGTACCCAGTGAACCCATCTGCTTGAGTAGAGGACCGTTTCGAAAATGGTGAGAAGAAGATTCCAGCACCGAGTCCATCCAAATTTGGAGCAACACAGTGCATAAGGAGGTAGAGGACAGTTTTGAAGATGGTGAGAAGAAGACTCAAGTAGTGAGTATCCACGTCAAGAACAGAATGTTCCTAAGCTATAAATGGGCATGCAACAATCTCAGAGCGAGAGTGTGACCTGGGGCACAAAAGAATATGGATTTGGTTCAGAAGAATTGGGCTGGGGAAGGAGCGATAGAGACAGAGAAAGCAGCTGGAAGGAGAGTGCAGAATATGAAAAGCTCGTGGTCAAAGATAGTGCACAAGTTATCTTGCTAGCTTTGTTGTTATCAACTTATCTGTACTCAGATTTGGTTCCGATTTTCCGAAGCTGTGATACAATCCCAAAGAGGAATAGATGGCAGCATCAGAGGACTGTTCCAAAGACTAAGAGGATGAAAGGCAGAATACAAGGTTGTCCTGGGTGGAATGAAGACCGTCCCAAAGCACTAGTATATTGTCTCTAAGAATGCAGCAAGAGAGTAAGAACACTCACTAAAAGTGTGCCCCCCTGCATGTAAATCCTCTTATTAAGAAAGAGCCGAAGAAGCCATTTTAAGCTGGTTTTCTCAAATGGGTTTCCAGGATAAGATCTCTGCATTATTACTTATTACTGTGTATGTGATTGATTTCTTCAGCACCGTTTTTCTTCATTTAACTTATAGTCCACAAGTATTACACATACAGATTTAATGCACAGTGAAATAGCAAACAGAGAACCATATTAATATCCGCAAAATCAATTAAGGTCCTTGCTGGTGAATCGACTCAGCCATAGGCTGAGTGATTATGGATCAAGCATATGGTCCTCCTTAGGAGCAAGGCTGACTAACTGGGAGAGCAAACCTGTTTTGTCTGTGCACCATGGGGATAATATCCAGTGTTACAAATATCGTGTCGGCGAATATATCGCCAAGGGTCCAAAAAGAAAATATCGGATTTATCGGGGAAAATGTCGGCAAACATCGGCAATATATCGGCGAAATTAAAAAATACAAAAATATTAATTTTTTGACTCAGCCGATATTTCCCGATTTTTGGCAATATTTTCTGATATTTTAAAAAATAGCGATATTTGCTGATTTTTGCCGATATTATCGGCGAGCTGGAAACATCGCGATATATCACGATGTTGGCGATATATCGCCGATGTTTGTTGAATGGTTAAAGTTTCCGAAAACTAACAGTATATCAACTTTGATAGGATATCAAACTCTTGATATCTATCAAAGTATATCAAACTCTTAATATCCTATCTATGTTGAATGGTTAAAGTTTCCGAAAACTAACAGTATCTACTATCAAAGCAGCCAGACTCAGCTCAGCAAGCAACTCGCTGAGGATGGAGAATAAGAGTATGTCTTGGACTAGGAGAAAACCCAGAAAGTAAAAAGTAGAAAAATGCACAAAATTTCATCCAAATTTTTTTGTCAAGGTTTTGTTGTTTGAAATTCTTTGCGTTTGAAAGCTCTTAAGTTATTCCTGAGTCCACATTTGATTTGTGAATTTTTTCTGGAACAAGTCAACTTGGCCTGTTTTTGGCACCAAGCCAGATAGTTTGGTTGACTCAACTCAGCACATTTTTGGCACCAAGTCGAGTATGACCTGTGAGTCCGAGTCAGGTATGACTCATGAGTCCAGGTCATACCCAGCAAGTCCTGCTTCACTGAACAGTATTTAATATTATATGTGGTCAGAAGTTCAGAATGGTCCACAATTTCTAGAAACCAAAAAAGATTTGTTAAACTGGTCAAGGCAGAAAGATTCAGTGGTGTTTCCTCATATGCAATAATATATCTTGTCTGAATTAATTTGATATTCCCTACAGGATGCTGCTCGAAGAGCTTTAGAAAATGCCCTCAGTGGAAAGAAAGATGCATTTGATAGATGGGATGGGGAGATAAAGAAGAGGGAAGCAGCTGGAGGTGGGGGTGGAAACGGTGGTAGAAAATGGTTTGGTGGTTTTGGAAATGAGGATTCCTGGAAGGAAATCCAGCAAGCAAGCTTTGCAGTGGCTGGGCTAATTCTTCTGGTGAGTGCTTTTTAGTTTGAAATTTTCAAGAGGTCACTACTTGTGTAACTGAATTCCCTGTAATGATTCTTATAGAGGTGCACTCATATCTTTGTTTGGTGTGGTAATGTGTTTCCCTTTTGCATTCCTAATAATGGCACTGGCAGAATGACTACACAGTGACAGGCTACTTATGTCTATGTTCATTCGTTTTCTTATGACCTGTGACCTGTTCTTTGGACAGTACCTTCTGCTTGCCAAGGGAAAGTCAATGATGTCAGTTGCAGTGAACTCCATATTGTTTTTCTTGCGAGGATTTAGAAATGGTTTGAGGTCAATTTCTTCTGCTCGATTCAGAATAGGACCTGAATCAAGTTCTAGCTTAAACGATAGCTCAAGAGCTCAAGATGACACACCTGTTTCTGCAAAAGCTAATGTAATCAGTAAATGGGGGCCAGAATGATGTGATATCGTTAGTGTTCTCTGCTGTTAATCTCGGGAAATCAGTTTTGTAGATCTTCAATTTGGAGCCTAGTTTTGCAGGTTTTCTTTATTTTAAACTTAAATTGTAGGATATAAAAGGATATCAAGAAGGCACGTCTTATATGAATTGCATGTTACATACATTTTTTCTTGTGTTTAAATGGTGGAACCTCACATCTCTGAAATGGAAAGATGAGAGGCACTCTACCTCACACCTCTCAGTCATCCCTCTTGCGTGAAGCCCTAGAGAACTAGGAGAATACAAGGAAGTCGGTTCTGTCAAAATGGCCTCTGGGTCCTTGTCAAGATTCAATCAAATGCAATGCACTCAACTTCGAATAATGAACATATGTGGCCGTACTAAAAGATATTGAAACATTTCCAATGGAAATGGTTTATGAAGATATCATTGTGCATGTGATATATTTTATTGATAGGATATTAAGAGTTTGATAAGAGAAATATTCTATGGACATGTGATATATATTATTAATATAACCAATCTAGCAAGTAATCCTTAGACTTGAATTGTGATACACTGGCATGTTTAATTAGTCCAGTTAACAAAGTTTTGTATGAGAATTGGATATGGGCATATGGTTTAACAACAGTGGTTAACATGTCAAAACACATGCTGAAATTTCCATTCGTGTATGCTTGAAATTTGAATTTGTCACGGGTAGTAGTAGAAACTAGGTTAGAATCTTGTGACCAAATCCACTACTCTGCTACTCAACTATGTCTACTGCTTCAAGTAGGCCAAGTGATCAATAAATGCATTTTTATTTGAAATAATTCTGAAAATTGATTAATGTTAATTTGGTCTCAAATCTCAATGGAGTTTGATTAATGTCTCATGGCTAGATTATTTTCAGAAAAGAAGGAAATGAATTGGTATACATGTTTAAGCATGTTGATGTAGTGGAGTTATATATATATATATATATATATATATATATTTTACTTCTATCCCTATTATCACGTTACTAATAACTATTATAGTTTCCTTATCTTGAAATTCAAACATCTGTTACTTGATCAAACGTTACTCATGTATTAGCGAAAGATGAGGCAAATAGGGAACCTTTCTCATCATAATTTCTGTATAGAGTATCAGTGGTCACCTAAGTCACCTGGCATGAGGACACGGGACACGGAAATACGAGTGCCCGACAAGGACACGGTGACCCTCAGAATCAGGACACGTTTTATATATATATATATATATATATATATATATATTAAAAATTATATATATTAATTTTTAAAAATATAGACATATAGATCCAATTTTTTTTAGAAACTAGAACATTTACAAATATTCAATGGAAATTTAGAATCAATACACAATAGTAAATAGTAAATACACATTTTGTCATTCACAAGTCACAATGAGACACAAAGATGATAGCTCAAGATGTCGAAACCATATTTCTTATTAAGTCATCAAAATCAAAATAATTACATAGATGTCGGAATGCCAATGGCAACTAGTAGTAGTAAATAGTAAATACAAAAAGGGGTAGATCATAGGTGAGATCAAGATGGAAGAGTCTCATTTGTCAATAGTCCTCTCCTCCATGCCTGAATCAACAAACTCATCACTGCCCTGATCCTCCTCCTCCTCCTCCTCTCTGCCCATCTGATGATTTGCATCCGCTAGTGTGGAGAATGACCCCTCCATAGGATCACCATCATCAAAAGTGACCGGCTCTAGCACTGGATCATTAAGATCCATGTTGGCTAATGCCAAATCAGTACTGCTGTCCAAACCCATATCATCAGGAAAGACTCCCACATCTTTGTCTTTCCCTTCACCCACTCCTCCCTCGTCCCGTAAATAAGACAAAGGTTGGAGTGCACATACACCATCATCTCTGCCCTGGACTGCTCAATCCTGCTCTTCTTCAAACTGTACAAGTTGCCATATGTGCTCCAATTCCTCTCACAACAAGAGGATGAAGTAACTTGAGAGATGACCCTCGAGGCTATTTTCTGTAGAAGAGGGCATGCTGCCCCATGAGTTGCCCACCAAACATAGGGTTTCTTAACCCCCATGTCTCTAAGCACCTCATATCCTCCAAATCTCCCAGTGCCAGTGGAAAACTCTACAAATCCCTCCTCCACCTCCTCAAGTAGGTCTCTATCCTGAAGTAGCCGTCTAAATGCTGTCTTCCTTCCCCATGAGATCTCTCCATCCATGTGAGGAGGGACTCTGCATGAGGGCCCCGACCCACCATTGAGCCAATCATGACCATAGAACTTGGGGTTCAATGAGTGGGCCAAGCAATGCAAATGTGTGCAATTCTTATCCTACCTGGAGATAAGAATATCCTGTATGGTGGACCATAAGTTCTCTGCCGATGTCTTATACTTGACACACTCATTCTCCATAACAATGGTCTTCATGGACTCAATCATGGAATCCTACCCCTCAAACATCTGTGTCTGCAAACCACAGTAAAGAAATGACCGGCTTCATGATCCTAATGGTAAGATCTACCCTCTCCCACCAACCATCATCTAGCATTATGTCCTTTACCTTTTCTGAAGCAACCTGATCCGTTTTTCTCCAAAAGGACCAAAAATCTGAAATAACCATGGACCTAAGAGCGGTTTTGACCTCTCTCAACCTCTTGAGCATGATGAATGCGGAAGCAAACTGAGTATTTGCAACCTTCAACAATGAAAGATGTGTGTATTCTTTGTAGATTGTGAGGGCATTGGTGTGGTTTTGTACAAAGTTACAAATATGGTGTGCATCCTCAACAAGTCTGCCAATCCATGTCACATCTGAAGCAATAAATTTCAGTGCCAAATTCAAAGAATGGACAATGCAAGGTGTCCAAAATACTTATAAGATCAATAAAAGAAAGTATAAATGAGTCTAGACTCTAGACTCTACAAGACTACAACTAACAACTCAAAATTTCAAATGAATGAGCAAATTAGCAGTGCAACTATGCAAGGTGTCCAAAATGAAAATACATGTGGATATTTAGCTTGCACAAGCATGCCAACAACGTTGCAAACAAGTGCATTGTCTGTGATGATTTGTACACAAGAATCAACACCCGCGTCTTCAATGACTTTGATGAACAACTCACCCATATATTGTGCATCCTTGTATTTCCCAAGTGCATCCACCGCTTTCAAGAACATCGGTCCATTTGGGGAAGACACCATGAAATTGATGAGTGGATGGCGTGCTGCATCCGTCCATCCATCCGAAACATTACTAACACTACATGTGGGGCATTTTGATATAATTGGCTCAATAATTTTATCCACCTTCTTTGCCTTAACCAACAATGTGGTTCTAAGCTTCTCTTAACCAGGAGGCACATAACCAATTGGAGCTCGTTCAATTAGAGTTCGACACATCTCAATGAACAATGGTGACCGTGCAACATTGAATGAAATTAAATTGTGGTAGAAATAGAATGCAATGGTAAGGTCCACCTCTTCTCGCGCCTCTTGTTGGAAAATCCTATCCATTGGACCACTTGAAGTTGGCCTCCTTATTGTTGGATAAGCATCAACCTCACTCCTAGTGCTAGAGGGTTTCCTCAAGAATGAAAGAGGATCCTCATTCTATTGTGTCTTGCTTGCTGCTGCCACCTTCCCTAACCCAACATGATCCTCTCTTTCCATCTCCCTCCTTTGGGTAACACTCACTGCTTTGCATGAAGAAATTCCACAAGGAAGGCCAACAAATGGCCCTTAACCCGGTAATATGTGCCCTTGAAATCATGTTTACAGAAATTGCAAGTCCAACACACATTGCCTCCCCCACCAAGCTTTGCTCGAGGGCCTTCTTTCCTTGTCACATACTTCCACAAAGGGTATTTACTCTCTTGTGCTTGTTGTCTTGCTAAAACATGGTTAAATCTAGCATTTGCTTCACTAGAAGCAGTTGGAGCACTAATAGGAGCAGAAGAGGATATGCTTGGAGGATGAAGAGGAGGAGAGGGATTAGATGGGGCATTTCTCTCTTTCCTTTGCCCTTTAGCTGTTGCCCTAGCTGATTGAGACATTTTTCTTCTTCCTTGATGGTGAGCTTGAATCCTCTAAGTAAATCTTCCCTCAAATCAACTTGGAATCCCTTGCAAATGCTTCAAATCTCCCTTCACCTGCAAAAAAAACCCATCCTTAGCTCTCCCTTCAAGTTACAAATGCCAAAAAGAAAACCAAAAAGCGGGTTTTAAGAGACCGCAGGCTCCTTTTTCGCGCAGAACGTGTCCTGGAATCTGGACATGTTGTGTGCAGACATGGGACACGATCCCAACACGTGTTCGACACGTGTTTTATCGTGTCCCAAAATCGGGACATGATAAAACACATGTCAGACACGTGTTGGGATTATGTCCGTGTCCGACATGTCCCCACGGGACACTTCGCCCAATATGGACGTGTCCAGTGACTTAGGTGGTCACACTCTCCTTTCCCTTCTCATAGATAATCTCTTAGTTGTAGCCTAACATTTTGGTGACCCACTTTTGCTACTTTACAAAATACAACCTCTATTCCAGGAAATATTTCATTTTGTGATGGTTTATTTTAATATGGGAATGTCACCCCATCAAGGAAAGATGCCACATATCAACTGCATGAAGAATAACTAGCATTTCCTTTTCACAGGTGGATTTGCCCAAGTTTTTATCACATAATTGCTTATTGGTGAAGGCCAATGGGCACCCCCCTTGCATTAACGCAATGCCAATCTCTTCGAGTTAAGCGTCACATTCCTAGACAAAAGTCATATTCAAGTTGGGTAGGGTAAATACAAGGGCAGTATAAACAACATCTTTCAAAGCCTGAAAAGTTGGTTTGGCCTCATCATTCCAACCAAATAAATTCTTTTTGAGCAAGGTGGTGAAGGGAGTTGCAATATTACCTGAGTGTTGTACAAACTTCTTGTAATACCTTGTAAGGCCAAGAAAGCCACAAATTGTTGAGGGTCTTGGTTTGAGACCAATTTGTCATTGCTTTAATTTTATTAAGATCAACATGTACACCCTCCCCACTAACAATGTGTACCAAATATTCTACTTCTAAAATACCAAAATCACATTTAGAACATCTGAGGAACAATTGGTGATTACAAAGGAGTTGTAAGGCTTGATCCCCATGGTCCACCCAAGTTTTATTGTAGACCAAGATGTCATTAAAGATGATGAGGAAAAAATGGCAAAGAAGGGGTTGAAAAATGTGGTGTATGATGCTCTAAAATGTGCAAGGTGCATTGCAGAGACCAAAAGGCATCACCAAAATTTCACAAATTTGGTGATGACTAGAGCAAAGATTAAGTTTGGTGAAGAACCGAGTGCCATGTATATCATCTAAGAGATCATCAATGACTGTAATGGGAAATTTATCTTTGATGGTCAAGTTGTCAAGAGCTCAAAAAATAAGATACCAAGTGCCTTCTTTAAAAAAAACCATGACGACCGAATTATAGGGGTTGATACTAGGAAGGATGACACTTGTGGCTGGGAACCCGTAGACAATCTTTTCAATTCATTCTTTTGAGCAAAAGGATGATGATATGGGCACACATTGGGTGGTAGGCTACATGGGAGCAATGGGAGAGTATGATCATGCTTACGATATGAGGGTTGCAGTGTTCAAGGAAGGTGAAAGACTTATTGGTGTTTGTCCAAAACTAATAGCAAGTTTGGGTGATTGTCCAAAACTAACTGCAAGCACAAATAAACTAGATGAGAAGCATCCTTTAAAGCTTGAAATAACATGGAATTGTACATTAATGCCATAATGATCCCCTTTTAGGAGCTTTTCCATATGGTGGGAGTTGACTATTTTCGGAGAGTCTGCTTTAAGACAATTGAGTGTGTAGGGATGCCCATCCTCCTAGAAACTCGTATAACTCCATGAAATCCATGGCGATGGGGCTAATGATCTCAACCATTCATCACCCAAGACAATGCCACAACCACCCTTTTCGATGGCAAACATGTGAGTTTTCAGGGAATAATCACCCATTTAAAGTTTTACATTTTCATACTAGCCACCACATCTCATAGATCCCCATTAGCAATCATAGTCTAAAAGTTGTTAATAACATGGATATAACCATTTGTTTCTTGGGCAATGTGACGATGAATGAAATTATGAGTCTTATTATTGTCGATTAAGTTAATGACCTTTTGATGCTTGATATAGCCAACCCACTTTAACATATGAGAAGAGGAAATATTGGTCAAAGCATGAAGAGAGATTTAGTGTTCTTCACTCGGTTAGGAAGAGGAAATTCCTTGGTTGTGGTGGTTGGGGGGGGGGGGGGGGGTGATTTCCTCTTGAGTCCCACGATTTACTTCATCATTAGAAATCCTCATAAATAATTTATATTCCTTATAGTTATTCCTCGAGGAATATTTTTCATCATAGTTGTAATAAAGACCCTTGAGTTGGCATTGCGACCATTTCAACCCTTGTTAACTTGTGGACCTTGAGGGGTGGAGCAGGCTATTAAGGAACCACCATATTTGGACATAGGCATGGAACAAAGTCAGGGTGTTTGGACTAGGCACAAGATATAACTTGTGCACGATGAGTGAGCTTAGTGGTCTCCAACAAAGTAGCAAGATGGTTCATCTCCACTTGGGATTTGATTTCCTCTTTAAGACCATTGATAAAACGTTGTTTAAAAAAGTCATCAATTTTTGTTCTGACAACCAAACATTTAAAAGCATCAATGTACTCTTCCATCATGTTTTGTTTCACACAATTTGGTAAGCTAGCTCCAAAAATTAGTATCTCGGATAAAGGGGAAAACATGGCTTTCACAAACTACTTCCATGTAATGAACCTTTGAGAAGCTTGCTTATGCCATTGCCACCACTCCCAAAGTTCCCTATCCAAATGCAGGACATAGATTTAGAGTTTCAATAGGCCATCCACTATGGCTTAAAGCAAAAGGAAGTGATTCATTTGGTCAAAAACCCAACCAATTGAATATGACCCATCAAACTTAATCAAAACAGTTTTAGGGAAGTGAGGCATCAAATTGTAGGAATGGTAAAAAAATGAGTGGTCATTATTGTAACCTTCATCATCAATGTACTCACTCTTAAGAGAAATTTTACCTGAGACATTGTCACTCTCTTCATGCTTGCTCTATAGCTTCTTGATCTTATCAAAACAAAGGTTGACTTGTGCAGTGAGGGAAGACATGTCGATCTCCAATCTTCTCATTGACCGGGTGAGAGTGTCCACTGGCTAGGAGAGAGGCTGGACCATTTGTTTTTTGTCCTGCATGGATGACATGTTGCAAGTGTGTGTCATGGGACCACATGGTTAGTCTACTAGAGAGGTCATCCAAGAGCTAGACCCACATGACTAGTGTCTCGAGAGGAATCTGTAGAGATGGGTCACAAGCAATTATATTGGTGGGTCCACAATTTTTTTAAACAAAGAGTGACATTGTGACAATCATTGTCATGCAAGGAGTATTTTGACCTAGGTTGCATGTAATGGTATTGGCAAGTCCCAAACCTTTTTTATTATATTAATATGGTGGGAGTATTACTCCTTTTTTAGTATCACTGCACTAATGGAATTCCAAATTCTTGATATTGCAAATTATGTAGGATTTTCATTGTCTATGTTGCATAAGCTATGGTTATGGTTTACATGGATTTAAGGACAAAGGAATGTCCAACGATAGTACCAATTCGAATCTTTCACATCACTAACTAGGTGGATAGATTGTACCCTTAGTTGTACTACACGATTCCTTGGTATGCGAGTGATTCGAATTGGATCCATACAACAACAATTGGTTATCAACTCAGGCTCTACAATGATTGGCACATGCAAGGCTTGAGGCTATGTATGAGGTAGGAGACAAGGTTGATGGCGTGAAGGGCCCCTTTCCATCTCGATTGGTGTCCACACTTGCATTAATATAGTACTCTAATGTTAGCATGGGAAATGTAATGGTTAAAAAAATGAATATGTACATATAGAGGTCATGCAGTCATTGTCGAGGGGAACATGTGAATTGGATATATGAATCTATTTTGGTATTTAGAGGAGGTTCTGCTAGTCTTTATGAGTTATTGTGTAACTCATCTCTCTTATTTATCTTGGAGTTATTCTCTATGTTTACACTTACATAGACTTCAATTACATATACATTTAACCCCATATATGCCCCAACCGAGGTCATATCATATACATTTAACCCTGAATATGTACCCCTTGGTTCATAACACATCCATCCATTCCTTAGATCCATCCATTCCTAAGATTGGGAAATCAATCATTGCCATTAGAGAGTTGTTGCATTTCTTTAGGGAGTTTCCAAATTGTTTTTTTAAAGCTTGTTGATTGTTGGGAATCTTCCTTCCTCGTTGAGCAAATTTATCTGTGGCTAGGCATCTTACCTCTCCCCAAGGCCATATCATTGGTTGAGCATATCTTTGATTGTTGGGCATTTTCTCTTTGTTGTTGGGTGAATTTTCATTGACTAGGCACATTACCTCATTGGCTCAATGTACCTCTCATACCCTTGGCACATTACCTTGTTGGTGGGAATCTTACCAACTTATTGGACATCTTATCCTTGGTTGTGGTGGACGTTGTGTGTTGGATGTATATGGTTTCAATATATTTGGCATAGAGTGGATATGTTCCACTACCTTTTCTTGGATGCCACTTATTTCATGAATATTTAAATCATCCTCTTTCACATGTTTTAAGGAGTGAGTATGATTTTTAATGAGTGAATGAGAGCATTGTGCCCGTATATATATGTCAAATGTGTGAGTTTAGGATGAACCTTGGATACAAAACATTGAGAGGTATGAGTACTGGTTTATTAACATGAGTGTTATGTATGTACACTGCATAACTAGTTACTCTGAGCACAAGCTTATAAAGGATTTTATATTGCTTCGTCTCACAATCTTAACCAATGCCGGTAGGAATGGAAGCAAATTGGGAAATTAGAAAAGATTTATGTTGGTGAAACAAACAGGCTATAAGCCTACCGTTTATTAATCATATGGTATCAAAGCCTAAGTTCGAAGAGACTTGGTGAGATTTGTATGGCAAACACCCACAATGACTACATAAGTGGACAAGAACTATTGCCAGGATTACAAAGAAGCAGAGGACCAACAATGAAAAGGGGTTGTCTTGCAAGAGATGAAGAAGAAGACCATAGGTTAAGTTGGATCGACTAGAGCGGATCATAGCCACACTCATATCGATGGTGACACAAGTATTGGAAACAAAGGGTGTAGAAACAACCTTAGAACACAAGGCTAGTCTAGAAGATCCAAAGAGAAGGGAGAGAGAACTAGAGGCAAAGTGCAAGATAGAGATAAAGACGTGAGAATATAGTTATAGAAAAATGTAGGTACCTTTTCGTGTGGAGGCGAATGTGGATATCAAGCTCTGTGAAAGAGAAGTTGATGCCATCAAACTGAACTAGTGGCTACAATAGATGGAGGTGTACTTCAACGTACATCAAGTCACTAGAAAACAAAGGATTGTATTTGCCCAATTGAAGCTTGAAGGCCATGCTTTGGCACAATGGGAGAGTGACGTAATAGGAAAAGCCAGAGAATGAGCCACTAGGGATCGATTGGGAGGTGTTCAAGGACATGATCAAAGCACAATTCTACCCAATTGGATATGAGAAACACTAATAGATTCTGTGGCATTACTTTGGGTAGAGGCAAGCGAAACCATTATAGGGGTTTACTAGAGAGTTAAGGAAGAGAGCTATTCATCTAGATGTCTCACTTAAAAGTCCAGAGATGTTGATTAAGTATGGAGCCTTGTTTCCTTAGATTCGATCACAATTGCTATTGTTCAAGCCCAATACCTTAAAGGAGACAAGCAAAAGTAGCAGTTTGGAAAGTACAAGCAAACATAACCACAAGACCATAGAAAATATAAGAACATGATGAAGTGGAATGAGAAGAAGATTGTGGTAGTGGCACAAGAGGAAACACATTCCATCAAATAATGTAAGACTTGTGAGAGAAAGGGATACACTAAGGAAGAGTGTTGGAAACTACGCCCTAAGAAGCACCGCAATCATTTTTAGAAGAGTAAGAAGAAGAAGGATTTGATCGTTGTAGATGCCAAGGAGAAGATGGACAATACCTCATAACTAAAAGGGAAGGTTAGTGGCACTACACTTCGGATGGAAGTAACACTAATTGGTCGCAGTCACAAGGAGGAAAGGATATGCCATAATTGTTCTACATCAAGATCCACATAAAACATAGTAAGGTAGATTGCTTGTTTGATCCAAGTTCCCAATCCAACTTGATCTCTTCATATTTGGTTCAGAAGCTTGGCTTGGAGACCCAAGATCATCCATATCATACCCCCTGGGTTGGGTAAGACAAGACATATATTTGAGAGTGAACACACAATGCAAATTCAAGTTTTCTATTGGCTAAAACTTTGTGGATGAAATGGCAGTGGATGTGGTTCCATTTGATGTGTGTGCAATCATCTTTGGAAGACAATAATTGTATGTGAGAGATGCCATTTTTTGGAGGAGAGAAAATTAGTATAGGATTGTCAAATATGGAGAGGAATATGCCATAAATGCACACAAGGACAAAACCAAACTCTCTTTGATCAGTGCTCATTAGGTCAGGAGAATCATTGGCAACACAAAGAAGTTTGTCTTGTTGTTTTTGAGATAAGTAACAAGGAGAAGGCAATGCGTTGGAGATGAAGGCATCCTTGGAAGGATGTAGTGGAAAGCAACGTCAAAAACTACAACAACTAATTGAAGCATACAAGGAGGTGTCCTAAGAGCCTTAGAGGGTACAAGCCAAATGAGAGGTTGAGCATGGGATTTAGTTGTTTCCAGAATTGCCACTGCCAAACATTGGGTTGTATACATAGTCCATCATCGAAGCAGATGAAGTGAAGAAGTAGTTGCATCAGTTGTTGTAGCAGGGAGTCATTAGGTCTAGTACGTCGCCATGTGGTTCACCCATCGTCATGGTGCCAAATAAGAATGAAAGATGGAGAATGAAAACTGACTACTATGTCATAAAAAAAATCACCATCAAGAATATATATCCTTTGCCAAGGATTGATGACTTGATGGATCAACGGAAACAAGCCAATTTCTTCACTAAGATGGACCACAAATCAGGATACCTTAAAGAAGAATCAACTGATTGCTAATTTGAAGAAATGTGAGTTTGGAGAGGAGTCCTTGATTTATCTTGGACACATGATCAGTGGAGGAAAGATGAGGGTGGATCTGAACAAGGTTGTATATCCTCTACCAAGGATTGATGACTTGTTGGATCAACAACAACAAGCCAATTTCTTCACCAAGATGGACCACAAATAAAGTTACCTTGAAGAAGAATCAACTGATTGTTGATTTGAAGAAATGTGAGTTTAGAAAGGAGTCCTTGATTTATCTTGTACACATGATTGATAGAGGAGAGATGAGGGTGGATCTGAACAAGATTGCAACCATCAATCAATGATCTATTCCCACTAACTCAATAGAGGTAAGAAGTTTCATGGGAGAAGCTGAATATTTGAGGAAATTCATTGCAAACTTTTCAGTAGTGACAATTCCATTTCATGCCATGATCACCAAAAGGATGATCTTTCATTGGGGTGAGCCACAACAACAAGCATTTAAAGAGTTGAAGAAGAGGATCACTAATGCTTCAATCCTATCCATGCCCAATTTACAATGACCATTTATATTGGAGATAAATGCTAGTGTATATGCATTAGGGGTTGTGCTTATGCAAGGAGGAAGATTGATATGCTACCATTTAGAGTTGTTTCATGGAGCAATACTTGACTACCCCATGTATGATAAAAGCTCTTGCAATTGTGCAAGTGGTGAAGAAGTGGAAGCACTACCTCCTTGGAAAAGAGATAATCTTATACACTGATCACCAACCCCTTCAACACTTGCAAAGTCAAAGTAAGATGTAGCAAGTGAGGCATTACAAGTGGATGGGATTCTTGCAACATTTCCACCTATTAATCAAGTACAAGAAAGGAGCAAAAAATAAGTTAGCAGGCATTCTCTCACGACCACCATTGAAGAAAATTGTAGTACTAGGTGTGATAATGCAGCTTGAGCCCTTCATTCATGAATTGTTGAGTGAAGACTATGTGGGAGATGAAGATTTTAGAGAAGTATATAAGAAGCTGAAATAGAGATTGATCACCACCATGGAAGGAAATGAATATCATCTCCAAGATGGGCTGCTATACAAGTTGGACAAGCTATGCATACCACAACACAAAAGGATTTAGTTGATGAGAGAATTGTTGGACATTTTGGCATGACAAAGATGATGGCAAATTTGTAGAGATTTGTATATATCCAAAGATGTAGGAGGAGGTGACGATATTTTTAGAGCATGTGTTCTTTGCAGTGGAAACAAGACAAGCAACATAAAACTTAGGTTGTACATGTCACTACTAGTACCAAGTAGGCATTGGGAGAACATCTACATGGACTTTGTTGTAGGTTTTCCCATGTATCATTAAGGCCATGACTAGTGTTGTGGTAGATTGCTTTGACAATATGTGTGTGCTCATTCTATGCAAGAAGACAATATGTAGATGAGAGGCAGCTGGATTATTCTTCAGTCATGTTTGGTTACATTTTGACTTGCCAAGCTCCTCCATACTTGATTGAGATCACAAGTTTTTGGCAGGTTATGGACAAGACATTGGAAGGGAATGTGTACCAAGTTCGGGTATTCGATTGTATTTCATCTCCAGACCGACATACAAATAGAGGTTATCAACTAGACGTTGATATGGTTGTTGAGAGGGTGCACTAGAAAACATACAAATACATGGGATGAGCAATTGGTGTACATCCAACACTCATACAATCAAGAAATTCATTCTTCCACCAACAAATCACATTTTGAGACTTGTTTTGGTTATTTACCTCCTTCACGACTTGACATTGTGTATGGACAATAGAAGGACGAAGCAGAGCTGTAAGGAGATGAGAACAAGATAATCATATTTATGGAGAAGATCAAGCATGCACTTGAGGAATTGAAGGAAGATATACTTATGTAGCAGAAGGAATGACTAACTCGTAGAGGACAACAAGATATTTGACAAATTGGCCTCAAGGGACAAACTCCAAGGAAGGTGGAATGGTATGAGAGGAACCATATTGAAAGCAAGTTCCGTGACCTGTCCTTTGCAACTTTTGGGGACCAAAAGCCTCCCGATGAGTAGGTGTGGTCCAAATTGAATCCTCACGAGAGCAATTGGCTACCACCTTAGGTTATACGACGATTGTTAGATTCAAAGTTTGAGGTTATGGATGAGGTAGGACAAGGTTGATGGTATGAAGGGACCCATGCCATCCCAACCAATGTCCACACCTACATTAATATAGTACTCTAATGTTAGCAAAGGAAATATATTAGTTTAAAAAATGTATTGAAGAAACAAGAAATTATGTATTTAAGAAAAAACATGAGAAACCATTCCTTAAGTGGTAAATGAGAAAAAAGACAACAAAGAAGAAGATTTTTGGAATTAGGGTGAAGCTGACGAGTTGGGGATGCTTGGCCTTCCAACTTCAACCCCAACTAATCTATTATCCTATTTACTTTTGCACAACAAAGGAACAAGTCTTCTTTTGCTAAGAGTGGGAGAAAATGCTACTATCCCATGTGAAGAATGGAGATGAACTAGAGAGATAGAGGGTATTATAACCTGCATATTATTGAGAAATACAGAGCCATGGTGAATCCAATTGAATGTTGTTTTTTTCATTTGGGTTTCAAAGGTAAATAATGTCTCCATGTGTGATGAAATTGCTCTGTATGTTGTTGATTTGTTGTGTTAGTTTTCATTTACGTTTTAATGGAAGTCACTTTGCGTTTTAATGGTTGCCTAGATATTTAGATAGAGGAGGGTTCTTCATTATAGCTTGTTAGATTTACTCAGTCATTTCATTCTTCCTTAGCAAATGAGGATCCCAACAACTCTCTTTTCACCATGCTCCATCCATTCTTGAGTTTGATTGGGTAACCAACGACTTCCATCACATATTTGTTGCATTTCTTTAGGAAGTTTCCAAATGGTTTGTTTTTTAAAACTTGTTGACTGTTGGGTGTCTTACTTTCTTGCTGGATGAATTTATCTTTGTGATTGGGAGTATTACCTCATTGGGCCGTATGTATCACTTGTTGAGCGTATCTTTCACTGTTGGGAGTTCTTTCTTTGATTTCTAGGCGTTTTCTGTTTGATTGCTAGGCATTTTCTCTTTGTTGTTGGGAAAATTGTCATTGAATGGGTGCATTATCTCATTGGATCAATGTATCAAAACCATAAACACTAGCATCCTTATTACATGTTTATTTCCATTGTTCCTCCTAAGAATATAAGTGATGAGAAAAACCATAAATACTAGCATCCTTATTACATGTTTATTTCCATTGTTTCTCCTAAAAATATAAGTGATGAGCAAAACCATAAATACTAGCCCCAACGATATCAAGAATCAATTCTTTACCAAACCTAATCTTTTAAACATTTGTTCTTTACTAACTCAAATCCTTTTTTAGTTGTATTATTCTACCAATTTCATCTTGATTAGAGACCTCATTTCTTTTAATTTTGGGAAATGTTATAATAACTATGTATTCAACTCTATCCATCTAAATTTCTTATGGAGGAAATGTACAATGCATCTGACCAACACTAAAAGATAATGGAAACAATGCTATATTTCCATATTTTGAAACTTTGTATATTATCTAAAACATTCTTTCAATATGCATGAAAGGATCATTATCATATTCAAATAACCTTCCTTTCAATTGGGAAAGTAGCACATTATTGTCCATAATATCCATTGCTCGTATATGATATATTGATAAAGATCCATTGGATGTAGCTCATTCATTTATTGCTATCATTTCTCAAGCCAAGTAGTAAAATTCACAAAGGTCGTGTTTTTTTATGCTTATTCACAATATTTGGTTCAAATTCTACCCCAGTTCCCTTGGATAATTATAAATCTCCAACTTCTTTATTGACATCTATCCCATAGTCATAAGGT